>CM076575.1:1576381317-1576542899 GCA_034641835.2 Pinus albicaulis | reverse complement strand
TACAGAAAAAAAAAAAAAAAAAAAAAAATTGTATGAGACACATTATAACCAATTTAACATATCTTCCGAACTCTTAGCTTCTAAATATGGTGATTTGTGAAATCTCTTTTCTGGGTGCTGCAATCTTTGTTGTTGGTTTGTTTCTCGATCCGACAATCCACGTTATATCTCTGCCTTCTCACTTTGCATCACATGTTAAATAATTTAGCTTGAGAAACTCTTTAACGATAAACTCTGTTCTGTGTGATGTGTGATGTTTCTCAACTGCAATGAGATCTCTCCTGTTGATTGGTGTCAGATCCACAGTCCTTTCTATCACTTCATTCTACGACTTACTCTTACTATGCGTTCCACCTTCAACATTACACAGATATGAAATCCCCAATTCTATATGAAGAGGTGAAGACTCCATGAAAACCACCAATTTTGATCCCACTCTATTGGTCGATCCGGTTCTGAACCTGTTTTCCATTTCGAACCCAATCCTGTAACTTTGAAATTTGAGCAAATCCTAAGGCCCTGATCCCAATATGATCATTATGTATGACACTATGAATGGAATTCTATGGCTTTTGGATTGAAAAACACCCAATAAAATTCTAAAGGGCTATCGATGATATCCATCGACCATATTTTGACTGTTTGATAGTATAAATTGATGATATCCTGGTATTTTCAAATTTAGTATATCAACATTTAAAGTATATGAAAAAAATTCATGTAGATTATAAAGGATTTTGTATTGGTTTCCTTATAAATAAGATGGAATTATTTAAAATTGTTATTAGGTTTCTTGGTCATACAATATCAAATATCCAATTAATGTTACAACAAGCTGTCATAGAGTTCGTCGACAAATTCCCCAAAAAGGTAGTACTGCACATATCAGAGTAGTACTACATATTAAAGGGAAGGTAGGAAAATCACCAATATTATATGTTACAGATGATTAATTCACGACAATCATGGAGGAAAATTAAGAAACATTGTGTGGGGATAAATATTGAAGAAAGTTGGGAATAATAATGGTCAACCCAAATAACAAATCATCGAGTTTTCTTCGAGAATATGGGAAGATACAAGAAATAATGGGTTTGCAATGGGTGAAGTAATAAAATTTTCGTTAAATTTTTTAAATATTTTTGAGAATATATATTATTAATTAAAGGTTCCAAATAAGAACTTATGATGTAGCTATGAACAAATTATGACAAAAAAAAAAATTAAAAATAGGGGAAGAAAATATTTCCATGTGGCAAGCCTTGTTCCAAAACTTTGATTTTTATTTTGAACATATTAAAGGAACAAAAAATTGCATCCCTCCTTTTCTAAGAAAATAAAATCTACAATCAAGTGATTGTGCCAACTTATCAAGCAAGTGTGCTAACTCATCAAAAAAACATGCTAGCCCATGAAGGGAGAGTACAATCCTATCAAAAGAATGTGGTCAAGTGAGTTATCTCATGCAAGCCCGTACTTGCATGATAATTGTAGGTGAAAGGAAAGACAATAGCGATTTTTTCATAGAAAGTATTGATGAAATGGGTTTATCACAATGTAAATCCAACTGGAGGTGATATTGGAAGTTACACAATGCATAAATATTGCATAGTAATCTTCAACCCTCATTTTCATTGAACAAATTGGTACCTAATATTCGTAGAAGGCCAAAATCCACTGTGACTATATGAGAAATGGTATATGGAAGATCTTTAAGGAAAAATCATCAAAAAATTAATGATATCACATAAATATTCTGAGATATCGATTAAATATGGAAACATTTTAGTTAGGGACAAGGAATTGAGAACTAATACTTCATCATCAACTGCTAGGTTTTTATAATACTAGTGTATCCCCTTATTGTTATTGTTAGTGTATCCCCCTTATTATTATTGATGTGCCTATGTACTCCCCATATTGTTATTATTGTGCACCATACAATCCCACTATTGTTATTATTGTTCCCTTACGTTTTTATTGTTATGTTGGCAAGGATTATATTGTGACCCCTTGGACTCTTATATATAGAAAGGAGGTTTTTTCATTTGAATCATCTAAGAATTTTTCATTTATGTAATTTAAAGGAGGTTTCCCCCTCGAAGAGGTTGATTGCTAAGACGTTGATCTATATTTTCTTGTATTTTGTGAGTTTGTTTCATAAGATCAACTAACCAGGATCAAACTCCCTGTGGCCCAAAAGTAATCCTACATTGAAATTCCCTAGTACATATTATGATTAGAATCAATATAAATAGTTGTGGTGGGATTTCCTGTGGAAATAAAGCTAAATCAAGACACCCATTACTTTATTGCAGTTTGGTTTGGTATTTATGTTTTCTCAAGGTCTGCAACTAGAATGTTTGATTGATTTTTGAAATAATGTGAGCATCAACAAAAGTGAAATAGACCAAAAAAACATATCACAAGGATGTGAGGCTATTGGAGTGAAATTATCAAATATTTGTGATCTTCATGAAAGAGAGGTTATGGATTAAATTAACATTCTAGCGAATTCATTTCAGATCATCACCAATGGCTTATAAAAACAAAAAAATTACTTTAGATGTTAGAGGGCTAGCCAATATTTATGTTGTAGCGCTTTTCAAAAATGCGGGGCACTAGAGATTATGCGATAAGATTTCCAGGTATACCTATGGAATCTTACTATGAAAACAAGTTTGACTGGTAGTATGAATAAACATGTGGAGGGGTTCCTCCTCCAAAATTAATTTTAGATTTACTTTCGGCATTTTTTTGGATGAATCTATGAAACTCAAAGAACTTCAACAAGTTTTGGGGCAGTGTGATCCACATTTCATAGATTCTACAGAAAACGCTCGAAATATGTAATTTCTAGTCATGATAATTTGTAAATCCTTCATGTCCTAAGGAGACACTCTTTTATCCATCAAAGATATATAAATAAAAAAGGAGTCATTTCATCTTCCTCGTTCAAGCCTATTGCAATTATTAGGGCCAGTCTCTGGAGCTCCCTTATTTCTAAGCTATGTGTATTTCTAGATTGAAAGGTTTGCAGGAGTTTAATAACCCTGTGCAGGTATATGAGAGTATATATATGAACTTAAAATGGAAAAAATCATATTGGTTCTATAAGCATGGGATTTTAAAAAGAGTATGTAAACATTACCATGCTAGGCTTTAGTTCATAAAATTATCTTCTATTGTGTTATTATGGTTATTATGGATTTATGTCACTCTATTGCTTTCTCAAATTCACCCAAGGTTCATTTAAAGTTCACTTTGGATTCTAGAGTTTCATAAATCCTTAGTTTGTTCTTTAATCTTTTAAATGTATTTTCTAATTAAATTTTTAATTCAATTTATATTGTTGAAGGATTTCCACTGAAGTGACGTAGAAGAGGTCAAGGAAAATAAAAGGAGGAAAGCTCATGTGAGAGAGCCTTGGAAAAGAATCTGGCCAATGAAGAGTTTATATATATATATATATATATATATATATATAAAAGAAAAATTAGTGTGAAAGATAATTAAATGCAAAGTATATTAAGAAATGGACATGAAGTTGGGGAGGAGAGAAGAGTTTCATTAAATTAAATAGATTTTATCTTTCATGTGATTTTTTGAATCTTCTTAAAGGTGGTAAATGGTTATATTATAATTAAATGGAGGTTAGAATGCACATTTTTTAATGGAAAACTAAAACTTTTGAGACTTTAATGATATAATTTATAACTCTAAGAATTTATTAAAAAATAACGGTGAGGAGTTAAATGCTCCTTCTGTCCAATGTTATGTTAAGGGAACCTCTCGATGCGCTTTTTTGAATTTTCACTATGTACTCTGAATTTTAGTTTTAAATTGCAACTCTATTGTAGTGTCTCCCTATTTTAATTACCTATATGGCTATGGCACTTTTAATGTTATATTCATTCAATGTGTCGGCTCTAACTTTGAACAATGCTACCATATGATGTGTCATTTCTTCTTCCTAAATCTAGCACTTTCATAGTCCTAAAGGCTATAGGCTTATTAGGATTTCTATTAATAGCCTTAAGAGAATTCATTTCTTACCTAAAATTCTCTGTAGTCCTAATGGCTATAGGATTCATTAGGATTTCTATTTGTATCCTGATGTGAATTCCCCCTCATTCCTTAACCCGATGGAATCAAAGTAGATAATCAAGTTACAATAAAAACATATCATAACATGTAGTTAAAACATGGATGGTAAATAAGTCAATTGACTACCCCCACAACATGACCTAGACTCGCTTTGCTATCACACTTTCAATAGTCGATGGTATAGTCTTCTAGCACATGAGTATTACTAGTAGACCATAAAAAGGAATATCAATATGCACAATGTATCTTAACTTTATGATCTTTATTATTAACCCTTGTGAAATAGGTCTCTATTCCTTTGCAACTATTGCTCACCAAAATATCTAAATATTGCTTCAAGCAGAATTTTCCTAGAAGTAGTGGTTCATTAACCTGCAATGTAGACTTCTCTTCCTCGAAACGAATGTAGTGATTGGTGCAGTTTCCGACATTGAAGGCCTTAGGAAATTTTCATAGTGATATTAGATGAATGCTAAATGCTACTGCCATGATGCGTTTTCTAGCAATGAAGGCCTTAGGAAACTTTCATAGTGATAATTGTATACAATTGTTGAAAATTTTGCAATGATCATGGATCAGTTGCTCCCCCATTCATTGTAGCTCAGCCACTAGAGGAATACAACTTTCACTACCTAGACACTTAGCAGAACTGAAAACCTAAACATGTCATTCTAGAAAATAGTGTTAAAAACCCTCCAAAAAATATAACAAATACCAGAAGGATTTTGAGATGTCCCTTTAAGGCCTTAAAATTTAAATTCTTGTCAAACTACAATTAGAGATACCATTAGAAATAATAACTACTCCTGCATGCAGATCTAGAAAGATCCAAGTTGATTGATGGAGAGTTTAGTTAAGATAAAAAGAACAAGTCAAGTGTATTCAAGTTTGCATGAAGTAGTTAGCCTGAGAAAATTCAACTCTAGCTAGAGTTTGCATGATTCCATATTTAGTAAGCTTGTTGTTTTTATACTCATGGTTGGGTCATTGTAATTATTATAAGAACAGATACAAGTCGCAGCTCCATACAATTCATATTTCTCTTTAGATACTTTCATTTCCTTACCTGCATCTTTCTCTTCATCTTCTCTTTCATCTATAACTGTAATTGATATGTTGTCATCTTTACCTGCATGTTCAAAGTCAATGTTAAAAGCATATTTATTATGATCTGTAGTGATAATTTTCTCTATTTTTTCTTTCTTTTGTTCCCTTGACTTCTCGTCCTCTTTCACTGCATCATAATCATTATTTTAGACTTTTTACAAACCTCTGTTGTTGCAAAATAGGTTGTGTTCCACTTGAATTATAGACACAAGTGAAAATTTCTCACCAAACAACAACATATCAATGAGATATTTCTTTCACATCATGTGCAACCACTCATCAATATTTAATTACTATTAATTAAAATTTAACATCAACATATAATCTAAGCATGCACGTGGTCATGAAAAATTTCATTCTCACCAAATTCACCAGTTGCGGTTCAGTTCACGAGAGATGCACCCTCATCTTCGTAAACCATTACTTCATATGGCATACTCTATTTTTAATTCTCAAAATCCAATGTCTCAACCTCTAATGCAAAGAGGTCATCATGAGTTGCAAACTTACTGACTATATCACACAGTGTTGTGAGAGTGGGATTCACCATCATCTTCGCCATTCACATGAAATTTTTCTGATGCCAGAGCATCCGGACTTAGCCAACAATGTGATTGTATGTTCACATGTTTTGGATAACATGAGGTGGATAAGAATTGGCCATTGATATTTTACTTAGTTTTAAATGACAGAGGTCTGTTTGTTTGGTTTTGTTAAATTAATTAGGAAATAAAATAGAAATTAGTTTATCCTTTTGAGGAGATTCAACCAAGTAGGATAAGAGCTTAGAAATAGGGTAGAATTTGTTTGTTAGGAGTAGGTAAAAAATAAATCTGTTTTAGGTGGGAAGGACCACTTCAGATATATATATGTGTGTGTGTGTGTGTGTGTGTGTGTGTGTGTGTATGTATGAAATAGGTGTGAGAGAGATGACAAAGTGTCAGAAAAAGTGAGACAATGTGAAATAGATGTTCGAGAGGCGAGAGTAGAGAGAGCATAAATAATTTTAATAACCAACTGATCAAGGGCTTGGCTCTATAAATTCCTTTATTATTAATTTTTAGGTGTTTTGGATTGATCAGGCTCTCTGTTCAAACTATTTTTTTAAACTCTGTTGAATTACATATACATTAAGTTATATAGAAAAAATATAATTAGAGTGCAGGTGCGACGAGGGACGTAGATATAAACTGGATCAGAGGGAGAGATCTTATCGCAAGGTGAAATCCATCACACATCCCACATAATCGGGTTTAACGTTAAATAATCACAAGTCAAATTGTTTAATCGACGATGCGAAGTGAGGAGTGGAGAGACAACAAGGATCATTGAATCTGGGACTAAACCAACAGTTGAGATCATAGCACCGAGGAGGAACTTTGCAATTTTCAAGACTTAGAAGTTAGGTGCTAAGACATCGCAAAGTAAAAAAATTTATTTGCGATGAAAAAAGGAGGAAAACACATGTTGACTCAGTGCAGTTGTGCACTTCGCAAGGATTAAATTTTAAGGGTTAAAGTTAATTGTAAACTATGCGATTTGCAATTGTTGGCGATTGATCAGACTCATCGTGGGACCCTCCTGTAATGAATTCCACTCATATGCATTATTTTGGGTAATAAGGTTGTGTAGAGTGTAAAATCTATAGTTTCCATGTATACTCTGGTATTTCTGTAGCTAGTCTACATAATGTTGTATCAGAGCAGACTTGAGTCTGTTCTTGAAAGTTGGAGAAAATATTCCACCCAGGAGAGGAGCTGGCATAGGTCATGGAAGACTGAAAGATAATGAAATTCTGCTAAATGAAATTTGACATCTTCGCACTAGAATGGATACAATAGAAGTTTCTCAAAGGAAAGCACCTGAAGAAGGAGATGTCAACACATCATAGGAAACTTCTAAGGAAGGATAAGAAGCAGAAGATGACGCAACTAAAATGCTAAAAATGTTGACTAAGGAAACTAGAAGACCAAAGGTGGATTTACCTTTGTATGAGGGTAATCTCAATATGGAAGAGTAACTAGACTAGATCAGTGCATTAGACAAGTAATTTGAATTTGAAGAAGTAGAAAACAAAAGGAAAGTGAAGTTTGCAGCTACCAAACTAAAGGGTCATGCAGCTATCTAGTGGGAGTAGTTACAAGTATCCAGACAAAGAAAAGGAAAGCCAAAAATCAAGGGATGGGACAAAATGATAAGAAAATTAAAAATTAAGTTCCTACACAAAGGTTATCAATTTAATCTTTTTAAGAAATTACAGAATTTGAAACAAAAAGGAATGACAGTGAAATAATATATAGAGGATTTTTATAAACTGAATATCAGAGCTAGACATGTAGAGGATGATGTTGAGAAATTATCGACGTATATAAATGGTTTGAGGTATGATATCGAGGAGGAGATCAGTCTATTAAATATGAAGACAATTGAAGATGCTTACCACGCAACCTTAAAAGCAGAAGAGAAGATACAGAGGAAGAAAATTTAGAGGAATCAAGGAAAGAGTTCAGCAAGAGGAAGAGGAACATTCAAACCCATATTTCAACATTCTAGAATGAAGCAACAGGTTTGAGTAGCAGATCACCACAGAGAGGAGACTCTGGTCGAGGAAGTTTTGTACCCAGAGGTAGAGGTCGAGGAAGAAATATTCGATGCTTTACATGTGGTGAGTGGGGACATGGGTAAGGGGATTGTCCTCATAATAACTGAACAACCCAGAGAAATGTTAATGTCGTTAAAACAAAGTAATAAATTCATCTGATTGCAGGTAAAGAGGAACCACCCAAAGCAGGAGAATCCTTATTATTGAAAAGGGTAGTGCTTAAAGCAAAAAAAGAGGCAGGAGAACCATCACAGAGGAAAAATCCATTGAGGACTAAATTCAAGTCCAAAGGTAAACCTTGCAAAGTGGTAATTGACAGTGGAAACACTGATAACCTTGTTTCTACAGAGATGGTGGACAAGTTGGGATTGTTAAAAATAGTACACCCTACTCATAAGGTATCATGGCTACAAAATGGACATCAGATTATTGTGACACAACAATGTAAGGTAGAGATTCAGATTGGTACTTACAAAGATGTTATATTATGTGATGTAATGATGATGGATGTATGTCACATATTTTTGGGAAGACCTTGGCCATTTGATCGGAAAGCCATACATGATGGTATAAGGAACACTTATACTCTAGAGAAGGATGGAAACAAATACAAACTCCTGCCATTGAAGGATGAAGCTGAGAAAGAAGTACCCGGAAATAGTGTTATTCTCATGAGTGGGAAATAAATGTTGCAAGAAGTCGAGAAGGATGAGGAGATGCACTTTGCTATTGTAGGAAGACCCAAGGTAATTTTAACTTCCACAAATTTAGAAGATTTATTTAAATAAATTTGCAATCTGTTGAATGATTTTGCTAATATTATTATGGATGAGTTTCCAGATTCATTACCACCAATCAGGAGTATTATTCATCATATTGATCTAATACCTGGAGCAAGTTTTTTGAATAAAGCAGCACACAGGTTAACTACTCAAGAAAATGGAGAAGTTGGAAGACAAGTACAAGAGTTGATGGATAACAGGTTAATAAGAGAAAGCCTTATTTGATGTGTTGTAACAACAATACTTAGTTCAAATAAAGGATGTGAATGTCGCATGTGCACAGATTCCAGAGCCATAAATAAAATCACCATTAGGTATCATTTTCCTTTACCATGAATGGATGATTTAATGGATTTCTTGAATGGATTGAAATATTTTACTAAGATATATTTGAAGAGTGGTTATCAACAGATAAGGATTAGAGAAGGGGATGAGTGGAAGACTAGCATCAAAACAAACAATGGTTTGTATGAATGGTTAGTGATGCCTTTTGGGCCCACTAATGCACCTAGCACATTCATGAGATTAATGAATGAAGTCTTGAAGGAATATGCAGGCAAGTTAATTTTTTATCTTGATGATATTATAATTTTTATTCAAAGTAAAGAAGAGCATATGGAGAACCTTAAATTGGTTCTAAAAAAATTTCAGAAAAAGAAGTTGTTAATAGATTTGAAGAAATGTAATTTTATGAAGGAAGAGATAGTCTATTTGGGATTTGCAGTTTCTAAGGAAGGCTTGAAAATGAATCCGGAGAAAGTCCAAGCAATTTTGAATCGGCCAACTTCAAGAAACATATTTCAGGTAAGAATCCTTCATGGTCTTGCAAGTTTCTATAGAAAATTTATCAGAATATTTAGTCAGATTTGTGCACCCATTATTGAGAAAATCAAGGAAACTAATTAGCCATTCAAGTGGATAGAAGTAGCAAACTGAAACTTTAAGTTCCTGAAAAATAAAATTACAAAAAAACCAATTTTGGCTTTTCCAGATTTTGAAAAAGTTTTCCAAGTTGAAACTAATGCTAGTGGAGTTGAACTTGGAGTACGTTTAAGTCAAGAATGGAGAACAATAGCATACTTTAGTGAGAAATTCAATGAAGCTAAGAAGAAATACTCATCTTATGACAAAGATTTTTATGTTGTTGTACAAGCCTTGAATAAACTGAGAAATTATTTGTTACCAGAAGAGTTTGTAGTATATTTTGATAACCATGCGTTACAGTTTATAAAAAACGAGCCAAAATTGAACCAAAAACATGCCAAATGGGTAGAATTTTTGCAGAGTTTTACTTTTTTGATTAAGCATTCAAGTGGTAAGTTGAAAAAAATTGTTGATGCATTGAGCAGAGTGAATATAATCATGCAAGAATTAAAAGTTGGTATTGTAGGATTTGAAGAAATGGTTGACATGTATAAAGAAGATTCATAATTTAAGGAAATTTATGCAGCTGTGCAAAATCCAGCAGTTCATAATAGAAGCTAGTGGTTGGATTATCTTATCCAAGGAGGTTTGCTATTCAAAATAATAAAATGTGCATTCCCAAATGTTCTATCAGGGAAAACATAATTAAGGAGAAACGCAATGGAGGCTTATTTGGACTGTTTGGACAAGAAAAAACTTTTGCTCAGGTAAATGCTTTTTACTACTTGCCAAAAATGTAAACTGATGTTAAGAGATTTCTTGATAAATGCAGGATTTGTCAGCATGCTAAGGGAAGAAGTCAAAATATAGGATTGTATCATCCGTTACCAATACCAAACCTACCATAGGATGCAGTTAGTATGGATTTTGTTTTGGGTTTGCCAAAAAATCAAAGAGGAAATGACTCCATTTATGTTGTGGTGGATAGGTTTTCTAAAATAGCTCATTTCATTGCATGTAAGAAAACTAGTGATGCAACACATATTTCTAATAAATTTTTTTTCAGAAGTTGTAAGGTTACATGGATTGTCTGTGTGTATTGTGTCTGACAAAGATACCAATTTTTTTGGTCATTTCCAGAGAACTGTATGGAAGAAACTAGATAACAACCTTAGTTTCAGTTCAACTTATCACCCTCAAATGGATGGATAGACCGAGGTAGTGAACAGAAGCTTGGGAAATATATTGAGGAATTTAGTGTATAAAAATCCTAAGAAGTGGGATTTAGCACTTGCTCAGGCTGAGTTTTCTTATATTGATACTCCCAATCAAAGTACTAAGATGAGTCCATTCCATATTATTTTTGGAATGAATCCAAGGGGTGTGTATGAGCTGAAATTTACGAAAACAAGAGATAAAGAGTGCAAAGGCTGAAGAGTTTGTAGAGAAAATGCATAAATTACAGGAAGATATCAAAGACATATTGTAGGAAAGAAGTGTAAAATACAAGAAAAGTGTTGATTTTAAGAGGAAAGAAAAATAATTCCATGTAGGTGACCTAGTCATGGTGTACCTTAGAAAAGAAAGGTTTCCTATTAGGACTTACAACAAATTAAAGATGAAAAAGATAGGACTATGTAGAATTTTGAGGAAATTTTCTTCAAATGCATATGAGATTGAATTCCCAGAAGGAATTGGAATATCACCTATCTTTGACGTTGAAAATTTGTAGCTATACAAAGGAATAGAAGAAGAGCTACAAGAAGACTCTACAGAAGAGGAAGACGATACTTTGAATTGGAAGGAACATATGCCAAAGCTAGAAAAGAAAGAAGTGGAAGCCATTTTGGAGAAAAGAGAAGCAAAAAAAGCTAGAGGGAAAAGTTACTATCAGTATCTAGTAAAATGGACAGGACACCCTGTGGAAGATGCTAGTTGGATGACAGTAACATAGTTACAAAACTTTAGTACAGATCTTGAAGCATTGATTGATCAATATTTTCTTCCTCGGGAGTCTGATGCAAGAGAACCCAAACTTAGACAACAATGTTATTGTATGTTCACATGATGTGGCTAACATGAGGTGGATAAATATTGGCCATTAATATTTTATTTAGTTTTAAATGACAGAAGTTAGCTTGTTTGGTTTTGTTAAATTAATCAGGAAATAAAATCGAAATTAGTTTCTCCCTGCGAGGAGATTGAACCAAGTAGGATAAGAGCTTAGAAATAGGGCAGCATTTGTTTCTTAGTAGTAGTTCAAACAGAAATATGTTTTAGGCAAGAAGGATATATATATATATATATATATATATATATATATATATATATATATATATATATATATATATATATATATATATCTGTGTGTGTGTGTGTGTGTGTGTGTGAGAGAGAGAGAGAGCGAGAGAGAGAGAGAGAGAGAGAGAGAGAGGGCAGAGTGTGAGAAAAAAGTGA
This sequence comes from Pinus albicaulis, assembly GCA_034641835.2. Lineage (NCBI taxonomy): Eukaryota > Viridiplantae > Streptophyta > Pinopsida > Pinales > Pinaceae > Pinus > Pinus albicaulis. The sequence goes on along the minus strand of CM076575.1, from coordinate 1,576,530,980 downwards.
GACAGTGTGAAATAGGTGTGCGAGAGGCAAGAGCAGATAGAGCATAAACAATTTTAATAACCAGCCGATCAAGGGCTTCGCTCTGTAAATTCCCTTATTATTAATTTTTAAGTGTTTTGGATTGATGAGGCTCTCTGTTCAAACTATTTGTTTAAACTATGTTGAAACACATATACGTTAATTTATACAACAAAAATACAATCGGATTGTAGGCGCAACAAGGCTCATAGATCTGAACCCAATCAATGGGAGAGATCTCATCACAAGTTGAAATCCATCACTCATCGCATAGAATCATGTTTAAATTTAAAGAATCGGAAGTCAAATTCTTTAATCGTAGATGCGAAGTAAGGAGTGGGGAGACAACTAGGATCAATGGATCTAGGACTAACCCAACGGTGGAGATTGTAGGTCGGGGAGCAACTTCACAATTCGCAAGACTTAGAAGATAGGCATTAAGACATTGCATAGTAAACAAATCTATGTGAAATGCGAAAATGAGGAAGAAACGTGTTGACTCAGCGCAGTTTCACACATCACAACGATTAAAGTTTAAGGGTTAAAGTTAATTATAAACTGTGCGATTTGCAATCGTCGGTGATTGATTAGACTCATCGTGGGACCCTCCGGGAAGGAATTTTGCTCATATGAATTGTTTTTGGTAATAAGGTTGTGTAGAGTATAAACTCTAGAGTTTCCACATATACTCTGATATTTCTACAACTAGTCTGCATAATGTTCTTACTCTGCTTCATAGACAAAGGCTTCAACTTCTCTCCCTATAACCTTTCTGCATCTTCTTTATTCACATGCACATTTTCATAATTGGTTTCACTTCTATAGTCTTGACAACCATCGTCCACATTTGAGTGGGATTCTCAAAGCTTTGTTGACCTCCTAGATTTTTTCTCATTTACTGTCGAAGTTGCGGTTGAGTTATCAATTAATTGTTTAGCATACTATGACACAACTTGCTATTGCTTGTTAGTTTTCTTTGTACATTTTTTTTTTCCAACATCTTCCATATTTCCTCGTAAGATGTAGTTTTTTCTACCTTGCACAAAAACCTTTCAACCAATTCCTATTTTATAAGATCCAATACTAAAACATCACATAATTAATCATACTACCCAATCAACTCTTTACATCAAAAAAATCACAACAAAGAATGAAATAGTTTCAAGTGTATAAAATTTGAAAGAAATTATTTAGCATTGTAAAATCCAACATTATAAAAATTTTCAAGTAATTGTAAGATTGGGTGAGTAAAGTTAAGTTAGGTCATTATTAATTTAAAGTTGAGTTATACATTAGCAATTAAGAGATAATATTAGAAATAGTAATTACTCCAGTTCTAAAAAGATCCAAGTGAAAATTCCACAATTATTAACCTTGATGTTTATATAGCCGTAGTTGAATTATTGTAATTAAGAGAAGAACATAAAGTAGCAGCCACTCAAATTCATCCTTTGGCTTTCCATAAGGTACCACCTATTGTCCCCTGACTAACTGTGTCTGTTGAGTACCACGAATTAGAAGCAAAAGGTTAACCGGGTGGGCTGTAGGCCATATCAATTAGCTGAAAGAATAAACAGCTCCCACTTTGTTATTAGTGTTCATACATGCTACCATATTATGAAAAACAAAATCGGGTCACATTTATCCTTACCACGTGAAATGTAAGGTGAAGAGCAAAAAAAATTTCAATATGGAGTTTACAGATTTCTTACAGCAAGGTTTTATGATAACAACAACATAAATACTAGCTCTGGACACTTCAAAAAAAGAAATTTTTCTGCCTAGGGTTTGCTATTGATCAGCGAAATCAAAACGCCAAATCACGCCCTCTTTTAAGTTTGTATCCCACATAAGGGGACATCACAAGCCTAAGCAATTTCAATTGCTTTGATCTTCATAGCTTAGCTGCTACACGATCTTGTGTGATAAAAAATGGGTATGGGAACCGCACCTGCAGGACGGCCAATATTCATCTCACACTCATTTTATGACCCAATAAACCCTATCAAGATTTCCACTGTCCCCAAAAACATCAAAAATAAAATCTCGACTAAAATATTACGACTCTTAAATGAATTAATAGAATTATTCCTTATTCAATAACAGTGCCCTCTTCTCCCCGCATGACAAGTGAATCATGCTCGATAGGGATGGTGTTGACATCCCCTTCACTCATATTTATTTTGATCTATCTCATCTCTAGCCATGTGAATCTAAATATATCCAGTGCAGTAGCCAAGAATTACGACATTTTTTCTGCAATAAGACACACTAAACCCTTCAGATATTTCGGTATACTCTCTTGACTAGCATCAACAAAGTACTTTTATTTTATACGAGGAACATTTTGTAGTGAAGGTAATTCTCGGCTAGTCATTTGTGACGACGTGATATGTATAGTATGAAACTAATAAGAAAATTAATGATGTGACATTTTCATCATTTCATAAAGGCTATAGGCTTTGTCTACCGAGGTCAGAGTTGTTTGGAAAATCATTTTTAATTTTTTTAATTTAAAAAAAGGAAATCTAATTACAGGAGTTTTCAATTTTATTAGAGTGGAAATGGGTTAACGATCTTAAAGTACCTAAAAAAACTGCAACTTGATAGAAATAATTTAAATTTCTCAAAAGTTATACTGGATTTTAATTAAAGTTTTACTAATTTCAATATATTTTATTTCAGTTGTGTTTTGTGCGAATTTTTGGAAATTTTTTAGGTTGATTTTTCCTGTCTAATTTCTCAAAAATCTGGTAGGAATTTATTTAAATCACAAGCCTTATGGGTAACCCCTTCATAATAAAAATTCCTTATGGGTTTGCTGAATCCATATATATAGTAAAAAACTAGTTTAAATAACAAAAATCAAAATTTTACTAAAAAAACCCACTTTAAATAACAAAAATAAAAGTTTCTGTTCGAATTTATGAACAATTTCAAACACACAGAGGAATAAAAATAATTCTTCAACCTCAACACAGAGATAAAATAAAAATATTGGACATAGAGAGATGAAATTTAAATTCTATTTCATTAAAATAAACTAACTGTTACAAAACGAAATTCCTCAGAAATCCTGTGTTCTGGATTCACAAAATAAAACTTCAGCTGCTATAGACACAGTGCTTCAACAAAAAACTTCTCCTCTATATCTCTTTGTTTCTATTCACTGCTACTCACACAGTGCTCTCTGTCTTTTTCCGCTTTCGGGAAAATTACAAAATACACTACTCTTTACAATGCGTTCACGAAATATATATAAAACATCACAATATATATATATATATATATATATATATATATATATAACCAAAGTTAAAACGGAATGTACCGCGGTAAAAAAAAAAAAATAAATAAATAAATAAACTTTCGTTTGTTATTCTGTGGGGTTATAATACTCTGTCAAAGGTCTTTCCCTTATATCCCCAGAACTCTTTTCATTGGTCAAGCGGATGATGATGTCACCCACTCCCATGGGTCATCGCTCCTTTTTGCTGCCCATACTTGCTACCCCCAGAATGGAGCTTGTTGGTTGTGCATTCAATGTGGTTGGTGGAGAATTGATTGTTGGTGGTTGTTGCGGATAAATACGCAGTTGCGTGAAGTGTAAGTCTGGACTTGAATACTTACTGCCGCTGTTCCTCAAGCTATCTTTCGATCCCATTAAAAATTAAATCATCACTGTCCTTCTTCTACGAGCAATTGGAATTAAATTCCAACACTCCCCCTTAATTACAACTGTTGCTTTCTTGCTTACCCAGAAATTTTCTGAGATAGTTAAAACTCTTCTTCGTTAATGGCTTTCTGAGAATATTGGAAAATTGTTCCTTTGTCCTGCAGTGTTGTAAAACAATCTCACCATTATTAACCAGTTCTCGTATAAAATGAAATTTTGCATCAATATGCTTTGTTCTCTTATGGAAGACAAAAATATTTGATAAAGCTATCGCTGATCTGTTATCACAATAAATTGTTGTTCCTTTGTCCTGTTCATGACATAAATCTTTGAGCATTCTTCTTATCCATACTGCTTGGCATGATGCTGCTGTTGCTACCACATATTTTCCCTCTACTATTGATAAAGCAACTATTGGTTGCTTCTTGGAAGCCCATGAAATGGCTCCCGATCCCAAATTAAACATATATCCTGATGTGCTCTTCCTGTCATCTACACTTCTAGCCCAATCAATGTCAGTGTAACCTGTCAATTTAAAATTTTTATATTGCGATTATGAAATACCATACCCCTTCGTTCCATTCACATACCTTAGAATCCTCTTGGCTACCTGCCAATGAGTCTCTTTCGGCCTTTCCATAAATCTGGAAATTAAACTTACAACATGCATAATATCTGGCCTCGTTGTAATCAAATACATGAGGCTACCAACTATGCTCTTATACAAACTTGGATCAAAATCATTGTTGTTTTCTTCTTTGCTTAATTTTAACCCCATGATAGTTGGATTTACAGTTGTGTTGTTGTTCTGCATGTTGAATCTTTTCAACACTTCTTCAACACATTTTTCTTGGGAAATAAAAATCCCATTTTCATTTTTCTCTACTTCTACTCCAATAAAATATCTCAAACGACCCAAATCATTCATTCCAAATTCACTCTTAATGACTTCTTTAAAATAAACAATGAGAGAAACTTCATTGCGAGTAAAGATTAAAATATATACATATAAACAACAATAAGAATCTTACAATCATTTTCTTTTATGTAGAGTGTGGGTTCTCCATCACATTTCTCAAATCCATTTTTTTTCACATAAGCATCTATCCTACTGTACCACACTCTCTGTGCTTGTTTCAGCCCATACATAGCTTTCTTCAATTTTCACACTTTGTGCTCTTCGCGTTCAATCTCATAGCCTGGAGGTTGTTCTACATATACCTCTTCTTTCAACACTTCATTTAGGAATGCAGATTTAACATCAATTTGATAAACCTTCCATTTTTGTTGTGTTGCTATGGATAGCATTGTTCTCACTATTTCCATCCTTGCAACCGGTGCAAATGTTTCTTCATAATCTCTTCCTTGTTACTACTTGTAGCATTTTACAACAAGTCTTGCTTTGTGCCTTTCAATCTTACCTTCAGCATTGATCTTGGTCTTATAAACCCATTTTAATCCAATGAATTCTTTACCTTTAGGGAGGTCCACTAACTCCCATGTATTACTCTTTTCTATTGCACCAATCTCTTCGTTCATTGCTTCAATCCATTTTTCTTCCTTTACAATATATTCAAAATGAATTGGGTCATCAACATGACAATACAAAGCAAATAAAGAGTTCAGACCATCATTATCATTTACCTCTCCTTGTTCATAAATCTCACTAAGATTTCTGAATCTTGGTCTTCTTGGTGTACCTGGAGTTCCACTTGAACTCGAAGGAGTTTTTGTTCCCTATGGTGTGATTGGAGAAGCACTTCCTTTATTTCTCAAGGCTATTCTATTTCTAGCTATTGGTGTGGTTTGTTGTGCTTGTGGTGGTGGAGGCAACCACTATGGAGGAATTATTTAATGTTCTGCATTCTTCTTCCTCTTCGTGAGACACACATGTCTTCACATTCACTGTTTTCTCTAAGCTTCCATCCCAAGCTTCTTCTTCAATAAACTGCACATATCTGCTTATTATTACTTTCTTGGTGGATGGATTATAGATTTTATATGCCTTGGACTCACCACTGTATCCAAAAAAGATACACTTCTCCCCCTTACTGTCCAAATTCTTCCTTAGCTGATCCAGAATGTGTGAACAAGCCACACAACTTAATACTCTCATGTGGGTGACATGCTGCTTTATGTCGCTCCACACTTCTTCTGGAACTCTATTCATGAAAACTTTGTTTGGGCATCTATTCAAGATATACACTGCACAATTGACATTTTCAGCCCAATACTCATTTAGCAAATGTTTTACCTTCAACATACTTCTGACCATGTCCATGATGGTCCTATTCTTCCTTTCTACAACACTGTTTTGCTGAGGTGTGTACCTTGTGGTAAACTTCTTGTGTATGCAATTCTCCCTATATAAATGTAGGAAATCTTTGGAGATGTATTATCCACCTCTATTAGTTCTTAGAACTTTGATGTAGTTCCCACTCAACTTCTCAACAGGAGCTTCGAAGTGGCAGAACTGCTCAAACACTTCACTCTTCTGTTTCAAGAAATACACCCATGTATTTCTAGTGTAATCATCTATGAATGTGAAAACATATTTGTTGCCAGCTAAATATGTCATTTGCATTGGTCCACACAAATGAGTGGACAATCTCTAAGGGTTTCTTTTCCCTTATACTCTTCCCTGCTGAAAAGCTTTCTGTGTGTTGTTTGCCCAAGATGTAGCCTTCACAAAGGTTGTTTAGTTTCTAAATCAATGTTAATCCCTTTACCATTCCCTTTTTGTGCAACAAGTTTAGGCCTCCAAAATTGAGATGTCCAAATCTCAAGTGCCATAACCAATTTTCATCTTTCACATCCTCTTGAAAGATCTGTTGTGTTACAGCTACTACATTTCCTCTTTCCTTCAAGTCTATTTTCAGCTTGAGAGGAAACATCCTATTACTTTTCATTTGCACCTCTACAATGACTTTCTTACTTGGACGTATGTCCATGATTGTGCACACATCATCTTTGAAGAATACATTGTAGCCCTTGTTTATGAGCTGTCCAATTCTCAAAAGATTACATGTCAAGCCAGGTACATAATATACATCTGGCACAAACTTCTGTTCTCCTTTTCTTGTGAGTATTGATACTCTTCCTTTTTCCATGAAAAAGACCTTACTATCAGTCCCTGTTGTTACATCAAATCTAACATTTTCATATATATTGGAAAACATTGCTATGTTTCCAGTCATGTGGTTACTATAATCTGATTCTAAGAACCATACATCATCTTTTCTATCTTGTGCTACATTACATGTTAACAGCACATTCTTCTGGTTCTTTTATTCTTTTGTAAAGTTAGCATTCTGCCTATTATTCATGTCATTTTTCTTTTTCCTACATTCATTGGCATAGTTCCCGTATTTCTTGCAATAATGACGTTGGACTTGGGATTTATCATACCTTTTTCCATGAGCTTGATGTTTCCTTGAGCCTTCATTTTGGTTCTGATTATTGCTCCTTCCACTCGAACTTGCAGGGTTGTTTCTTCCTCTGTTTTGGCTTCTGCCTCTTCCTCGGTTATTCACTCTGCCTTGAACTATGATTCAGCCAAAAGACATTTGAGCCTTGAAAGCTTGTTCCAATGAGGAATCTATTCCTCAGTTTAGTTTATGTTCATGAGACATCAGGGATGCACTAAGCTCATCCACTATAAACAGTGAGAGATCCTTTGTCTCTTCTATTGCCACTACTATGGCATCAAATCTTGAGGGTAGACTTCACAAGATTTTCTCCACTATTATTCTTTCTTAAAGTGTCTCTCCATGATACCTTATCTGGGTAACCAACCCAATAAAATGCGTGAAGAATGAGTCTATAGTTTCAGACTCTTTCATACAGAGAGTTTCAAAATCTCTCCTGAGCATTTGCAACTTTGTTGTCTTCACCTTCTCCATGCCTTGATAGGTTGTCTTGAGAATATCCCACACCACCTTAGACTTTTTTGATGTTGCAATCCTTGGGAAAATACTCTCATACAATGATTGAAAGAGATAGAAGAGGGCTTTGGAGTCTTTCTTCCTATTATCTCTTAACAAGTCTCTTTCTACTATTGTTAAAGCAGCCAGCGCTGCTGCATCTGCTGGTTCTGGGTAGCCATTCTCAACTAGCTCCCATATGTCCTGTGAAGCAAACAGGGCTCTCATCATGATTTCCCAATAATCATGGTTCTTCCTGTTAAAATGTGGAAGTTGGGGATTCATCAAACTGGTGCCTGCCGCTGCCATCGCAACTGTGCAAACACGACAATTTTCTTGACTATGTTAAAAAAAAAACAAACAGACGCTTTCTCTGCTGGAGAAATCTGCTTCAAAAAAATTCTTATAGCTTTTGAAGAGAAGAGTGATTTCTGCTCCGTTCACTGAGCACTTAGACTAGCTCTTACACCATGATGGAATTTTTGAAAAATTCCGAACACACTGAGGAATAAAAATAATTCCTCAACCTCAACACAGAGATAAAATAAAAATTGTGGACACAAAGAGATGAAATGTAAATTATATTTCATTAAAATAAAATAACTGTTACAAAATGAGATTCCTTAGAACTCTTGTGTTCTGGATTCACAGAATAAAACTTCAGCTGCTACAGATGCAACGCTTCAACAAAAAAATTCCCCTCTCTGTCTCTCTACTTCTATTCACTGCTACTCACTCAGTGCTCTCTATCTTTTACAGCCTTTGGGCAAATTACACAATACACTACTCTTTACAATGCGCTCACGGCATATATATAAAACATTACAATATGTATATATATTATAAATATTTTATATTTATAATATATATATATCAAAATATATAACCAAAGTTAAAAAGAAATGTATGTGGTAAAATAAAAATAAATCGAAAACATTAAATAAACTTTTGTTCATTATTCCGTGGGGTTATAATACTCTGCCAAAGGTCTGTCCTTTATCTCCCCGGAACTCTTTTCATTGGTCAAGCAGAGTATGATGTCACCCACTCCAGTGCATCATCACTCCTCTTTGTTGCCCATACTTGCTACCCCTAGAATGGAGCTTGCTGGTTGTGCATTCAATGTGGTTGGCAGAGAATTGATTACTCGTGGTTGTTGTGGATAACTATGCGGTTCCGTGAAGTGGAATTTTGGAATTGAATACTTACTGTTGCCGTTCCTCAAGCTATCTTTCTGATGGTGCCCAGCCCGCTTACATGTGGCGATATACAACTGTGTTTACAATTGAATATTGAAATTCTGTGTGTGGGATTCGTAATCTGCCAAGTCACTTAACAACTCATGGAATTAAATGAACGTGAACGTGACACCATAAATCATAGCGTTTGGTCACGGTACTTGGAGGTTTCTCGACTTTTGTGGAAATTAATTCATATCTATTGCGTGAGCTATTGTATTAACTCCACCATTCGTCGATCCTTGTGCCAGTCTCCTCGATCTTTTGCAACTGCTTCCACCTGTGTGTCGTTATTTCCTTTCGCAAGTTTGAGGGCAGGGTTTTTTGGCCTCCTGAAACCCTTAGGCTCTGCACGAGCCCAAGTGTTACACCTTTGCGCCTCTATGGGAAGGTTATCGTCTCCCTTCCTGTCCAGCAATCTACTCTGGTGCTGTTGTGCGATTTTTCCCATTACTTTCTCCGTCGACAAACTCTGCAATGCAGCTCGATATCCGGATGGTTGGTAATTTTCACTACTGTTGGTTGTTTTATTTTTCTCTTCCACGCCTGTATGTTCTTGCACTTTCACTTTCTGATGACTTCTCTGTATGATGTTTATTTTCGTTTCAGGTTTTGGACTGTCATGAAATCCTCGTGACCGTTTGCAATTCCAACAACAAGCCACAGGTACTTCACTCCTTCCCTGCTGGAAATTTCACGGCTTTTATTCAATGTCTCTAACCATTTTCGCTCCTCTGTGAGCAGGCTGTCGGTTCAAACCCTGGGACGCTTATTCTGTTCAATCTTCGAACCCTTCGGTAAGTTTTTCCACCTTCTTTCTGTCGTATTTGCACCTCCTTTGCTCGTCGAATTGACTCCTCAACTATGTTCAAATACTAACAAGAAATTTATGTGGGTTTTCTTTGCAGGTTCTTGTCGGGTTTACTCATCAGGCGGCTTTCCTTTAATGTCGAAACCCCAAGGGTAGGGTTGACTACATTCCACACTTTCTGTACTTGAATTTGTAACTTCTAGTTATAGATGTTGGTCGGCTGTTAGAGTTTTACTCTGTAATTGATATTAAATTGAGGAATGCCCTATGGGCTTTATCGTTTTGTTGTAGTAAAAAGATTATTATCACAAATAGTTGTTCAGTTTGACGTTTTGAGACTTTGTCTCTACCCCTTTGGACAGTTTCAGAACTTTGACGATTTTTAAATATAAAATGGAAATTATTCTCTTTGCAATCAATATTTAAATTCGCTATATATCAGAAACTTACCGGTCTATCCCTGTGGTTGTTTTATTGATTGTTTCCGCCGTGAAGTTTAAGCTTTTTTCATTCTTAAGGTGTAGAACTCCCTCTGCTGTCCACGTAGTTATGTTACTGTAATGAATAACAAACTTTCCTTCTCCTGTGCGTGGTATCTTGTCTACTCTGGTTTAAACTCAGGTTCTTTTCAGTTCACTTCTGTGCGCAAATTTCATGCCAACATACTTTACATATGATAGTAGAAAAATGAGTTTTACTTCACAAATAATTCGAATGAACATTAACAATTTCTACTGGAGGAAATTAGATTACAGATGGCTTTCGAATTATATCTTTTTGTTTTATATCTCTTTTTTTCTAAAGGAAAAATTCGAACCCCGAGCACAATGAAATTCTGCTATTTGTATGCTTGTAGAAAACGATTTGTTCTGTTTTCGGTTGATCTATCAACCATATTTTCCTAACTACATTTTCAGTTTAAAAAAAAAAAACTTCTAATTAACTACAGAAACATTCTATTCCCCTAATCCTACTGCTATTGTCTAAATGACGAATAATGAAAGAAATTAAAGAAAAACAACACAGGTTCAGTAACCTGTCTATGAACATATGTAACAGTGAGATAGTTAGCCATCTTCCATCTGCTCTGGGCTAGATGCTCCTGCATCAGGCTCCCGGGGTGACAAAAAGTCATGGCTCCATTCCATGAGATCGTCGACCGAATAACCAGCCTTCTGTATCTATGCTTCATCAAGCCACGAACTCTCGTCAATAGGATGGTTCTTCCACTTGACCAAATAGTGTAGATATTCCCTCCTGCGTGTGCGCTTGGCTACCTGTGTGTTGAGAATACTCTCGATCTCAAGGGGCTGTTCCATGGGCATCTGTCTCACCCAAGAACCTTCATCCAATTGGGTGTCCCGTTCTAGCCTTACTGCCAAGTCATTCTCTGAACCAACAATATAAGGAAACATATCTACCACATTAAAGATGGGTGAAATACCTATTCCTGGTGGCAACTGTAACTCGTAAGCATTGGTTGAAAGCTTGCGAATGATTTTGCAGGGTCCAATATTTTTAAGTTTCAGTTTGTTATATTCCCTTTTTGGGAACCGTTCCTTGCGCAAGTGCGCAAGAAATTCATCTCCAACATTAAACTGGACCTCCTGCCTTTTTGAATCTTCCCACTGTTTGTATTTCTGACTGCTGTCTTGTAATTTTCATTTCACCTGCTCATGTAAATCGCTCATCACTTGGGCTAGATCTTCTCTATCAGCACTCTGTTTTTCATGTTTTCCTAAGTCTCGCAGTTCATGCACTCCGTGAGGATGCATGCCATACAAGACCTGGAAAGGACTGTAACCTGTGCTGCTATTCGGTGAATCGTTTTAAGCGAATTCCGCTTGCGCAAGTACGCGATCCCACATCCGAGAATTCTCACCTATTAAACTCCATAGCCGATTTCCTGGGCTTCGGTTTACCACTTTTGTTTTCCCATTAGTCTGTGGGTGATAAGCGAAGTTGAACTGTAATTGAGTGTCCAACTTCTTCCACAAGGTATGCCAAAAATGTCCGGTGAACCTCACATCCTTGTTGGAAATGATGGACCTCGGTAAGCCGTGCAGTATGACAATCTCTGTGAAAAAAAAGTGTGTTACGTGTGTGGCGTCACTGGTTTTCCTGCAGGGAATAAAGTGTGCCATTTTTGAAAAATGATCCACTACCACCATCACTGAATCAAAACCCCGCTGTGTTCTAGGTAGACCCAAAACAAAATCCAAACTGACTGAGTCCCAAGGTTTGCTCGGAATAGGCAGTGGCATATAAAGTCCTACATTCTGACTACAACCCTTCACCAATTGACATGTCTTACACCTTCTTACGTATCTCTGTATGTCCCATCGTATCCTTGGCCAGAAATAAAAGTGCTCGACCTATGATAATGTTTTGTCTATGCTGAAATGTCCTGCTAGACCTCCACTGTGCTTTTCCCGAATAATGTTCTCCCTCATCGAACAGTCGGGAATGCATAACTGTCCTCCCCTAAATAATAATCCCTCCTGCAAATTCTAGTCCAACCATGGACTATTATTTCTCAACAAAGGGTTTTGGCAAGCCTCATAGGCCTCCTTAAAGTCTACGTCTGTTTGGTACAGATCCTTCAAATTCTCAAAACCCAAAACTTGCATAGTGTTTTCCTGCAAGAGTAAAGCCCTTCTACTCAATGCATCTGCCACATTGTTGGCCTGTCCACTAATATGTTTCAGCACAAACGTAAAACTCTGCAGATACTCAACCCACTCTGCATGCTTATGGTTCAACTTATGCTGCTGCATAATGCACTGTAATGCAGAATTATCAGAAAATAAAATAAACTCATTACCTAATAAATAGTGCCTCTAGTGCTTCAACGCTTGGACAATCGCATAAAATTCATTATCATAGGTTTAGTATTTCTGTCTACTTTCATTTAGCTTCTCACTAAAATAGGCGATCGACCTGTCCTCCTAGCTAAGTACGGCCCCAATGGCTGTACCACTAGCATCACAACGAACTTGAAAAATTTTGTTGAAGTCAGGAAATCTCAATATCGGTATCTCTGTGATCTTCCTCTTCAGAGTCTGAAAACTTTTCTCCGCTGCCTCTGTCTAGCAAAAATGTTGATTTTCCTTCTTGATCGTGTCCAACATGGGTGCGCAGATTTCACTAAAATTCCTGATGAATTTTCTGTAAAAACTTGCCAGTCCGTGAAAAATTCGGATTTCAAATAAACTCTTCGGGGATGGCCAGCTAACTATAGCTGCAACCTTTTCTGGGTCCATCTTCAACTCATTTTCTGCAATTACAAAACCCAGATACACTAACTCCTGCAGAAAAAAAGTACATTTCTTCAGATTTATTAGCAGCTTGTTCTACTGTAGCTTCCTCAATACACTTCGAACATGCCTAAAGTGTTCTTCTCTTGTCTTGCTGAAAATCAATATGTCATCCAAATAAACAATTACAAACTTCCCAATGAACTCTTTCAACACTTCGTTCACTAGGCGCATAAAAGTACTAGGGGCATTACTCAGCCCAAATGGCATCACCAGCCATTCGCACAGCCCTTCATTCATATTGAAGGCTATTTTCCACTCATCCCCTTCTCGAATTCTAATCTGATGGTAACCACTCTTCAGATCGATTTTCATGAAGTATGTTGCTCCACTCAAACAATCCATCATGTCGTCCATTCTCGGCAATGGAAACGTGTACCTGATGGTAATCTTATTAATAGCCCTTGAGTCTGTGCACATTCTCCACTCACCACATTTCTTTGGAGCCAAAACTGTCGGAACTGCATAGGGGCTCATGCTTTCTCTAATAAGCCCTTTATCCAGCAATTCTTGTACCCGCATCCTAATCTCTTCATTGTCCTTAGGAATCATATGATAGTTTGCTTTATTTGGCAGACTAGCTCTTGGTATGAAGTCAATACAATGACTGATACTCCTCTTAGGAGGAAACTCATCTGGAAGATCATCTACTATGATATCACCAAAATCCTGCAACATATCCTGAATCTCCTCTGGTAAATCTGTGATCTTTGTGTGCAGTATCACCATCTTTGGCTTCCTTACAACAACAAAATTTACCTCACTATCATCGATCTGTTTCAAAAATTATTTTCCACCCATTAGTAGCACTTTAACCCCACTAGTTTCTGTTGTATTTTCCTCCTTGATGGGCACAAGAATGTGTTTAATCCCATCCTTGACAAAATTGTAACAGTTTGTCTTTCCATCATAACCACTTTTCTGTCATACTGCCAAGGCCTCCCTAACAGTATATGACATACATCCATTGGCATAATATCACACATAACTTTGTCCTTGTATCTGCCAATGTGAAATTCCACTTCACACTGCTCATCAACTAATAGCTGATGTCCCTTCTGCAGCCACGACACCTTATAGGGAGTGGGGTGCTTCAACTGTTTCAACCCCAACTTCTCCACCATTTCTGTGGCCACCAAATTATCGGTACTCCCGCTGTCAATTATTAGTTTGCAGCACTTGCCCTGTGACTTGCAAACTGTCCTGAATAAAGCTTTCTGCTGATCCGGTTCTACAACTTATTTGGCAGGTTTCAACAACACTTTATTCAGTACCAAAGCCTCCCCTGTCTCTGGTGCATTTTCTACTTCCTGAGGTGGTGCCTCTGCCTCCTCCGGTTGGGAAACACAGGTTCCTCTACCACCTACTGGTTCTCCTTCAAGACACTCATAAGACTTATGCCTCCACTTATGGCACCTATAACACTGGACAGATCCTCTGCCCCGACCATTTCCTCTTCCCCGCTGATATGGTCGTCCTCCTCTGGTGTTACTGTCTTTTTCTGTTGTCCCTGAAGGTTTGGAACTACTGCCTTCTTCGCTGGAATTTGTGCCTCTACCCCTGCCAAAAGCCTTCCCTTTTCCTCTGCCAGATCCTCCTCCTCTTCTGGCATTCTACTTTCTGATTATATTTTCTTCCGCTCTCAAGGCACACTGATATGCCTCATCAATAGTTCTGGGTGAGAGAATACTGATTTCATCCAGTATCTCCCCTCTCAAGCCATTTACAAATCTGGCTGTCTTTTCAAGGGTGTCTTCTATGTACCCTGCTCTCAAATTCAATTTGTAAAATTCCTCCGTGTATTCCTTGACAGTCAACCCTTTTTGCCTCAAGTTCTGCACCTGCCTATACATCATAATCTGATAATATTTTGGCAAAATTTTTTCCTTCAGTTTGGCCTCCATTCTGGCCCACTCCCTTATAGGAGGTTTATTCAGCCTCTTCCTCTCTGCCTGCACACTGTCCCACCACAAGGACGCATGTCCTTTCAATTTGGTGGCAGAAAATTTTACATGTTTGTCTTCGCTGATTTCTTCAAAGTCAAAATACTTGTTCAACTCACTCAGCTAGTCCAACAGCACATATGCTTATAGATTCCCATCGTAAGTAGAAAGCTCATGTTTTGGCTTGTTACTCGATAACAAAATCGACATCAACACTCTAAGTTCAGGTCCTTCTCCTTCAAAACCATCTATCGCTTCTGCAACCTCCTCGTCACTATCATCCCCTCCATCAAGATCCCTTCTTCTTCTAGCCTCCACTGCTACTAATCGTTCATTCAAAATTCGAATTTCCTCTCTCAGTCCTTCCTCTGCTAATCTACGATTAGCTCTTCCTCTTCCTCATCCTCATCTACCAACCTCCATTTTCTCAGTTCACTATCCCACTCTGATACCAAAAATGATGGTGCCCAGCCTGCTTACACGTGGCGATATACAACTGTGTTTACAATTGAATATTGAAATTCTGTGTGTGGGATTCGTAATCTGCCAAGTCACTTAACAACTCATCAAATTAAATGAACATGAACGTGACACCATAAATCACAGCGTCCAGTCACGGTACTTGGAGGTTTCTCAACAGCTGTGGCAATTAATTCATATCTATTGGGTGAGTTGTTGTATTAACTCCACCATACACCGATCCTTGTGCCAGTATCCTCGATCTTTTGCAACTGCTTTCACCTGTGTGTCATTATTTCCTTTCGCAAGTTTTAGGGGAGGGTTTTCTGGCCTCCTGAAAACCTTAGACTCTGCACGAGCCCAACTGTTACACCTCTGTGCCTCTATGAGAAGGTTATCGTCCCCCTTCCTATCCAACACTCTACTCTGGTGCTGTTGCGCGATTTTTCCTGTCACTTTCTCCGTCGACAAACTCTGCAATGCAGCTCGATATCCGGATGGTTGGTAATTTTAACTATTGTTGGTCGTTTTATTTTTCTCTTCCACGCCTGTATGTTCTTGGACTTTCACTTTCTGATGACTTCTCTGTATGATGTTTATTTTTGTTTCAGGTTTTGGACTGTCATGAAATCCCTGTGACCACTTACAATTCCAACAACAAGCCACAGGTACTTCGCTCCTTCGCTGCTGGCAATTTCACAGTTTTTATTCAATGTCTCTGACCATTTTTGCTCCTCTGTGAGCAGGTTTTCGGTTCAAACCCTAGGACGCTTATTTTGTTCAATCTTCAAACCCTTCGGTAAGTTTTTCCAGGTTCTGTCTGTCCTATTTTCACCTCCTTTTCTCGTCGAATTGACTCCTCAACTATGTTCAAATTCTAACAAGAAATTGTTGTGGGTTTTCTTTGCAGGTTCTTGTCGGGTTTACTCATCAGGCGATTTTCCTGTAACGTCGAACGCCGAAGGGTAGGGTCGACTACATTCTGCACTTTCTGTACTTGAATTTGTAACTTCTAGTTATAGATGTTGGTCGTCCATTAGAGTTTTACTCTGTAACTGATCTTAAATTCAGGAATGCCCTGTGGGCTTTATTGTTTTGTTGTAGTCAAAAGATTATTATCACAAATCATTTTTCAGTTTGACGCTTTGAGACTCTGTCTCTACCCCTTTGGACAGTTTCAGAACTTTGACAATTTTTAAATATAAAATGGAAATTCTTCTCTTTGCAATCAATATTTAAATTCGCTATATATCAGAGACTTACCAGTCTATCCCTATGGTTGTTTTATTGATTGTTTCCACCGTGAAGTTTAAGCTTTGTTCGTTCTTAAGGTGTAGAACTCCCTCTGATGTCCGCGTAGTTATGTTACTGTAATGAATAACGAACGTTCCTTCTCCTGTGTGTGGTATCTTGTCTACTCTAGTTTAAACTCAGGTTCTTTTCAGTTCGCTTTTGTGCGCAAATTTCATGCCAACATACTTTACATATGATAGTAGAAAAATGAGTTTTACTTCACAAATAATTCGAATGAACATTAACAATTTATACTAGAGAAAATTAGATTACAGATGGCTTTCGAATTCTATCTTTTTGTTTTATATCTCCTTTTTTCTGAAGGAAAAATTCGAACCCCCAGCGTAATGAAATTCTGCTATTTGTATGCTTGTAGAAAACGATCTGTTCTATTTTCGGTTGATTTGTCAACCGTATTTTCCTAACTACACTTTCAGTTTCAAAAAAATAAACTTCTAATTAACTACAGAAACATTCTATTCCCATAATCCTACTGTTATTGTCTAAATGACGAATAATGAAAGTAATTAAAGAAAAACAACACAGGTTCAGTAACTAGTCTATGAACATATGTAACAGTGAGACAGTTAGCCGTCTTCCGTCTGCTCCGGGCTAGATGCTCCTGTATCACTTTCGATCCCATCAAAAATTAAATCATAATCATCCTTCTTCTGTAGGCAGTTGGAATTAAAATCCAAAAATTTCACCTCGAATTTATCTCCAGAATTCGAGCACACGAAAATTGCAAGAAAAAAAACTCCAATTAACTTTCAAAAAATGAAAAAAAACACTATCTCACCCAAAAAGTCTTTCAAAAATTATTTAAAAATAAATAAAAATTGTTACACAACGTCCTATTAAGTTAGGAAGTTATGGAAACATCGCGTCAACCTTTCATTAGCTTACTAATTTGAAATTAAAAGTGATTAGATTGGATATATATCATAAGTTATTTATTTATTATATATATATATATATATATATGTGAGGTAATTTTTTAAAGGGGTATAATATATGTTAATGGAGTGTATTGTTAAGGTATTTATGATCTGAAAGTTATTTGGTTTTAATTTTATAGGCAAAAGTATAGTGATGTTAAGGGTTAGTGTGTCTAGACGAAATGAAATATGTGAGTGATTTTGACCTTTTAATAGCTCTATATCATGATGTCTCAAACAAAAAATTAAACCTATAATAATTTCGAACTACACACAACTTAACAAACAAAACAAAAAATACACAATTTTTGTATTCATATAATATTATATTTAATAAAAAAATCAAAATAATTATAATTCAATATTGATACTTTCACTATATTTAAATAATTACACATGACAAAATTTAGAAGCAATTTTCATGTCTTTTATTATGAGATTGACAAACTTTCATTTCATATGCATCTTTAGGAGTTTCAAACTCACCACCGAGTATTTCCATATAAACATTTTCTACATTCTTGAATATATTTTTGTCTAACTTATTAGTGTGAGTCTGACGCTAATAGATTTTTGTCTAACTTATTAGTCTGAGTATGAGGCTAATAGATTTTTTTCTAAGTTCTTAGTGTGAGTGTGAGGCCATGAGGAAGGAAATTTCAACATTTTATTAATTATTAAAAAATTATTTAATAAAGTTGGTGGCTTAATAACAAAATTTTGTATATTTTAAATTAATATAATTATCTAAATTAATATAATTATGTCGACTAATATAATTATGAAAAAAGATCATAAATATCGAAACCATAAATATTCATATGTAAATAATTATTTTTTTTATATTTTTTATTATAATAATAAAAAAATTATATGTGAAAATGAAAATAAATAAAAAAATAAAAAAAATATTCTTAAACCAAAATGATTTCTTAACTTATTAAGAATAAATAAATTATTCCACAATGTTTAAATTTTTGACCTATGAATAATACTCCAATAACTATAACTATAGTCATGTGAATATCTCAACAAATTATACTGTACATTTAATATAAACTTTCGAGCATATGTCAAGAAGTATCCTACTTTATAGTTTGCCAGAACTTCCAAGTAGTTGGGTTTTAATGTGTTTTATTGATCGAAGAAATTTGATATTGACGAAAATGGATAATCGGGAAAGTTTTTTAAATAATGATCACCACATGAGTTTAAAAATCGAAAATAAATTCATTCAGAAATTCCATTTTGAATATTTAGAGATCAATGTCTAGATATGCATTCTATTTTGAATGCCTAAAGAATAATTTCTATGTATTTTTGTTATTGATTACTTCTGAGTTATATTTCCTTGAATTAAGAACAATATAAAACATTTTTTTAATGATTTATATATAATTAGATATTTACAATGAAATATTTAAGAGAAATTTACATTTTTTTAATCATCTATATATAATTAGATATTTACAATGAAATGTTTATGAGAAAATTGTATTTTTTAATGTTTTGTTTTTTAAGTATTTGGTAACATTTTCATATTTAATAGTTATTCTTCAAAAAAAAAAAAAATATTAACACTTACAATTTGTATTATAAATTTTTTTACTGCTATTTAATCTCGCAACATTTATTAACCATAAAATATTTATTCCAAAAAGTGTTTCTTATTTTAGTGTCTTCACCAAACCATACTTTGAGTTCATGTTGTTGGTTTATAATAATTCAACCATTATTAAATTTTGTTTAACACTTAAATCACTAATTTTTTTTTTTTTTAAATAATGATATATACAATAAACTATACCTAACTCACACTAATTAATTTTTCATAATTAAATAAAATATTTAAAGCCCATAAAACTGTACAAATTTTAAAACTATAATGCACATAAAATTATAATAAACATAAAAAATTACCTTACCAACGTAAACCTATTCTTTCATAATCAATATGTCATTTTCAAATTTAAAAATCATTAAAGTATTGCATAACATAAAACACTTTATTTTGATTGCATAACATAGAAAATTTATTTTTCCGAACATGTGGGAAAACTGGATTATGTAGCATGCTTCAAATGTGCTTCCTCACTAGCAAGGTTTAGATCTTTACCCTATCTCCTCTATGAATATATGGATGTGTCCCCTCTCATATATATCATGTAATATTTTATTTGCGCCATTTATATAATGTAAAATATCATATTCTTTGTTGGAGATATGTTGTTGTTAGGGTTGAGTATGAAATTGGGGTGATTCCATTAGCTTTCAAAATCAAATATTGAGCACAAGTGTCATAACTTTAAACACATATTAGAACGTTTATTCCCCACATTTATATCCCCCTTTACGGCTGAAGTGCATGATTTTGTGTCCTTCACTTTCCTATATAAATCATATTTAATGAAGTTTTGTATTAGCTTAAAAGTTTTTGTGTCCTTCACTTTCCTATATACCATATTTAATGAAATTGTGTATTAGCTTAAAAGTTTTTCTAGGTTATTCAAGCTATTCATTGTCAACCCAATCATATGTATACCTTATTTCAGATTGAAGTTTCCTAGAAAATGAATTCATTTTTTTTTGCACATGTGATCTTATTAAGCATTCCAAGAAATATTCTTATCCATAAATATGGTCTATAACATATTAAATAGTTCGGATTTATTCACTTATCTCTTTTTGAGTGTTTTAAAATAGTTTTTTAAGGATGGGAGGTAAAAAAGTGCTAGGATTTATTCACTGGTATCTTTTTGAGTGATTAACATATATTTTTAGGACAGGAGCTAAAAATGAGGGTACTCACATTGAAAATGCTTTTATACGTGTTGCAGCTACTTGAAATGTATATGTCATAGGCCTCTAAGAGATAGTTTGTACAAATGATTCAATTTGAAGACCTTATTATGACTTCTCACAAAGCATGATTGGTATCAATCTCCAGCACATGCGATAAAATATGTTGATCTGCCGTAAATATGATGAAATAATGGCGCAATATCTTATGATATACCCCTAATTATGTTATGACATCCCTTGAGGTAGATTAGTTGAATTTTGCACGATGTAATACAGGATTAACCCTACTGGAAATACTAACAAAAAACAATAATAATTCAATGAAGAAACTCAGTAAAAAATATGAGATACATGTATAGGAGATAGGTATCATAGTAATAATTTGACCCAAGGCATAGAAGAAGAACACGACATTTAGATCAATAATTTTCATTAACTTAGTAGTGTATTACAAGATAATGATAACATTAAATATGAACTAAATGACCATTATAAAGAGGAGGGGGAGGTTGTAAATAGGAATAAAAATGACCTCAATACGTAAGAGAACATTATAGTAGGGATTGTGTGAAGGATTACATACAAAGAATGTGTATACCATGTTTGACCACGAGCCATGGGTGGAGAAAAATATACCTTAACTATTTCACATACAAACCACATATGTTCCATAGATCATATCTTATAGATTTGGAGCATTACAAGTAAATGGAATCCTTACAAACTATGCTTTAGATAAAGGGATTGCAAGATCCAAACATTCAGAACAATCCCTAAATGCCCATAACCAAAATAAACAATGGTATAATAGATTCAAACAAAAAAAACAATTTCAATGGAGGAGGCTCTATGTAAACCCCACCTAAGTACTAGAAATCCAAATGCTGTTACACATCTAGACTAGGGTGAGGAATCCAAATGCTGTTACACATCCAGACTAGGGTGAGGTTATTGAAGGAAGTATATCCCAAGAGAAAGGATCTTTCTTAATTAAGTATAAGAGTAAACATAGTCATCAAGTAGGTTGTGTATGAATATGGTAGAAAATTATGTTGTATCAAAATACCTATAGTATGTTGGGTGTATGTGACTGATAATTTGTGAACTCCATATGCAATTAATTATTTCCCTATTTAGATTTGTTATCCATAAGGAAAATTAGTATGTGAGACAGAAGGATGAGAAAAAAGTCTAAGCTTAGAAGACAAAGAGAAGAAAAAAATGAGAATAACAAAAAAATAGTGATACATGAGAGATGGTGCTAGTGACATCTATATTTTGAGTCATGTCGTGCGATTCTAAGGAAGCTATTCAATAGCTAGGCATTATTCCCAATTATTATTTGAAGACTTGCATACCTTATAGTCAATGCAAATAAAGGCTACCAAGATCATTCTATGGAATTGTCTATCATGTAAATGGAAGGAAAATAGAAAGGAAATATTGAGAAGGAAATATTTATGTCAAGTAGAGAATGCTAGAAAATGAAAATGAAAAGGAAAAGAATCTCTCTGTAACTATGCAAGCAAGGGGGTAGCTACAATATGTAATGGGATGTAAGTAGATCTAATCACCATAAAATTAAAATAACAAATAGATATGAAGGAAATAAGTGATCATGTATAATTACCATGAATGTATAATATCAACCAAAATATGAATCTAAATGTTGAAATATTGTGAAGGAGCAGTACAGTAAGTTATACCTACACTCACCTAAAAGTAGGCAACATAGGCTAAGATTCTATTTTTTGGTGTGTGATATGAGATATGAGACTCGACTTGGACAAACTAAGTTAGATGTGCATATTCTATAAACCTATATTTGAAATAAGTCAATGAATAAAATAAATGGAAACTTTTTAGAAATGTAATAATTCTACTTGTACACAGTCAATATGTCCATATTGAGTTGGTCCTTGCTCAATAAGATTACATAGTAGGAGCCAATCATCTATTTAGTAACCAACTCAGAAAAAAATAACTAAGAAGGGTGGAAATAGGAAAATGGAGAAGATATGATGGCCCAAGAAAGGTAGAGAGAGAGAAGAAAATGGATAGGAGATGATGCCCAAAGAAAGGTTAGGAAATGATGTGAAAGAAAACATAGACAATGCAAACTATTGACGGAAAAGGGGAATTATTGATATTTTTAGGTGGGAAAACACCAATTGCAAAAGACCATCACTAGCCACATTAATTTACTATTCTCAAGTGAGGCTCCATCTAATTTGTGAAAATATGATAAAGAATTGATACATTTCAATGGAAGTATCAACTCAACCTATAAATGATAGTTAAGGGTAGAGACACAGTTTTCCCTGAGCTTCTAGAGGATGAGGAAAATTGGGTAGAAGAGAGGAGGAAAGAAGACAAGTGTGAAACAGTGATGTAGGAGAAAATAAAGGAGTTATTTCCCCATGTAGATCTAAGGTGGGTAAAATAGGGAGAAATTTTATTAGATGTGGAGTAAGAAGAGACGTGCCACAAACAGGGGATCATAGAATGAAATGGATGAAAAGTCATGTAACCTATGGAAAATATGGAAATAAAGGAAGGATATCAAATGAGTGATGAGGTCCCAAACCAAGTATGCATTATGAGGATGGTTAGAAAATAAAATATGATAAATAGGGGGAGATGAGATATAACGGTTGAGATGACTTTCAATTAATGCACATGAGGTAAGGGATAATAAACATATGAAAAAAAATAATAGGTGACCACGTATGAAATATTATGTGAAATAGATGGATGGATTTGAGGATGTTATTCTAAATGAGGAAGGAAAATATGAGTCGCCTGGAAGATAATGAAACAAAAATTAGGAGGCACATGAGAAAGATGTAACAAAGAATCTAAGGGAAGTTCATTAAGGGATTATTTTTTTTTAGAGCACATGACAATCCTTTTCATTAATTTTCTTTCCCATATGAAAATTGTACCACTTGTGATTTATATATATGAAGTGGATTAGAATAGGAAGGATTGATGAAGTTAAAATTCTTTTTGACAACAATCAAAACTGGGAGGAGTAGAGGGATGTTGTAGGAATCATAGAATGTGATGTTGAATAAAGTAATAACATTTAATAAAGAAAAGGAGAACCTACATAAATTTAATTTAATAAAACAAAAACTTCTCTCATGGTATAAAAATAAATCCTTAAAGAGGGCATATAGCGTGGCTACATTAACACCAAGAAAAGGTTATCTAAGAAGGAGGTCATACCCAAGTTCATGGTCAGAAAATATGAGACGATAGAACACATTACTAGAGTAAAAAAATAATGATGACAATATTAGATAGAAGTGGATTCTCCTTTGACTATTTTAAACACTTTAGAGTGATGAAACTAGGATATAGGTTAAAAATTTATTTCATGATGTACATAAAGTGAGAGATGTTTAAAGTTATATCTAGGATCAACAAATATAAGTTTAATCCAAAAATTCTCTAATTGGACCTATACGTAGGAATGGGAGGACTGATTGGCCACCCACTTTGTAGGGACTAGAATATTAGAGAGATAAGGTTAAGGTAAGACTCTATGCGAGAGGTTTATAGAATATTGATTTCCCTATTACAAGGGAATAGGGAAATGGAGGACAAGAGACTTCCTTTGAGAAAGATAAGGGTTGATTAAGGAATTCTCCATTCGGGTGATGAAAATGTAGTTTGGAATTTTAAGTGAGCAACCAAAATATGACACAGTGGTAGGGGAGAGTGGAGCAACCACTTATATTTAGTGAACAACCCATAAACACTAAGAGGGAGGAATAGAGAAAGAAAATATGAGCGAAGGACAATAGGTCAATTTGTATTTTATGAATGTCACCTTGGTGCACATATTAATTAATTTTATTCCTCGAGTTTTCACTACAAAAATAAAGATTATTTATCAAATTAGTTGAGGAAAAAAACTGCAAATGCTTGATTTACCAAACCCCTTTGGAGAGCTAGTTAACCTAACTGGTAATGATAGAATAAAGATGAAATGCGAGAAACTCTTTCCTAAAAGTGTTTATTTATACATTAAAATTGCTATGGTGGAATATGGGAGATGTTTTAATGCTTCAGTGGAATATTTATGCATTAAAAGTAACCAACACATATTACTACACCTTCTTGTAATGTAGAATTGATTTGAATATTCAATATTACGCAATAAAAATATCTACATTTTGAGTATATAGATGAACAAATAATTGAGTATTGTATGGTGACATGAAGTACCATTAGTGATATAGGTTTATGCAGGAAAATAAATAAATAAATAAGAAACATAAACGCAAAGATGCAGCAAAAAATATAATTCATTTCATTTATATCAAATAAATGAAATAAGCTTAGAGACATAATGGAAATAAACTACCTTGGGCGATGGTAGCTTATCTATGATAAGATATGTGGTGGCTACATGGCTTTAAATTATCTTACAATGAGTCTCTAAGGCTTATTTATTATTGAGAAAGAATGGAAAACCATAAACATCCAAACACCTATACCTATGAAATGAAGCACCAAAATTATGGGCCCCGTTTAGGTAAATTGGTACATCAACTTCTCGGGGACATCACATTTGCATACGATCTCCGTTTGATGCACATAATACCTTGTTATGAATATATATTTGACTACAAATTTAGAGTGACCAACATCATTAAATGCCCCATGTTGGTCCCATGTTTCCCAAAAAGTTAATTTAGGGCCTCAAAACGGTTCTAGAAGTTTAGGACTCGAAAAAACTACCAAAAATATTAAATTATGCTACAATTAATGAAATTGAAAAACTGAAAGAAACAATGGTGGGGGTCAAAATGGAATATGCAGGTGGACACCAATATCCACTTGGCACAATCCTCCACCTTTAGGAAGCAATTGTCCCCATTACATTGAGCTGCTCCATGAGATGAGGAAACTTTTATTAAACTTGGTCCTTGCTGAGCCACTTGCCTTGGTGCATGAGTTGAATAGCTTTGACAAAACTGATACAACTAGATCTTCTGCTGGAGAGTGTTCCTGATCTTTGTGTCCATGATCTGATCCGTTATGGAATATTACATGCAGTGTTGGTTTAAATCTCTTTGTGTGAGTTATTCTGCAATGTCGGATCTGTCAAGCAATGGCGGAAAGTAGGGACGAAGGCAGTCCACATTGAAAATTGGGTGAAAATTAAGGAATGGTAGAATACTAAGCTCAAAGGAATTGTCCCCTACAACAATTGTGATGATATATGGCTAATATCTAAGCATATGAAGCTTGCGGTGGGGCCTAGCGAGGCGCTCCTTTTGCAAATGTAGCCAAAATTTTTTGCCCAGCTCAAACTTGTGTGGCACCTGACACAGATCATGTCACTGCTTGTACTTAGCATTTCCTCTATCCAATATGTCATGGACCTATTGGTAGATGTGTTGAATGTGCTCAATGAAGTTGTAAGCCTTGTCAACTTCGGACTTGACATGATCTGAATCTGCCTCAGTAGCTGCAAATGGCAAGGCCACATCAATGGGTCATAGTGGTTGGAATCCGAAGCCCACCTGAAATAATCTATGGCCAGTTGACTTGTGGAGAGCTTGGTTATAGTTTTTTTGGACATAGGGAAGGCTTTCATCCCATGTGTGTGGATGCTTCGACTTGTACATGTGTAGAATGTGCACAATAATCTTGTTGAGGACCTCTATTTGGTAATCAATTTGCAGTGGAAAGTTGTGGACTTAGTGAGCTTGGTGTCCAACATTGACTAGAGGATTTGAGAAAAATATATTGAGGAACCTATTGTCTCAATCTGAGATAATGGACTATGGGATGCTGATGTGTACCCACACTCGTTCAAAGAAGAGTTTAACAGTGGCTTCTGCTATGATATTATTCTTGCAAGGCGCCATAATGGCCATCTTAGAGAATCTGTCAACGACAAAAAAGAAGCAATCGTTTCCATGCTTGGTAGAAGAAAGGCCCGATGTGTAATCCATGGAGATGGATTCCCACGATCAACTATGGGTAGGAAATGGAGTATATAGTCCTTGTGTCTTGATGTTTGGTTTGGAAATGGTGCAGGGAGTGCATAATCTAATGTACTTCCTGACATCATGCCAAAGGTACGACCAATAGAAATACTTATGCATTACTCGCAAACTTTTCTTCACCACAAAATTTCCAGCGAACATAATGTAGTGTGCCTCCAAAATCATCTTGGCATGCTCACTTGAAGGAACACATAGGTGTCCCAAGAGGCCTAATAGCGAATCTTGGAAGTAAAAATATGGAACTTTCTTACCCTTGAGGAGCGTCTGGTATGTATTGCCGAATTCTGGATCACTTTTGTAGAGATGCGGACAACCTAAAGTCTCGTGCCCACAAGAGTTGAGCACAGTGGTTAGTGCCACGATTGGTTGTTAGTTGAGGAAGTATGGAACATTTTTTGTGTTTCCCTTCTTGTAATTAATGTTCAAATGGAACTATTGCATGTGTGTTGACAATATCTTATGGCAATCATTTTGCAACTTCCCTTATGTCTATTTGAATTGCAGGTGTCAGAGATCTATGTGGATGACCATTTCCATCCCTAAAATGCAATGCTTCCATTATCAGTAGGCTTGCACAATGGAATACATCTCTTTTTCATTGGTGGGATACTTTCAGACTATGTTTTAAAGTGTCTGATTATGATATTCCAGTGGATGCCCATGCTTAGTAAGCACTGCACCAATAGCATAGTTAGAGGCATATGCCTTGATCTCAAAATATTGGTGAAAGTCTAATAATGTGAGAAATTGTGCAGAGAAGAGACAATGCTTCTAATATTTGAATGACTTCTATTGAGATTGATACAAAAATAATTTTTCTTTTTCTCCTTGCTTGGTGACTTCAATCAAAGGCCCAAGTGATATGAGAGAAACCCAACACCAACCTGTGGTAGAAATAGGAAAGAACGAGAAAGATGTGGAGCTCTATTACAGTGGTTGGGGCTAGCCAATCCTGAATGACATGGATATTGGCTAGGTCCACATGCACCCCTGCTCATCAATAATGTATCCCAGATATTGAACCTGGGTCATGCGAAAAGTGCATTTCTCCAAATTGGCACACAACTTGTGTTAACGCAATGTTTGGAGGACCTCTAGAATGTGGTGGAGGTTCTCTTCCCAACTCTAGCTAAAGATCAATATTTCATACAAATACGTCGGCACAAATGAGTTTGTGAATGGTCGCAATACCTCATCCATTAGTCTCATGAAGGTTGTAGGAACATTCATCAACCCGAAAGACATGACTAGCCATTCAAAAAGGCCCTCCTTGGATTTGAAGGCAATATTTTAAACATCGAAGGGTTCAATTAGTACCTAAGGATACCCAGACTTCAAGTAAATCTTGTTGAAATATTTGGCCCCCTTGAGTTGGTCCAGAAGTTCATCAATCTCTAGGATCAGATACCTATTCCAGATAGTGATCATGTTCAATGCCCAATAGTTAATAAACAGTCTCCAAGTCCCATCCTTCTTCCCCACAAACAATTTTGGGCTCCCACAGGGTGATGAGCCTGGCCGTATATGACCTTTATGCAACATCTCCTCAATCTTCCTCTTTATTTTTTCATTCTACAAAATAGAGCATCGATAGATTTGTCTATTGGGTAGCGATACAGACAAGGTTAGATCGATAGAGTGTTTGACCTGATAGTTCAGAGGCACCCCAGCAGGTGAGGTGAAGATGTACCCAAACTCCTCCATGAACTTGTCCATCTGTTGTTGTCATGCGAAAGAGCTCTGTCAGTAATTCATGGCCACAAACTTCTTCTTTCCCTAAGGGTGAATCATAAGGAAAATGAATTTCCTAGTTTTGGAAATGAGCTTACTGCATTGCTTCATAGTGATCAAAGAGATGGCAATAGGTGGTGCTACCTCCGGTATCATGTACAACATATCACCCAAAGTAACAATAACAACACCAGGCTATGACTCATACATAGCATGTATCTTCCATAAGTATGGTTGGCCTAATAATACATCACAAACTTCAAGAAGAGTGAGAAAATTCTCATAATACCTCATCCGTGAAGGGCTTGATGTTTTACAACAGGAGACATTGTTGGATGATGTGGAGATCCTATCCTTGGTGAAGCCACCTGATGGTGTATGACTATGGGTGTAGTGTGATCGGCAGACCCAACTTCTTCATGAAATTTTATGAAATGAGTTTCTTTTGGCTCCTCCTATCAACAATGAAATACAATGGGGAACCCTTCACCCATATCTGGGAATGGAAGAGGCACTCCCCCTCCTCTGGATCTTCGCGTTATTCCTTCTTTATTTTGGTGGTGGCAACAGTGGCACTAGCCTCCGTATCAATAATGTTCTTCACTTTTTCATTCCCCTTGTCAGGTTCTAACACAGAGAGAGAACATGCATCTTATTAAGAAGCCTTCAGCTCAGCCTCTAGTGACCGCTTGGCTCGACACTAACTTGTGTTGTGACTGGAGATCTTATGGAAATCACACCATTTTCCCGTGTCCTTCTTTGGCTTTGTGGTGTTTTTCTTCGCTTGTGACTTCGACAACTTTTCCTCAGCTACCCCGCCTTTGTGTTGTCCTTTGTTTTTCGGTTTGGAAGTGCCTTTCCGTTGCTTTTGATTTGCAGGTCCAAAGTTTCACATCTTCTCTTTCAATTTTTTCTCAATCTTGGTAGCATACCGATATGCTACACAAAGCGAGGAGATGTCAAGGAACTCCATTTCCTCCTAGATGTATCTATGCAGACAACTATAGTACTTCAACACCAAATGTTTCTTTGAATCTTTCATACCAAATTTTGTGCGTAGGTTATGGAACAAATTCGTCATCTCATGCACATATTGATCCCTTTGCTGACGTAGTGTGGTCTATTATATGTACTTATCCTCATATCTCCCCATAGGGTAGTATTGTTCCTTGATGGCATCTTAGAAAGAATTCCATGTGGGTGCGGCCGAGAATAGGAGGGATTCCCCCTGGTCCTTTTTCTCACATTAGGTTCCTACCAGTCCTTGACATGGGGGCGGCTTTGACAAGTGTAAAAGTAAACTTTTCCTGATTGGAAAAGTCATGGACCAAAAAATATCATTCTAATATATTCAACAACATATCGACACTGTTTTTATCTATTTGGCCCTCAAATATGGGAATGTCAAAGTTAACTTGTACATTAAAAGGAGTGGTGCCTCCACAGTGGTTACCGGATGTGTCAACGATGTGTAGTCGTCGAAGGATCTGGGAAAAGTTATCCATCTTCGCATTCCTTTGTTTCTAGAGGGCCTCCTTGAGTAATATTTTGATAATATCTCCTACTCCCTCATCTTTATTTTTCACCACCATGGGAGGCCGTCGAGGTTTGTGAGGTTGATCTTGCAAAGGTTCAACCAGATCGAGCCCTAACTTGTTATACCCCAATCTCGTTGGGGACATGCAAAGAAACATCAAGAAAGTGCAGACCGCTTTGATACCACTGATCGAGATTTTTGCAGGAACAAAAATAAATATATAAATAAACATAAACATAGAGATGCAGCACAAATTATACTTCATTTCATTAATATCAAATAACTGAAACAAGCTTACAGACATAATGGAAATAAACTATCTCAGGCGATGGTAGTTTATCTATGAGAAGAGTTGTGGTGGCTACATGCCTTTGAACTATCTTACAATGAGGCTTTAAGGCCTATTTATTATTGAGAAACAATGGAATACACTAAACATCCAAAAACCTAACCCTAGGAGATGAAGCGCCAAAGCTATGGGCCTCGTTTAGGTAAATTGGTATATCAACTTCTCGGGAACATAAATATGACAGATGATCTTTGTTTGATGTGAAAAATACCTCATTAGAAGGACCTATCTGAGGAATACAACGTTCGAGTGAAAAACACCAATCAAAGGCCCATATTGGTCCCAATTTCCCCAAAAAAACATAATTTAGGGCCTCAAAACAGCTTCATAAGTTCACGACCCAAAAAACTACCAATAATAGTAAATTTTTCTACAATTAAGGAAACTAAAAGACTGAAAGAAACAATGGTGGGGGTCCAAGTGGAATAGGCAGGTGGCCACCAATATCCACCTAGATCAATGAGATAGGTAATACCTATGTTGCATTAGCTGTAATGAAAGTTATTTTGAGGTGAAGGAATTGAACTTTCTAAGGTGTAAGTGGGAACTAAGGAAATAGAGACTCCCTAGGGGAATGCAATAAACATTGAAAGGAGAAAAAAAGATAAAGGAAATGGAAATTTGTAGAGTACTTAGATATGCCATGAATAAAAAATATATGAATGTGAAACAAAAGAATATAAGTGATTCAAGATTTGGTATTATTATAGTAGTGTACCTATAATACAATGATAATAGGAAAGAATATTTGAAGAGACTTTACAAATAGAAGAGAATCTATATAAATAGGGAACAAAAAAATCTCATGCATAGGTGACATTTGATTAGGTATTGGGCTAGAACATTTGAAATGGAGGAATATATCATAGATTTTGACCATGAATCACAAGGTCAAAATCATATACTTCAGTATTTTACTAATAAATTACATTTTATTCTTCATACCGTGGTTCACATGGGTGATACTACCTAAGGAAGTCATCCTACAATTGGAATCAATAAATAGTGAATGACGAAGGAAGGTTTTATTCAATGGATCCCCAATGAAGCATTTACAAATATATTTAGATCATTATGGAATCAAAGCAAAGAATCGTAATGAACAATGAGTCAAATCAAGGTATTGCAATCTAAGAAAAATACACCCAATATGGTAATATCTTAATGAATAAAACCAACTATTCTAATAGAATCGAAGTAAGAATATCCATTGTTAGCGTAGCTAGTTTTAGTTTCTGATTTTGATCCCCTTAAGCAGGTCAATATCAAAAGCCTATAGCATACATTTCTAAATGTGAGATACAAGGGTGAGGTAATAGTTAAACCAACCTAATTTATATAATACACCCTAAAGTGATCATGTATCTCAGAAACTTAATGTGACATATATGAGCTTAATTAAGTACAAAAGAGAATTCATAAAAAGTATAGAAATTCTATAAGACATGATTGACTTTCCCATGTAAGAAAAATGATATAAATTGGAACATCCCATAATACAATTAGTTTTTTTTTTTTGTAAATTCCATGGTACCTTTCCATTTTCTATTATATAGAGCAATTTGTTATACATATTCATCATTTTTTGGTAGCCTCAACCTACCCGAAGGAAACCAGGTGTGTGGGCCCCCTCAGAGAGTTATAAGCTAACAGAAATTACTATTGTTTCTTCCTTTTACTCACTGCTAACATTACTCTACTATGTCCATAAAAGTTTCATATAAAACAAAAACTATAGATACTATTTTCAAAAATCATTCAAAATTATCAAATAATTTTAGAAATTATGCATCTGATGAATCTATAGGTGCTGGATCTTTAGCATTAGACCCTGGCATCTTTGCTTGCTGAATAGTCTGAAGCTATTGCTCAAGAGTTCCAATTCTTGCATTTTGTTGAAGTTGAGTCTTGGACATTTCATGCATATCTTGTTTAATTTTTTGAAGTTCAAAGAGCACGGAGGAATTATGTTCCTTTTATTGCATGCTCGTCATTGCTCTTGCTAACACACATTTTATCTTCTAGTATGTCTTAACTATTTGCTGAAATAGAGACACTCTACCCCTTGTACTCCCTGCATCAGAAATAAAATCTATTCTGGCCTAATGTTCTTGAATGTCTGTATCTTCTTCACCACTTTGTTTCTCCCATCCATGAATTGTTTTTCGAATTTTCTCAGGGGTATTTTCTTCATAAATATTTGCTAAGTTTTCTAGAATCTGTTTATTTCATTTCTGACCTCTTTTACTAGTTTTTAGTTTTGAGAACATGAGTGCTAAAGTTAAAAATCCATATACTACTCTTCATCTCTACCATTGTCATTTGACTCATCAGTACCAAACATATTAATATTGAAATTTAAAAGTAGAAACTATAAAATAGATCATTTAAAAACATGTTTCACACTTCCAATAAAACACACTTCTTATACCCTCTTACCATCATAGATGTCTTGCATTTTATTATAAAATCATAATAAGAGAAATTGTAATAGAAATAAACATCGTATTGATTTATACACCACTATTATAAAATGTATACACCATTTATACACCATTATTTTATTTGACTTCTTTCTAACATTCAATAATGTAAAAAGAGTTTCACAATATGTATTACCACAATACAATATTATCTTACAATTTTGTTATATTAAATTTTTACATATACATTTAATTTCTTTTTTCTATTATTATCAATGAATTAAACAATGTTTTCATATATGTATAAAAAACCATTTTAGTATATATATTCAATTTAATTTTTAGTATTTTAAATAACTATCATTTAATTTATAAAATACTAATATCTTTGTAATTAAATATAAATCCTATATAGCAATCCTATAATATATAGGAAACCCCTTTTTTATATTTGGTGAGACACCATGATCCCATTCAATATTAGTATTTTATAAATTAAATATAAATCCTATATAGCAATAGTGTAATATATAGGAAACCCTTTTTTGATATTTTGTGAGACACCATGATCCCATTCAATAATATAAAATAGGTGCTCCTATATTTTCGGAGCACATATCATGAACTCATTTTAGAAAACGAAAAAGGCACCCGACTTTGCATATATACTTAATCTTATAAAATGTTTCACTGTAAAATAGATGGTTTGAACGGAAATTTAGTAATATTAAATATTATATAGGATTTTGGGGAATTTGAGTATTTTTTTCATAAGGGATACCATGAGATGATGCCTAAAATACGATACATTTAGTGATATATTTAGATTAAAAAAAAATTGATGAATTATATAAAATCAACCTAGATTCATTTTAACTATGGATTTATCAAGCACCAAGAGGGATCAAATCTCTCGAGGTGAAAACCTCTTTTTTGAGTGAAAAAATTGAAAAAATGTTTGCACCTCGAGAAATTTGATCCCTCTTGACACTTGATAGATCCATAGTTAAGATGGATCTAGGTTGGTTTTAATTGTGTGCGACCAAGGAAAATCTATCAATAATATGAGGAACATATGATTAATTTTATCAATAATTTGTAAATACATCTAATATTAATATAACAATTTTAAATATGCTAAAAATGTTTGATATTTATAGATTCATTGTAATTTTAAATTTTCTTATTTACCTCACTTTGTCGATATGATAAATATTGTAAAATAACTTTCATGATGAAAAATTATGAAATGAAATTTTTGAATGCAAAATGACAATCTAATAATATTGAATGATAGAAAATGTGAATAATAAGAGTGTAGTCAATTAGAAATAGCCTTCATTGTGATCAATCTCTAACTATTTTCTTCTACTATTCTTATTGTCACGCTTGTTAGTTTTGTCATCTTTCCATATGGATTATATGAAAAAGATAGTAGAAATCATAAATCATAAACGATTTAAATATTTAGCTCGAGCTGTTGTAGTAAACATCATACCATGTCTCTCTTACTCTCCAATATTATTAGCTTTAATTACTATAACACAAAAATTGTTGTACATTGTCAATAATGTTTTGTTCTTACACTGAAATCAATGCATCTAATGCAAGAAGTAAAATAAGATTAGAAAATATCATCTACACAGATATCAATGCATCTAATGCGAGTAATCAAATAGGATTAAGAATCAACATCTACACTCAAATCAATGCATCTAGTGCAAGTAATAAAATAAGATCAGAAACCAATATATACACTAAAATCAATGCATTTAGTGTAGGCAATCAAATATGATTATAAATCACCATCTACACTAAAATGAATGCATTTAGTGCAAGAAATCAGATAGGATTAGAAATCATTTATATTGAAATAAATGCATATAGTGTAAGAAATCAAATGTAATTATAAAACAACATCTGCATTTAAATTAATGCATCTAGTGCAAGCAATCAAATAGGATTAGGAATCACCATCTACACTGAAATCAATGCATTTAGTACAAAAAATCAAATAGAATTAGAAACCATCTACATCGAAATCAATGCATCTAGCGCAAGCAATCAAATAGGATTAGAAATCACTATCTACACTGAAATCAATGCATCTATTGTAATAAATATTCTTCCCTCTCACCCCCTCCATATATATCTATATGTCTCTCCATCTCTCCTTCTTTGTCTCTTTATCTCACCCCCACAAACACAAACACTCTCTCACTCCATATTTATCAATCTCTTTGTCCCTCCCTCCCTGTCTCCACCTATCTCTTCCTTCTCTTCACCTTCCATCTATATCTATATCTCCCTTTGTCTCTCTATATCAACCCCAAAACATACACTCTCTTTCTCCAATCTATCTATCTATCACTCCCTCCTCTCCCTCCCTCTCTCTCTCTTCCCCTTCCCTCCCTATATCCCACTTCTATCTCTCTTCCATCCTTCTATCATCTCTCGCTCTCCCTCCATCTTTCTTATAACTCTCTCTCTCTCTCTCTCTCTCTCTCTCTCCAACTTTCACTCTCTATGTATTTCTTCTTACCTCCCTCTCTCTCCCCCTCCATCTCCATCTCTCTTTCCCTACCTCTCTCCACTCTTTCTCTTCCTTTCTCTCCCACCTCTCTCTCTCTCTCTCTCTCTCTCTCTCTCTCTCTCTATGTCTTTCTTCGTACCTCATTCTCTCTCCCCCTCAATCTCCATCTCTCTTTCCCTACCTCTCTCCACTCTCTCTCTCTCTCTCTCTCTCGCTTAACCTTCTAACTTTGTCACTATATGCCTCTCTTTCTCCTTCTCTCCATCTCTTCTTATTTGTCTCTTTCTCTAACCCCCAAACATACCCACGAGTCTCTCCATATCTCCCTTGTCACTCTATCTCTCTCTCCACTTGTTACTCTTTATGTCTTTCTTCTTCCCTCCCTCTCTCCCCATCTGGCTCCATCTCTCCATCCATCTCCCTCTCCCCCTCCAACTCCATGTCTCTCCCTATCCAGCTCCATCTATCCCTCCCTCTCCCCCCCTCCAACTCCATATCTCTATCCCTCCCTCTCTCCTCCTCTCTATAAGGTCTCCTCTCTTTTCCTTCCTCTCTATCCCTTTCTCTCCTACCTCCCTCTCTCTTCTGCCATCTCTCTCTCTCTCTCCTACAATCCTCTACATTCCCCCATCACTCTCTTCCTCTCTCTCGTCCTTCCTCTCTCTGCCTTTATCGCCTCCCTCTATATTCACCCCTACCCTCTCTCTCTCTCTCTCTCTCTCTCTCTCTCTCTCTGCCCTCAAATCCTCTCTCTTCCCCGATCACTCTATATCTCTCTCCAACTATGTTACTATATCACTCCCTTTGTTCTTCTCTCTCCTTCTCTCCCCCCTGGTCTCCATCACTCTGTCTATGTCTCTTTATCTCGCCCCTAAACATACACACTCTCTCTTCATCTCTCCCTTGTCACTCCCTCTCTCTTCACTTCTCACGATCTGTTTCTTTCTTCTTCTCTCCTCCTCCAACTCCATCTATGTATCCCTCCCTCTCTCCTCCTTGCATCCTTCCTCACTCCCTCTCTCTCCCTCTCTCTCTCTCTCTACCCTCCAATCCTTTCTCCTTCTCCCTCTCTCTCTCCTTCTCTCTCTCTCCCAACTCCATCTTTATGTCTCCCTCCTCCTTTCTTACCTTTCTCTACCTCTCTCTATCCTCTCCTTCTCTCTCACTTCATTCCTCCTCTCTCCTCATCTCTCCCTTGTCAATCCATCTATTTCTCCACCTCCATCATATGTCTTTGTTCTGCCCTCCCATATATATCTAGAGTTTATATATATATAAAAAAATTAATTTCCTATTAACATAAAGTTATTAAATTTAATAATTTTAATATTAATATTTTAATGTTAATGTTAGGGTTAATAATATTTTTTTTGCATGGTATTATTATTAATTTGGTCCATGGTATTTGGTTAATAGGCATAAAATATAATTAGATGTTGATTTCTACTCCTATTTGATATATTTTTATTTATTTATCTTACATTTTTATACCTATTTTATAAATATGGTGTTTGGCTCATGGTATCCAGCCCATGGTATTAATAATAATGTGTCCCATGGTATTTGGCCCATAGGCTTCACCTAAATAAAACTTCTTTTTGTGTTTTTGTAAATATAAAGAGGTTTATGGAGAAAATATAAAGACAGGTTTTATTTATTTACCATACATCTACTTTCTTTGTATTTTTATTTATTTACCGTAAGTATAAAAGGAGGTTTTCTTTATTTACCATACCTCTAGTTTATTTATATTTTTATTTACTTACCATATTTGTTTTTTGACTATCCGTAGAACTCTTCATATTTACAACTTATATTGTTTAAATTTATTTTTAATTTTTTATTTATATGCTTATGTAAGTTATTTTCAAAGTTCTATTGGCTTCCGACATACTTACACATCGGGGTCATATTGGGCTGTAGAATGCACCTCTCAGCACAAAAATAGAAAAAATAATTAAAAGAAAAATGTAATTTTGAATTTGTTAAATTAATTATATATATATATATATATATATATATATATATATATATATATATATATATATATATATATATATATAATAATAATAATAATAATAAAGATAATATTGAAATAACATACAATACTTTTTAACATATAATACTTTTAGTGTCATATAGGTAAGAGTTTATCATATATATATATATATATATATATATATATATATATATATATATATATATAAGCTAATTAATTTGACAATTAAAATTTAAAATTATGTCAGATGTATTTTATTTAAAAATAAATAATTATTCTTAATATTTTTAAAAATGAAATGGAAAAAGATAAATTAACAAGAATATTAAAAAAAAATCTAATTTTATTAAATATTAAAAAATACATCCAAAATTTCTAAAATCATTTTGTTACTCTCATTTTTATCTTTTTCCAATTAAAATCCTAAGACCATTAATGTATACCCCATTAAGATAAAAATAGTTATATATTCAAACTTCTATATTGTAAAACTAAGATATAATATAAATAGATTAATATATTAAACTATGTGATACTATTCATTAATTAATTAAAGCATAAAAATTATCAAAAAAATCATTATGAACCAATGCTTATTAAGCTAATATAAATTAACAATACAAAATGAGTATAGATAAGTTATGTTATTGAATTGAAACACTTATAAATATATAACAAAGGTAAGAATGTACTAAATATGAAAACATTGAGTTTGGTAATAGTAAAGAGTAAAGCTATTAATTTAAATAAAATAAAATTAAAGAATTTATATAAATATGGAAATACCGTTTCATAAGAGAATAAAATAATTGTTTTCAGTCAATTTAATAAATTTTTGTTAACATGCAAAATGTTATATAAAGAATAAATACTAATAAATATTCTGATTAATTATTAATCAATAAATAAAGAGAATATTGGAAATTTATATTACTTTATAAAAATATATTTTTAATTATAAAGAAATAAAAGTAGAATATATATAGAGAGGAGGTGAAGTAAACACTGCCAGATTTGCACTTTAAATCTCACAATTTCAATTTACATAATATGGTGATAGCTATCCAAAATACACTTTATTTTAATAATTATTATTAAAAAAAAAAATACTATTATAATGAAATAAATTTATTAGTATTTATAAATTTAATTCAAAAATTATTATAAAAATAATAATTCACTAACATTATACATTAAAAAAATAGCTATAAATTTATTATTTAATTATAATGTTCAATTTTATAACACTATCTAATCATTTAAAACTTATTTAAAAATTATAAACATGATCAATGGTACACTTTTTTTTACTTAAATAAGTTAACATATATCAAAATCTGTAAATTTATTACTAATAAAACTTACAATCGAAATCTGTTAATCGAAATCTATTTAATGATTATAAATAGAGAAAGAAGGCGCTCAAGTTTATCAAAATGAAACCAAGATAAACTAAAGAAATTTGAGCTGGGTGGAGATGAGTAATGCATTTGATTTGATGTTAATTCATAGCTTCTAGCCACATGAAAGGGCTTGCATTTCATGAGTTGCAGTGAAATATAGGTGAAATGAGTTGATAATCTTGTTCTTAAACGAAGCCTTATGTTTATTTTTCAAATTTTTACAGATATTGGCCAGATAATGGTGATTCAGAAAATATGTACATACTTAGGTACACATTAACAAAAAGGAGACAGAAAGATTGCAATGGGGAAGCCTATGCATTTTTATATGGTAAATAGGTTACCGTGTTTGAGGGAGTAGTAACCTCACTCGTATATAACGTCGAGTGCTTGAAATTAAGTTCGCACTTCATTCAGCTGCATCCGAAAGTAAACTCCAATAATATTTGAATCTGCATAGAATTATGACGGCAACCATCTTTAATTCTACCTTGATCCCACAGTTACTATGTACTGGGCAGGTTAAATGATGAAGCTAGTCTCGTTTTTCCTCATTGTAGGCTTTGCCTCTCACTTAAATGAATAACGTTTTCATTTTCTGAAGATAATATGATTATTGATGTGAAACATTTCTCATCAATTGAGCGATAAAACTATTCGAAAAGGTTTTCATTGACCATGAAATTTGCATGCTAGGCCATTCTGGCCGCAATGCCACAATACTGCGGAGGCTCCATAGAAAGGTTGCTGCCTGTGCTTAATTTTTGGCGTTGACAAAGAATGTGTATTGGGTTGGGCCATGCATGACCCGGCAGTCTCATCAGGACTCACTTGCTCACTCAGAACACTTTCACTTGTGGTAAAACAATTTTGCATTTTGCATTTATCATATGCAGAGTAGAATCACTTCTAAAACCCTTAAGCACTACACAGACTTGCATTGAATGCAGGTTTGGATGTAACAAGTTTTCAAATTTCTATCATGAGTTTTGCACAACATCGAAGTTTCACCTGGGTTTGCTTTGCTTCCAAAATATTGTAAAAAACGATTATCTTTGGTGTGATTTGCCTGTTCACTATTTAGATCACCTACGTTATAAGCCGTCGAAAGAATGAACAGGCTTACAGCTAGCCAATTTCAAGTAGTTACATGGGTTGGACTTCCCGTGACTTCTACTTAGATCAGATACAAGTGAGCATATTGATGGACTTTATGGGAAAGCCAGAAACAGAGGGCTTACGTTTTACTTCTTGTTAATAACTCCCAGACAGATCAGATAGAATTAAAGACCAGGAACAAACAAAAGATAATTTAAATCTAGAAACAGGGGTAATAATAATCTAACCATGAAAAATAGGGAGTGAAATTGAGTATATTACAATGTTGATATGCTCGACAAAATTCAGTTCGTATCAGAAAAAGTATTTATCCTTATTTGGGTCAAGGAGGGGTGAAGCAGTCATATATGTTCCCAGGCTAAAGAGGCTCAGAATGGAAATTTCTAAAATGTTTTTCACTATGAGATAATAGTAACACAACCACGTTACAAGCTCTAAGGTTATATCAGCGCTGAATTACAACATATTTGGAGAATGTGGGTGAAAATTTTAGGGGTTAATATTCGCAGATTGTTTAATATTTCATGTTTTTTCTAAGAAAAAGATTGGCCAATTTTCTTTTTTCTCAAAATGAATTGGCCCAAATTTTATAGTATAAAATTGTTTTACCTTCAAAATCCCCAATATTATATATTTTCTAATATAAAATAATTATAAATCTTAACATTTTTATAAAATTATCGATATTAGGGACTAGTAAGATTCTCCAAAGTTACTAAACTTTAAGATAAATTTCTATCCTTAAATTTTTCTCTAGAGAATGTAAAGAAGTCCAAAACATTTGGAAAATGTATAAAAAAAAGACTAATTGAAGCACCATGATAATTGAAAGAAGAATCACATTGAAACAAATCACAGTGACTTATTTGTTGGAAATGTAGAGTAGGAAAGATACAAAATAACACATATTTCACACATAAAGCTTTTCAATTGATCAATTAAAACTTGATTTGACTTAATTACAATGAACTTGGTGAAGGATATTTAAGCTTTTTAGACTAGCCCAAAATAACCTCCCAGACATACATTCTAAATTCGGCTTTTCCCAAAATATGACTTAACTAAAACTCAATAAACTTAAATCAATTAACTAACTCTCCAAATTTATCCAACTCTTATATGAAAAAATAAAAATTTATCCAACTCTTATATGAAAAAATAAAAAAATTAGAATTTCCAACAGTATTACTAACAGATCTAAATCCGAAATGGTGCTTAATTACCTCATATCGATGGTTCCTCCCTCAGTTCAGACATGGTGCTTACGGTAAGTGGATGGTTAGGTCATGGCTTGATTACAAAATATTTTTTAGAAAGTTATTATAACGCTAGGGCCGATTATATGATTAAAATATTTATTACATGTGCTTCCTACGAAAAGCTTTCCTTCACCTGCTTGGTAGCAGCAGAATTACCAAATAAAGAAAAAGAGCAGGTCTTAGTGGGTATTTAACATAAAAATGTGATATGAAGCCGAACATGGCCATTAGATTAGATTTGAACATGGCCATCGAACAGAAGTTGACTACTAATCCTGAAGCGCATGGGATTTCTAGTGCTGTATGCTCTCTCGGCATATAGGTACAAGATACGTGACAAATGGGAAAAGGTTTGACATGAAACCTGATGAAAAGGCAGAGAGGAAGAAAACACAAAATACACACAAATAATATGAGTTGAGTTGCTATATTTTTATTGAAGGAATTCAACCTGAAATATCTATATTTTGTAATTGATTAGTCAAGTGATGTTAATTTTTACATGCAAAGACACTGAATTAGATTTTTCTAAATTAGAATTTTCTAAATATAGAGTGAACTTCAACTTTTAGTATTAAACAGTACTTAACTCAACTCAAATCAACTAATCACTTCATTAATCACATACACACTTCTTAACTCAACTCAAATCAACTAATCACGTCATTAATCACATACAAATAAGAGTCATTACAATTTCCAACCAAGCACACTAACATTTTACAAAGTTGGTTAATCTGGAGCCACTTGGGATTATTTTAGAAATTGTAGGATATATCTATATAAATATAAATTTTCAAATATTACAGGATCGAAGATAATCATATAGACATCAATCCTCGACAAAATCGTTACATATTGATATAACCAGAATCGTTTAGAGCCGTTAGGGCAATCCTTCTATTTTTCCCTAACGATGTACGAATAAACATAGTGGAGTAGTAATAGGCCCAAAAAAACCAAGAAGAGCACATGCAAATTGAAGATTATTTACCGTTGTACAATAGAGAAATTTAATGTGGCGAGAAATCATACCATGGCCGACTGTGCTCATATTTTAAGTTGCCCTGTTCATTGAAATTCCTGAAATTGACAATCCTCAAACTCCTGAAATGGAAGGAAATCATGAGCAGCGTCTGCAGAGGCTTCACCATAGGCAATCTGATGAGTGTGGGCGAGAGGAGGTAAATTTGTAAGAGAAGAGGAAAAGGACGGAATGGGTCGGCAACTCGAGAGACTTGAGGTCAAGAAATTTATATTGTTAGAAAACATAGGAACAAGAGTGGATGCATAATGGTTAAGGAGCGAATGTGGTTGTTGTTGCTGCTGTTGCTCAGCGTTTCTCATAATCATATGGGGAATATAAGCCCGACCTTCCTCTACGTTAACTCCCCAGTGTTGACATTTCTTTCCCGAGTCAACCATTTCATAGCTTTGAAGACAAGGGCTTTCAATAACAACCTGGCTACTTGCTGGGATGCTCGGCACTGGTTGCAAATTTTTTTGGAATGCTGCTGTAAAAGAATGCATAGTTTGAAGCGGATGAGAATCCTGGGTGCATAACATATCATTGTAAGAGGGTGTATTATTATAATCCCCCAGTTGCTGAACATTATCTAACCCATAGGAGCTATGAGTATGAATCCCAGATAGGTTATCATCATTTTTGCTTTGCGACTCCAATGGAGGCGTTAAAACGCTTGGCCATCGAACACAATGGTCGACAATGGAAGAGATTGAGGAAGTTAGATGAGCTACGTTACCTGCAGAAGCAGAAGAAACTTCTGGGTCTAGTACGGGGAGCTCATCTATAGCTGATTTTGCAGCCTTAATCAACCATTCCACAGCCTTACTGGGCTGCTCATAACCTAGTCTATATTGCAGTTCGTACAATTGAAATGCAGTAGGAAGAGACAGCCTAACCCTTCTGTCACGAAGTCCTTTTGCTGTGAGAACTTTACTGTGACGATCTTTAACGCCAGTCTGCCGAGACACGCGTACTATTCTCCAGTCCAGATCAACCTTCTTCCCTGACTCTAACTCAACATCCGCTGCTTTTCTCTTCATGATCTCCACGGCCTTGCTCTTTAGAATCTTAGAAGGCCGCCGGATCTTTGTATTATATCTCTATTTTTAACCTTTTTGAACCAGGCCTCAAAATTCGCCAAACTGTTGCTCACCATATTAATAGAATAAGCATCTCGACACAGGTGCGTTTGGAACTTGGAAGTCGAGACTTATATCCTGAGACCAATGTCAAGTTTCGAACGCATAGTGCAACTTCTTTGGAATTTGTATATTGACAGAGC
Organism: Pinus albicaulis; assembly: GCA_034641835.2. Taxonomy (NCBI): domain Eukaryota; kingdom Viridiplantae; phylum Streptophyta; class Pinopsida; order Pinales; family Pinaceae; genus Pinus; species Pinus albicaulis. The sequence continues at coordinate 1,576,487,871 of CM076575.1, read as the reverse complement.
TGCGTTCGGCGGCTTTTTACTGGAGGTAGTAGGACCGTAAGTCTGACTTCTGCCCCCCCCAGCAATTGCAAGGGCCGGTGCGGTTGCCAGCCTTGAAGGCAACTTTCAGAGTGACAGTAGTACACCTGTAGGAATTTTTGGCTGGTCCCCCGTGGCAGAAGAAAATGTCCAACCTAAAAGCCGCTAGAAGCGTGCGATTACACTACCTCGACGCTGCACAGTTTGACATCTGTTAAGGGCCTAAGGCTTCGTATCGATTTCAGACTAGCATCTATAGCCTCCGAACTTATATGTACATTATAGAAAGATATAGCTGCGTTTGTTGTTTACAATGGAAAAAAAAAAAAGAGAAGCGAAAGCAACATGCCATATCAATCACCAGGAAGAACCGCGTCCATACCTCTATTATTACTGTCCGTACATACTGTCATCAAAACAGGGGCAGGCGTCCGCTGTATCTGCCCAAAATAATGAAATACAAAATCGTCAGCCCAAAATTTATCGTCGCCTGAATTCACTCGCCATGCTAAACCCAACAATAAAAATGTGATATATTAAAATTTAGGGTATTCTGTAGCAACCTCTTTCCTATGCAAATTTTTCGTTTTACACCTTATATGTTCCTAGGGTTTTCTTTGTTCACCACATTTTTCGCTTCGTGCAGAGGTTCTTTTACTTTACAGAACCTATACAGCATCCCATATTTATAGTTATGTATCAGTTTATCTAGATATGTATATGGAGGGCTTCTTTGGTCACATTCATTGCCTCATCTTTCAATCTTATTTTCTGTCCATTTGTTCTTTAGGGTTTTACTCATGACGCATCTGAAAATGGTCACAGAAATACATGGAGGTATGGAGTTGACATTTATTCTCTTATAATGCGATTTGGATGCACAAACTGCTTCATTACTCCAAAAACACGAATTGCTGCATTACCTCATTTATAACGGAATAAGAAGTGTTTCGAGAAGAATAACTCCAGGTTAGGGTACTAGGAAGCAAAGGCGGCGGCGGCAGCGAATTGTTCCCTTTTCCCGGACTTCCACATGACACGAAAATCAAGATTGTGAATGGCCACAGTAGTAGCAGCAGGACATATACATCCTATCCTATGTTCTAGCATTCGACATCTCATAACGAAACCTGAATCACGCTAGGGTTTCGCCCTCGGGATTCCTACACATCACCAGCAGCGTTGAATTCAATAGCCAGACTGCGCTCGGTGCGCAGATTTGTCATCGGGGAAATAAGCCTAACGGCATCCAAAGAAATCACTAAAACAAATGGCACTAACAGCGCACACAACACAATGAAGTAAGATCAAAACAAACAATATTCTTGGGAAAGAGAACCCATTCTAAACGAAACTAACCTTCATTACCAAAATCCGCAAAATTTCTCCTTCTAACTCAAGAACCAGAATCGGTACCTGGTCATCCTCTCGTGACTCGCCAAATGTTGCCCACTTTTAAGCCCCAGATTATGGCTTTTTCGCTCACCTGTATGTTATTTATGTACAGCACAAAGGGAGGCTAGTCTCTATCAAATCCCTGCCCATTTACTACCTACCAAGACTATTTCGATTCCCACTGACCTAAACCAGAAGAAGAGTAAAAATTAGAGAAATTAATATTCTTATTAATCAATAAATATCAGTACCATTTCTTCTTCTCCGCCAGATGGTGTGGATGCCATGGTCATCCATCCACGCTCCGCAGGTACGGAAGAGACACTTCCTTCTCTCGGTCACTTTCATTCCCATCTTATCTCTATACAAAGAACCCTCGATCGCATTTCGCCAAATCATCTCATCCTCGCTTGCATTAGCCAAATCCTGCGGCATCGTTGCAGGAGCAAGGCACATTAGAACATTGAGGAGATATCTAGACGCCCTCTTGAATAAGTAAATTAAAATAATCTTTACAATTTCCACTAATTTATATGACTGGTCACGAAGTTATTGTAGATATTTTCGTGGTCGAGAAGAAAAATATCAACTTGGGCTATTTGGATTGCTTTGGTAATCAACCCTAATCAACTCTACTGAAGGTGAGGAAGTGACCGCGTTTTGTTTTCTCTTTTTTCAAAGGAGGGTACACAACTGTCTGATAGTAATGTTTGAGGCTCAAATGGGCTTTAACCAAAAACACTATTTTTAAGATTGGAGAAATAAAAAAGTTGTTGAAATATGTTAAAGTGCTTTGTGATTTAAGCATAAATATTCATTGTCTTACCTAAAAGTTCAATTTTTATGACATCCTTTTATCAGTTGATCCTTCAAAAAGCGCAGTCTAATGCCCCTATAGGCGGGCCATCCGATCATTTCTTCTTTAGAGAATAATTACTTTTGAAGACTAGGGAGTCACCTTAAATACTCCAGAATAATTGTATGCAGCTGGATGTAGTTTGGTTAATTTGTTTGTTTGCTTTAAATGTTTTTTTCCATTAATATGCGTTTTAATTATGTTTTTTTTTTCATTAATATACTTAGCTGCCGTTGGACTATATCTGTCAACTTATTTATTTTTATTTTTTTTGGTTTAATTTTTTATTATTAAAATAAGTTGAGTTAGGATTATGGTTTAAGTTAGTGGGAAGAATGATTTATTTAACCATATTAGATTGTGTGAGGTTTTATTAGGATTGAATGTAGTATAGTAGTGTTGTATATATTAGATTGTGTGAAGCTTTATTAAGATTAAATGTAGTTTAATATTATTATATAATTATTTTATGTTTTGGAGTTTTTGATCTAAACAATTTTGGTGATGTTGATTTTTTTCTTATTTTAAATGTCATTTAAATGTATATATGGATTTGGTACCTTGAAAATTTCTTAGGGAATTGAGATTACAAAAATTTTATAATTAAAATTAGGCATTGAAATTAGTAAGAGTGCATAATCAAAACTTGTGATTCGAACAAATTGATGTAATTATACCTAAAATTATGCCCAACAAACATAGAAATCTTATAAAAAATAAACTATGGCTTTCTATATAATATAGCTTTCTTTTAAATAATCTGATTACATTATTGGGCTCCTATCTTCTATCTCTTAATATAAAATTTTAACTTAAAATTTAATAAAAGTTAAATTCTACTTAGACATTTATGATATTTATAAATGCATTTTCATCATTATATTTATATTTTTAATTTAATATTATTAAAAATGACAATTATAATGATATTAAATATAATTAAATTTTGTGAAAAAAAAAGTCATCATAATAGTCTTATCAAAATATAAAAATAATATAGGAAAATAAAAAGTCAAATAATATCATGTGAAAAGCATCATCACTATTAAATAAATATTTTAATAAATATTATACAATAATTAAAGTGTAATTTATTTTTGCAATACAACTATTAACCATATGAAACATTAAAGTGAGAATCTCTCCAATATAAATATCAACTATCTTAACGAAAATCTGAAAAACTGGAGTGGCAATAATGATTTACAGTGTTTTCAATTCGATTATGTGTCACAATTCTACGCCCTTTTTAATTACATGTTTAATCTCATAGAAATATTATTATTTATAAAAAAAATTATATGTTTTACTATTATATTTTAATTGATATTAATTAAAACAGATTTAGTTGGAGAGTTAATTTTAGTGATGAGTGTAGTTGTTAAAGTATTTTTGTTACTCACAAGAGATTATATGTTTAGTTTTCTCAACACTTTTAGGTTATTATCTCTCGTTCAATTAGCATAACTATCCCCAATGCCTAATACAAATATTTCTAACATCACTATTATCAATCTCTAGATCTATCAATCTCTAGATCTATATAGAACCTAAGAGAAAAAATGATTAAAACAGATTGAAAGTAATTAAATAATAATAATAAAATATCGAAAAATAATATTAAAAATTTTAAAATATAAAGAAAAAAATATTCAAGTATATTTAAAGAAAAAAATATTAAACACACAACCTTCAGACATAAAAGTAAATTAAAATGTCAATTTATTTATATTCTTTATAATTTCTATATAAATGGAAGAAAGGATATTCTAAAATGACAAGAGCATCCATAACTCACAGTAAGTTATGAGGAATTTATCCATTGATTTGCATGCATGTCGTAAGTGTTTGGAAAGTATAAAAATGTGGTGACAATGTATAAAGGTATATGTTAACTTGTCTAGATGGGCATTAATCAAGGAAGGATGGATTGGAAGAAAAGTTACATAGATATTCCTAGAGGAGTAGAAAAAGAAAAATGTTGCAAAAATAGAAAAACAACTTTACAATGGAAGAACGTTGCATAGATACATTAGGATGAGCAGAGCTTTGTATCCAAGGAATAGTGAATAGATAGAACTCAAGAGTTGGAAGAGCATTATTATGTAACAAAGGAATAAAATTATGCATAACTGTAAAAATATTGCCGCAAGACTATTTGCAAAAGATTAAACTAGGACATTTCTCTCTCATTGTATAAGGGTGCACTGGTGTGACCCATCCACACTAGAAATGAGTCCTTTGAAAATGGGTTAAACATTATTGTGTTTCCTATGTGCCAAGATTGTGAACAACCAGTGTTGTTATATTTAACTAGCAATTGCAACATCAGCAAATGTCGCAAAGGAAACGCCGTAAGATTTTTAAAGAGATCCAATAGTTGCTAAGCAAGATATGTGTATTGAAATTGATTTCTATCTTATTCTATCTTATTCTGTGCGTAAATTTCCATACAACTTTACACCATATCAATAGCTATCAACTTTGTCAGATTCGCAATTCGATTTCTACCCGACAAAGATATTCATGCCAATTCAATCTGGGATTCTAAATCAATATCTGCTGTGGTTTGGGAACTAGCAATATGATCCAAATATTTCTTCCTTTGCAATCTGCATATCATTCTGCACAAATTTATTGAAATAATAATTATGTAGAAAATGCATATACCATCACATAGTTTCTATATATATACTAACATTTTCAAAAATATAAATTAAACAAATAATACCTCTACATCTGAAAATATTGTTGTTTCAATGTAAAATCCTTTATCACCCAAAAAATTTCCACCAAATTGCAACACCATGTCTGCAACACCAGGGCTTCAAACTTGGTTGGTTCTTCACCATGTTGAAGAACCAGGTCTACAAACTTGGACAGGATGCACCCTCTTTTCTGAAAAATGTAAGGAATATTTACAAATGGACCACTTCTGATTCCAAAACATTCTCAAAATTAACAAACAAATTAATAATTTTTTTCCATATCAACTTAACCCTCAATTCCATCTTTACAAAATATTTTCAAAATCAACTATCAAATTAACTTCAAACTAATAATGTTTTTCAACCTTATTTTTATTTTTCAAAATAGAATCCATGAGATGTTGATTTTTAGCCATTAGCTCGACAATATCCATGGGTATCTCATCTTCCATTACAGAAAGCTTCTACCTATTTTGCTAATTTTCAGGGTTGAGGAAATCATGCTGAGGTGCCTTGTCACTTGATGCTGACCAAAAAATAGAGGAGCCCTGGGGCATTTGAAGAGCATTGGTGTGCTCATTTTCAGGATTGCAAAGAAACACGGGAAATAGCAGAACAATAATAAAATCAGATATCATATGATTTGGAGGCTGAAAACAAAAACGAGACTTGATGTTCTTGAGACTTGATGCATCTGTATTATGCACGAAAAAAGAGAAAAAATTTTGAGGTTCTTGAGACTTGATGCATATGTATTATGCACGAAAAACAAGAAAAACTTTTGAGGTTCTTGAGACTTGATGCATCTGTATTAGCATGGATAGATTTTTGATTTTATATTTATATGTTGATAAGATCATTATACAACGATAAAACACACTACACCTAAAATTCATGAAATTCAGAGTCCATGCCCTGTATTTTCTTGTTGCAACAAATGGGATTCAATATTTTCACTACTCTTAAAGAAATACTGCTCAGAATCCTCTCGACCTATCATGAAATATATCCCTTCTAAACTAAAGGTACAGTCCTTAAATTCCTAAAATGGACTTCCAAGGTTAGCCGAAATTTCATATTCAATACTGTTCTCTCTTTCTGGAGGTTATGGCTTCCGTGAAAATGTTTGAGGTTTGATAGACCTCACTCATGTTGATTTTTAGCCATTAGCTCGACAATATCCATGGGTATCTCATCTTCCATTACATAAAGCTTCTGCCTATTTTTCTCATTTTTAGGGTTGAGGAAATCATGCTAAGGTGCCTTGTCACTTGATGCTAACCAAAAAATAGAGGAGCCCTGAGGCATTTGAAGAGAATTGGTGTGCTCATTTTCAGGATTGCAAAGAAACACGGTAAATAGTAGAACAATAATAAAATCAGACAGCATATGCTTTGGAGGCTGAAAACAAAAACGAGAAAAAATTTTGAGGTTCGTGAGACTTGATGCATCTGTATTGTGCACCAAAAACGAGAAAAAATTTTGAGGTTCTTGAGACTTGATGCATCTGTATTAGCATGAATAGATTTTTGATTTTATCTTTATATGTTGATAAGAGCATTATACAACGATCAAACACACTACACCTATAATTCATGAAATTCAGAGTCCATGCCCTGTATTTTCCTGTTGCAACAAATGGGATTCAATATTTTCACTACTCTTAAAGAAATACTGCTCAGAATCCTCTCGACCTATCACGAAGTATATCCCTTCTAAACTAAAGGTACAGTCCTTAAATTCCTAAAATGGACTTCCAAGGTTATCCGGAATTCAACAATGTTTCAATAACCAACTGCAAACTCTTAGGGTGCTGAGAACTTTACACTGCCAGCATGTTTTGAAACTCAGCATATCTACTTCGAAGTTTACCATGTATTTTTCCTTAACACCACAGTAATTTCTGTGAGTTGTCAGCTCGTGGCCTTCAATAGTCTGAGCGGGAACGCTAGATCCTAATCCTAGTCCAGGAGTGAAACACATAATGCACTCATTTCAGTAAATTTTGCACCATAAAGGACCCAATAGTATTGAAGGAATAGGAATTGCAAACCAATTCAGAGATAAAAGCAATTCAGCCAGATGAACTATTGTACACCCAAACATGTTGAAACTTCGAGATGGTATATGACAGATACCAGGATAATCTTTAAGGGCTAACAAATTTAAGGTGATAGTTGACACTACAGAAAAAGGCAGTGGACAACACTCATCATGGGTGACACTGCCAGAATTATGGGTTAGATTACACACTTGACACATTCACAACCAAACCTCTACAAAACTCCATTACCCTTGGCAAGGATTTAGAACAGTTTGAACTCTTCACTTGTAAAAAATCATGACAAAGTGCTACAACATTTACCATTGCTATGAACAACACAATGGTATGAAGATCCTACAGAAATGAATTGCTGGAATTGTGAATATGACAAATGCCTATGTTTATTTATAGGGGGGCTAATAAGGTTGATATTTCGAAGGAAGATGATGCCTACGTTTATTGTGGTTTGGGTCAAGTATGTATATGGTGTTGGGCCTATTCCAAAGGTTTTTTTCTTGGGCTGAAATTTTCCATTATCAAATATTTTGGCAGTTTGGTAGAGTCCACCTTGTACTTGGACATTTAGTATTATCATCAGCTATTTTGTATTATCAACCTGAGATATATCTAAACTCACTAAATGGGTAAGTTCATTGTCATGATGAATGCCCCTAACAAGGGGCACTTCTATTTTATCCATGTACAAAACAGTGCAAGGGTGTCCAACAGTATTCAGGTTTTGAGTAACAGTGTACAGGATGGAAACTCCCAGCATGGAAAGAAAAATAAGTTTCTAGGCATATGCAGATGAAGTAAGCTGAATCAATTCTTTCCTCAAAATAGCAATAAATGATTCCAAATTCTATGAACGATTTTCTTATTTACAATTCTCTTTGGATTTTAATGTTTAACTAGTTCTCAAGATCTAAGCATTTCGGAAACACATTATAATAGTAAGAATGGGTGTTTTATTCTGCTAATGGCCTAGAGTTAGGTAAGTCAAAAAATATATTTAAATAGGACACAGGCTTTAATTTTACTGGGTAATTGCAGATTTCTGAAATATCTCAAAATTTGACTAACAACACCACACTCATAAAACCTACAATTCAAATAAATTAACAAATTTAAGGTGATAGTTGACACTCCAGAAATAGGCAGTGGACAACACTCATCATGGGTGACACTACCAGAATTATGGGTTAGAGTACACAATTGACACATTCACAACCAAATCTCTACAAAAATCCATTACCCTTGGCAAGGATTTAGAATAGTTTGAACTCTTCACTTGTACAAAATCATGACAAAGTGCTACAACATTTACTATTGCTATGAACAACACAATGGTATGAAGATCCTACAGAAATCAATTGCTGGAATTGTGAATATGAGAAATACCTATGTTTATTTATAGGGGGGCTAATAAGGTTGATATTTCGAAGGAAGATGATGCCTACGTTTATTATTGTTTGGGTCAAGTATGTATATGGTGTTGGGCCTATTCCAAAGGTTTTTTTCATGGGCTAAAATTTTCCATTATCAAATATTTTGGCAGTTTGGCAGAGTCCACCTTCTACTTGGACATTTAGTATGATCATCAGCTATTTTGTATTATTAACCTGAGATATATCTGAACTCACTAAAAGGGTAAGTTCATTGTCATGATGAATGCCCCTAACAAGGGGCACTTTTATTTTATCCATGTACAAAATAGTGCAAGGGTGTCCAACAATATTCAGGTTTTGAGTAACAGTATACAGGATGGAAACTCCCAGCATGGAAGGAAAAATAATTTTCTAGGCATATGCAAATGAAATAAGTTGAATCAATTCTTTCCTCAAAACAGCAATAAATGATGCCAAAGTCTATGAACAATTTTCTTATTTACACTTCTCTTTGGATTTTAATGTTTAACTAGTTCTCAAGATCTAAGCATTTCGGAAACACATTATAATAGTAAGAATGGGTGTGTTATTCTGCTAATGGCCCAGAGTTAGGTAAGTTAAAAAATATATTTAAATAGGACACAGGCTTTAATTTTACTGGGTAATTGCAGATTTCTGAAATATCTCAAACTATGACTAACAACACCATACTCATAAAACCTACAATTCAAATAAGTTAACAAATTTAAGGTGATGGTTGACACTCCAGAAAAAGGCAGTGGACAACACTCATCATGGGTGACACTGCCAGAATTATGGGCTAGATTACCAACTTGACACATTCACAACCAAACCTCTACAAAACTCCATTACCCTTGGCAAGGATTTATAATAGTTTGAACTCTTCACTTGTACAAAATCATGACAAAGTGCTACAACATTTACCATTGCTATGAAAAACACAATGGTATGAAGAGCCTACAAAAATCAATTGCTCGAATTGTGAATATGAGAAATGCCTATGTTTATTTATAGGGGGGCTAATAAGGTTGATATTTCGAAGGAAGATGATGCCTACGTTTATTGTTGTTTGGGTCAAGTATGTATATGGTGTTGGACCTATTCCAAAGGTTTTTTTCATGGGCTAAAATTTCCCATTATCAAATATTTTGGCAGTTTGGCAGAGTCCACCTTGTACTTGGATATTTAGTATGATCATCAGTTATTTTGTATTATCAACCTGAGATATATTTGAACTCACTAAATGGGTAAGTTCATTGTCATGATGAATGCCCCTAACAAGCGGCACTTCTATTTTATCCATGTACAAAACAGTGCAAGGGTGTCCAACAGTATTCAGGTTTTTAGTAACAGTGTACAGGATGGAAACTCCCAGCATGGAAGGAAAAATAAGTTTATAGGCATATGCAGATGAATTATGTTGAATCAATTATTTCCTCGAAACAGCAATAAATGATGCCAAAGTCTATGAACGATTTTCTTATTTACACTGCTCTTTGGATTTTAATGTTTAACTAGTTCTCAAGATGTAAGAATTTCGGAAACACATTATAATAGTAAGAATGGGTGTGTTATTCTGCTAATGGCCCAGAGTTAGGTAAGTTAAAAAATATATTTAAATAGGACACAGGCTTTAATTTTACTGGGTAATTGCAGATTTCTGAAATGTCTCAAACTTTGACTAACAACACCATACTCATAAAACCTACAATTCAAATAAGTTAACAAATTTAATGTGATAGTTGACACTCCAGAAAAAGGCAGTGGACAACACTCATCATGGGTGACACTGCCAGAATTATGGGTTAGAGTACGCACTTGACACATTCACAACCAATCCTCTACAAAACTCCATTACCCTTGGCAAGGATTTAGAACAGTTTGAACTCTTCACTTGTACAAAATCATGACAAAGTGCTACAACATTTACCATTGCTATGAACAACACAATGGTATGAAGAGCCTACAGAAATCAATTGCTGGAATTGTGAATATGAGAAATGCCTATGTTTATTTATAGGGGGGCTAATAAGGTTGATATTTCGAAGGAAGATGATGCCTACGTTTATTGTTGTTTTGGTCAAGTATGTATATGGTGTTGGGCCTATTCCAAAGGTTTTTATCATGGGCTAAAATTTTGCATTATCAAATATTTTGGCAGTTTGGCAGAGTCCACCTTGTACTTGGACATTTAGTATGATCATCAGCTATTTTGTATTATCAACCTGAGATATATCTGAAATCACTAAATGGGTAAGTTCATTGTCACGATGAATGCCCCTAACAAGGGGCACTTCTATTTTATCCATGTACAAAACAGTGCAAGGGTGTCCAACAATATTTAGGTTTTGAGTAACAGTGTACAGGATGGAAACTCCCAGCATGGAAGGAAAAATAAGTTTCTAGGAATATGCAAATGAAGTAAGTTGAATCAATTCTTTCCTCAAAACAGAAATAAATGATGCCAAAGTCTATGAACGATTTGCTTATTTACACTGCTCTTTGGATTTTAATGTTTAACTAGTTCTCAAGATCTAAGCATTTCGGAAACAAATTATAATAGTAATAATGGGTGTGTTATTCTGCTAATGGCCCAGGTTTAGGTAAGTTAAAAAATATATTTAAATAGGACATAGGCTTTAATTTTATTGGGTAATTGCAGATTTCTGAAATATCTCAAAATTTGACTAACAACACCATACTCATAAAACCTACAATTCAAATAAGTTTAACACATCTATAGATTTTTTGCTTCTGTGATCCATCGTTAAATTATGAAGAAATCTTTCGGTAATAATCACATTACAATGAACAATTTCGATGTGTTTCGAACCAACCAGTGTGGTTCATCAATGTCCTGATGATGAACCACACTGGTTGGTTCGAAACGCGTTGACATTGTTCATTGTAATGTGATTATTACCAAAATATTTCTTTATAAGTTTAACACACTTTACCTAATATAAACTCAAGTGATGAATGAATAATGACATTCTCCACATCTACCAATTACATAATAAAATTTCCTTGAAAAAGAAAATAAATGAAAATAAATTCAAAGAAGTATATGCAGACATAAAATTTACTTGATTTGTTGTTCTTGTTGTTCATCATTCACAACTTCTATATCGATTGGGAGCTTAGAATAATCAACTACAAGTTGGTGGCAACAATCTAATTATGCCTTCCTTAGCTCCTCGTGCATATTTTCCAACTCTAATTCTCTTTTTGCAGTATGTTCATTCAGCTGATCGATTTGCTTTCTATAACATTCCTGCACATAGTCCATCTGCTCAAAATTTTCAAATAGGATAGCACTCATGAGAACCTCAAAAATCAAAAGAAGATTAATTCAAATAAAATATGCATAACTGAATATGTAGATATTTTTCATTATAATTATTTCTAATGGCAACAAGAAGCTTAAGCCACACATAAAATTAATCTCAGGAGCAAGTATGACTTACACGACAGTGACTCAACTAATATAAGCACCATGTTTCAAATACCATATGCACCAGTGTCAAATATCAATTAAACGTACCTCTTTCTTGTGTGCCTGATGTTGGTCTGTAGCCCTTTGTCTCATGATGTGAATTCTAGATTCATTCATTAGCAATTTTGACACCACTAAACTAACTTTTTTCAAGATTCTGCTGCGTTCATGTAGTTTAGCATCTTTAATCCTTAACCATGTCAGCTTTTTGCCCTCCTTAACCATTCACTCAGGTTTCCTACAACCACCCCTCATCCAATGCACTCAGGTCTCCTACAACCATCTAGAAGTATGTTCTTATATCACACCCCAATCTCATTACCATACCTCATAGTGATATGACCTGGCCTCATACTATATGTTCTTAGAGTGTGTTATACAACCATCGGAAAATATGATTTCATATCATACCTCAACCAGGATATGATATCACCTCATATCATATAATCCTAATCCCCTATGATGTGTTTTACAACCATCTTATGATGTGATCGCATACCATATCTTAAGATAATTTTCTTGCAATAGCTCCTTCAATACATGATAAAAGCTTTGGCTCGAACTTTCATCAACTAATTGAAAAAAAAAATCACTGTTTAAAATCTAGAAAAAAGGCATGCTCTCAATTTCCTTAGAAGTCTCTGAAGATATATAACAAAAGACTCAAGTTTCTTCGGAAAATACAAAAGACTCGATTCCTTGGGGAAAATTACGTTAAGAAACCAGGAATTTAGTAAAATGCCAGATAAGAACCCTGCTATGGCAATCACCTAGAAAGATGCAATATATAATGCAAAGATGCAAATACACTACCAAAGATATGATTGGATCTCTTTCTTAGTCACCGGTGGTCTTCAACAACGATGTTTCCCATCAACCTACATGAGAATTGGGAGCACAATAATTTCAACGCACTGCTAAAATTTTCCTAAAAACCATTCTACATAATATTAGATGCCTTTACCTCTCCAGAGAAATGCATCATGTCTCAAAAACCAGTAATTTGCAACTCATTAGCCATATACGAACCTACAGATGCCGCAGCCACACCCATGACACCATGATAAAAGGGAAATATAATTGGGGCCTAAACCACAGTAAATTCCAAAGGTCTCACCTCCCTGCAGCACCTAGAATTGGGATCTTTGTTGGGCTAGGGATGGTCCTAAAAGTTGCTACATGAGGCTAAGGGAACATGATTGGAGTCTACATTGCCAATGCAACTGTGGGGATTGACCTCGTAATAAATTGTTCCCTAAAAATTAATCAAGTATGCCCAATTCAAATTTATAAAAATAAAATAAAATCCTGTTTCAATTTTCTAAAAATACACTTCAGATTTAAAACAAAGGAAAAAAAAAAAACGCTTTGGAATGGACTACCAAATTGCAATCATTAAATTTAAAAACAGAGAAAAAACATACTATGAATGGAGGATTCAACCGAATTGGAGTCAACCGTGGCATGTTGAGCATTTGAGTTCATGGTACTATTCTCTCTTGCAGCGCTACCAGCTACCCCTTTGTCAGAACCTTTGCCATGCTCAACCCCACTGACATGCACTTCTCCAAATTCACCAGCGCCCTGTATCTTTCTTCTAGAACAAATGGGCTTCACTAAAAAAAAGCTGCTCAGAAATCCTCTATTTAGCCGACTATCCCCTTTCACTCTAAACCCAAACTGTAGAGATTTATAAGTCCTAAAATTAGCTGCGGGGTAGTCTGCATTCGAAGACAACTGAATGACCAACCACTAAATATGAGGAACCCTCATCAACAACTGGTATATTATTCATATTGATTGAGATTCTTGTTTCATTCTGCATTTGTCCCAATCCCAAAGTAAAATCAGACTCTGCTGAAACACACGATTTACCAGACACTGCAGTTGAGGAAAGCCATGACCCCTTGATGGTGGTTGCCTTCACACATACTACATTTTCCGAGCACCCGATGTTTGAGCAGTTACTCGGCAAAGGCCACTCCATCTTCAGCCCATATTCGGCATTTAAAGTGAGAGAAAAGGGACTGGAGAGAACCCAACTGCTAAATGCACTGCAGTGGAACTTCGCAAAGATTGAAATGCTGACACCTACCTGCCAGAGTGTGGTATTGGAAAGAGGTTAATAGCAAGTGGCATTGTATTTACACTCTGTGTTGTTTTGCTGAATAGGTATATTGCTATCAACAAAACAGGCCGAGGAGTTCCTATGGTCCAAGAGCTGAAGGAAGTTTTCACAGAGATTTCATAGTGCTTATTACCCCTGAAACTAAAAGAATTCACATTGAGCTCGCATGACAAGTTGAGAGGATCATTCTGCAAATCCTAAGAAACAAACCCATGTAATCAACAGACAGCAAAAAAACCGTGTAACACTTACGCCTCTGTGAAACCTGAGAATGTCTAGGTCACCCAATGCCCTACATTCCATATTTGTCTTTTCATAACGGCATTGTAAACTAACTTTTCGATCAAGGGTTGAAAATGTTTTAATCGTCTGACATATAATCTAAGGGTTTCACATTATGACACGATGCAGATGAGGAAAGTTGTTTTCAAATAATAACACCTTACGGCGTAATTATTTATAATTGGGCCTAATTTTATCCATTGCTATGGAATTAATGCTTCTTTGGGTGTATTTTAATTTGTAACTTTTGTAAATAATATGTTATCTTAATTTCCTAATATTATAATTTCGACGGATTGTTTCCACGTTTTTTTTATATTTTGTTCATGGACTTATGGGTTCTCTACATCCTAAAGGATTAATGAAATATACAATATTAATTAAAAGTTTGTTTCGTAAATTTTTATAGGAATATTGAATTGAAAGTTTAAACTTGTTACATTATTAAAAGTTTGTTTCATAATTTTTTTTTATAGGATATTGAATTGAAAGTTTAAATTTTACATTATTAATAGCCCAAAATTATTGTATAATGTATGTATAAATATATTTTTATTATTTTTATTTTTATTTTAGAATTTATTATGATGTAAACTTATATGAATGTTTTTAGTGATGGTCATGAAAATGAAGTGTTATGTATTTAGAGGTTTGAAGTTCAAATTTCTTTCATTCACCCATGTCTATAGAGGCATAGAGGTATACGTAGTCACCTAGATATTATTGTGGTAGCCTCTAGAATTGACCCCTATGACGTGAGTATGAAACTGATCTAATTTCTCATTCCTCTATTCACATAAAAATTTGTATACTTATATAAATCTAATAGAAATTAATTAAAATATAATTCAAAGGAGGAATACAAAATCATTGATTCATATTTTTAAAAAATAATAAAATAATAAAATATAAAGACGAATAATATCCAATAAAAACAAATCATTAAAAATTTACACACAAGAATCATCAGGAAGTGTTAAAGTATTTTCAATACAATTAGGAACCATCTAATAAAAATTCAAATGTGAAACAATAAAACGAAGATTTTTTTTTGAATAAATAATGCTTTTTCATATAAATTGGTGATCGACTTCATTATTTAGAGAATGAAAATGGCATAGATTGATGTATATCAACCAGTAATTATATTACTTGACAGTTGAATTGCATGGTGGGATTAGTATGGTTAACCATGTTTGACTAGGGTTGATTAATGTTAAACATGTCCAACTATAGGTCACGATGGTTGACCCTAAATGTCCATTGTTTACCATTATTGGCAATGGTTGACCATGAAATGACATGATTTACCACAATTGAGAATTATTAACCATGGTTGACCAGAAATAATCATGGTTGTCCATGGTTAACCATGCTAGGCTAAATTAAACCCATTTTTGTTATGCTTAATCATACTTCTGTTTAGTTAGATATAGTTGACTATGTTGGATTATGATTAAAAATCGCCAGCCATGTATGATGATGGCAGAGCATGGTTAACCATGGGTGTCAATGTTTGAATATATTTGATTATAATTGATTATCACTAATGATGGTGGATAATAGTTGATTATGGTTAACCATGATTGATGATGGTTGAGAATGGTTGATGATTCTTTAGCTTGGTAGAAGATGGTTGATCATAGCAGAGCCTGCTTGACCTTTTTTGGTAAGGTTTCACCATATGTGACTAAAATTGGTCATAAGTAGCCACAATTAAAAATGGGTGAACATGGTTGAACATGGTCAACAATAATTTACCATGGGTGACCATGGTTGGCAACTCTGGATTAGGGTTATAAATTGTTAACCATAGTGCACTATGGCCATACATGGTTGATCACAGTATATTGTAATTGACCAATAGTGACAATGGTTGACCTTATACGGCTATGCTTGACCATAGTTAAATTTTTCAAATCATGGTAGACTATCTTGGTTGATGTTTCAGTAAAAGCATGTTTGATAAACCATTGGTGTCTTGCTGAATCTAAGATTTACTAATATGGAGTATGAGTTTATATTATACTAATTTTAACAATATTTCAAATTTTAAAGTTATTATTAATAAACTATACATTGATACCATCAGTAATTCAAGCATTAATAAGAAATATAGATGTATAAGGAAACCATTAACGCGATAAAACCATAAAATATATCTTTGAATATTTTTGTGGTAACCGGGGATACTATTAAATTTAATTTACTAGCATCAAATAGAAGGAGACAACCATCCCTGAAATTTACATCCACCAATCAAAAGGAGACATTTACCCCCTAGTATTTTCAAGCACCAACTTCAAGGATATATCTATTTGTTGATATTTATATGAACGAATTAGGAGACACCTATCCCCTGATTTGCAAGCACCATGTTGCTAGAGGCACCAACCCCATAAGATTTTCAATCACCTAATTTATGTGCCTATCAAATGCCTTTTTCCTGATATTTTAAAACTTATACCCATAAGTTTTCAAATCAAAATTACTCATACAAATTTATTAATATTTTCTCTAGCTTAGTCATCCTCGAGATTTCGTCTACTCCTTCTCAAATCTATTATGCACCATAGTTCTTTGTTGGCTCTTTAGATGTAAACTTAATAATATCTACAAATAAATTGTTCTCGGCACTGCATCTCCTCGCCTATGGCTTGAGTCTAGTCTCAAAAACATCAAAATATTTGTATTCTACATTCAAATATTCTATCGTCTCTTCCTTTGACCAACTTGAATATTCTCCACTCTCAAGTTATGTCTCACTTCCACAACTCACTTCTAACTTCTTCAAGAAATTTACTCTTCTTTTATAGCTTCAGCAATTTCCTTTTCCATGGAAATTGATCCATGGTATTGACCCATGGTATTGCAACTTGACGAGGTCGCTTTTCCTTTTTAACCATTTCATCACACCATATTCTATTCCAACACAACAATCTCACAATTCTCTGACTTCGTTCTTTGACTAGATTTGCACTCTATCTTGTTATACCATTTCTCTCTCTGACTGTGTTGTCTCTCCATCATCTCTTTTTCTCAACAAGATCTCTCTCATTCACTCTGATCCATTTATCTATTAGATTCGTGCACAGAATAAACCTTTATTCTCGACCCACTTATCCTCTTGTTGTGCACAATATAATTACTGCCATCTTATATTGATGCAGTCTCTGAGAATTTCACATATTTTACGCCTATTTATTTCATGTTTGGGCTCCCACAATTCTATAAATGTGTTTTCATATTTATAACTAATGAAATATGGCTCAACACCTTTTCTTTAGACTATTTCTATATGAACAAGCATTGTAACCATCTGTTTAACCATTGGTTTAACCATTTCTGCAATGATAATTTTTGTAGCTATTTCTTTCACATGAATAAATTTGAATCGAGCCCCCTTGTGACCTAGATATGGTGACCTCAAGCTTAATGAATTTTCACCATGTCTAGGTCCTCGATGTTTATCCTCATATTCTCTGCAAAATCCCAGGATGCACGGTGCCTTAATAAGGGCCCCACTTGCAATCGGCTACCTTTGGAACTACCACATGGTGAAATATTGGAAAGGTAAATTAAAGTAAACAAAATTCCAAACCAGTCTTTGGCACAAATCCTGGCTCTTTGATATTCCATGTCATACCATGGGGGACCAACTACGAGCCACCACATGGTATGCTTTACCATCTCATCACTTCCATAATGTACTCACCACTTCATCGCTTAATGAAATTGATTTTGAGAACCAAACTACACTCTGGTGTCTAGAGGTTTGTGTTGGAGAATCTAGTAGGGAAACTATTAAAAATAATTCTCGTTAACCTTGATAAACGATTATGAACTTTAGTTATCTTCTTATTGTTATTTATTATATAATTTAGTCAAACAATTATTTAGAGGACAAACAAGAAATGAAATAGACACAAGAAGTAGGCTCCAACCTAGGGAATAACCCCTCCAAGGGGAAAACCCAGAAAGAGCATCTTCTCTTCTTATAGAATTAATTCAAATGAGAAAAAACAAGACCAAAATACCAAAGCCAAGACCTCCTCCTCCAAGCTTCCATTTAGCCCTCCAAGAAATCCTTCCTCAAGCTAGTCAAATCCTTCAAGGTCAACGAGAGTCAAACTTCCTGGGCTACTTCAATAAAAATAGTCAGTCCTCTACTTCATATATGTAACTTTGGCTCCTTGGGGACAATAGAAACCCTATCCTTCTTACATGTGTCTAACTTCCAAGAGATTCTTCCTCAACAAAATTAATGCCTTCAAAGTAAACAAAAGTAAAAAATAGGTCAAATTAGAGTTTCAACGATCTATATTAGACCTACAATTCAGACCTAGAATACAATTATGCCATATTTTTGTAATAAATGAATAAAATCATGAAACCTGTAAAAATATGGCTAGAGGGCCATTTAAAAAATATTAAGATCGAAGGATAATTCTCTCTCATGGCATAAGGGTACACTCATGGGAGAAATCCACATAAGAAATGAGTCCTTTGAAAATGGGTAAAACATTGTTGTGTTTACTATGTGCCAAAGTTGTGAACAATTACTGATTCTATATTTAATTCTTTGTAATTAGGCCTAGTTTTATCCATTGTTATGGAATTGATGCTTCTTTGGGTGTGTTTCAAATTGTAACTTTTCCAAATAACATGTTATCTTAATTTCTTAGTGTTATAACTTGGACTGATTGTTTTCATGTTCGTTTTGATATATTTTTCATGGAATTATAACTTATCTACATCATGAAGGATTAATGAAATACATGAAAATATTAATTAAAAATTTGTTTCGTAAATGGATACTAAATTGAAAGTTTAATATTGTTACATTGTTAATGGCCAAACCTATTGTATAATGTATGCATAAATATACTTTTATTACTTTAAAATTTTAAATTCTATTTTATAATTTATTATAATGTATAATTATATGTTTTTCGTTACCGATGGTCATGAAAATGAAGTCTTACGTACCAGGAGGTTTGAGGTTGAAATCCCTCTCAGACACATGTTTTTATAATGGTAGCATCAAAAGTCAACCCTTGTGACGTGAGTATGAAACTAACCGAGTTGCCCATTCCTCTAGTCACATAAAAAAATTATAATTATATAAATATAATAGAAATTAATTAAAATATAATTCAAAGAAGGAATAAAAAAATGTTGTTATTTATTAAAAATAATAAAGTAATGAAATATAAAAAAATAATAATATCCTATAAAAATAAATTTTTAAAAATTACACACAGAGCTCTGCAAGGAAAAATACATAAATCATTTAACAAGTCACAATAAATTGATAAATTTGAAAAATATGAGGATTTAAGTGGATATGCAAGTGTTAATTTATTTGAAATATAATTTGGAACTACCTAATAAAATTTGAAATGTGAATCAAGAAAGAAAACTATTTCATAGAAAGTGGTGATCGACTTCATTATTTAGAGGCAATGAAAATGGCATGGATTAATGTATATAAACCAAGTGTACTTATGTTCTTGTGGTACTTTAGGGTTGACTTAGATTGGACGACTAGTATGCTTGACCATGATTGACTAGGGTTGATCACAGTTAACCATTTTTTATTATGGTTCATGATTTTTTACCTTAAATATCCATTGTCGACCATAATTGACAATGATTAAGCATGGACTAACATGATTTACCAAAATTGAGAATTATTAAACATGGTTGACCATAATAAATGATGGTTATCCATGGTTGACCATGGTAGACTATGCCCACCACATTTTTTTAATCTTAATCATAGTTTTTTTTGGTTATCTATAGTTTAAAATGTCCTAGTATGTTGGATTAGGATTATAAATTTCCAATCATATATGACCCTGGATAACCATGGGTGTCAATGTTTGAATATATTTTACTATCATTTATTATCGCTAACGATGGAGGAGAATAATTGATTATGGTTGAGCATGATTGAACATGGTTAAGAATGATTAATAATTCTCTAGCTTGGTAGAATATGGTTGACAATAGGATATTATGGTTGACCTTTTGTCATAACATTTCACCATAGGTGACCAGGATTGACTGTAGGTAACCAAAACTAACCAAGGGTGAACATGGTTGAATATGGTTGATAATAATTTTCGAAGGGTGACCATGGTTGGCCACTCCTGATTATGGTTAGAAATTGTTAACCATAGTTCATTATGGTCAATAATGGTTGTTCATGGTGGACCATGATTGACCATCAGTGACCATGGTTGACCTTATGTGGCTATGCTTGAAAATAGTTCACTTTTTATAGTCATGGTAAAATATCTCATCTTATGTTTCACCAAAAATATATTTTATAAACCATCGGTGTCTTGTTGAATATGAGATATTACTAAGATGGGGCGTGAGTTAGTACTATACTATTTTTAACAATGTTTGGAAATATTAAGTTATTAGTAATAAATCATACGTCGATACAATCAATAATACATGCAACAATAACAAAGATAGATGTACATGGAAACCATTAAAGGGAGAAAACTATTAAATCTATGTTTTAATATTGTTGTGGGCATGAACCTACTATTACATTTAATTTAGTAGCACGAACCATAAGGAGACACACATCCCTAAAATTGACATGCACCAATGTGAAGAAGGCACTGACCCCCTAATATTTGCAAGCAGAAACTTAAAGGATACATCAATCCCTTGATATTTATAGGAACCAAACAAAAGGAACACATCTCCTGTGATTTGTAGGCACCATATTGCTAGAGGTACCAACCCCATAATATTTCCAAGCACCTACTAGATGTGCCTATCAAATCCATTTTTCATTAGATTTTAAAACTTAGATCCATAGGTTTTTAAAATTAAAATTACTCATACAAACTTTGTAATATCTATTCTATATTATTATTCCTCAAGTTTTCCTCTACTCTTTTTCAGATATATTATGGACTCTAGTTCTTTGTTGATTCTTTAGATCTAAACTTAATCATATCTTTAGAGAACTTTGTGTTGGCAATGAATCTCCTTACCTCCGGCTTGAATCTACTCTCAATAACTTCACACACACTTTATTCTACATTCAAATATTCTATTGTATCCTCCTTTGACCAACTTGAGAAATATCCACTCTTGAGATATTTCTCACTTCCACAACTCACTTCACACTTCCTAAACAAATTTTCTCTTCTTTTGTACTTTTAGCTCTTTCCTTTTCCATATACATTGATCCATGGTATTGAAATTTCGCTTGGTGAATCTATCTTTTTAATCGTTTTAGCACATCATCTTATGTGCAAACACAAAATTCTCACAATTATCTCATTTCCTTCTTTGTCTAGATTTTCACTCTATCTTGCTACACCATTTCTCTCTCTTGTTTTTTTCTCTCTCCACCATATATTTGTATCAAAAAGATCTCTCTCACCCACTCTGCTAATTTTATTTGTCATATTCATGCATACAATCAATATTTACGCTCCACCCACTTCTCCTATGGTCATGTACAATATAAGCATTATCATTTTATATCGATACACTCTTTGCAAATTTGACATTTTGTCCACCTTTTTATTTCATGTTTTGGATCCCACAATTATATTATTGTTTTTTCATATCTATAGCTAGTGCAAGAGTTCTTAACTCCTTTCCCTAAGCCTCTTCCTAGATGAAACAGAATTTTAACTGTGGGTTTAACCATTGCTGCAGTGATAAGTCTGGTATCTGGGAGTTTCACAAGAAGGGCTTCGAATTGAGCCCCATTATGACTGAGAGATAGTGACCTCAAGATTAAATTTATTTTTACCATGTCCAGGCCGTACATGTTTATCCTCATATTCTTTGTACACTTGTTTGATGCCTAATGCCTTGGTAAGGGCAGCACTTGCAATCATCCCCTTTTGGAACCACCACATAACAAAATCTTGGAAAGAAAAATTAAACAGAAAAAATCTTCCAATCCAATCACGAGTGCGAATATAAAAAATCTTTCATATGTCATTTCATACCATGGGGGACCAGCCATAAGCCATCACATGCTATTCTTTTCCATCTCATTGCTACCATAATGTACTTTCCACTTTATCCTAAAACACACTTGACTTTCAAAACCAAACTACACTCTAGTGTTCAGTGCCTTGCGTTGGAGATTCTAGTAGGGAAACTATTAAAAGTAATTCTCCTTAACAGTGATAAAATTTTGTGAAATCTTCTTTTCTTATTATTCTTCTTTATTAGATATTTTAATCAAAAAATTATGAGGAGCATAAAAAATAAAGAAAATGGACACAAGAAGTAGGCTCCAAGCCAGGGAAAAAATCCTACGAAGGGAATGTTAACCATCTATAAATTTGTCATACACTATAATGGCTAAAACAGGTCTATTAGTCTTCAAGAAACAAATTGGGAGAAAATCTGTGTGTTCTTGAAGCCTTGTTGTGTCTCTTGTCCAGGAGTCCATCCCACTGATATATTCATCAAAAATCCTACAAAAACCCTACTGTTATCGTAAAGAAAATTGTTTTTGGACCCCCTCTTTCACCCTCTTTAATTCATAAATTATTCATTATACCCTTTATTCCCTCCAAAATTCCCTTTAAAATGCTATAAGTCCCTTTTATCTGGTTTAAAATCCTCTTTATCATCTATTAGAACCTATGAAAATCCCAAAAAATCCCATTTTGGCATTATTTTCCCCAAACATTTCATAAGATAGACTTAAGCCCCCGCGGGCTTGGATCCTTAGCCTTTTTCTCCATATAACCAGGACCCAAGACTGTCGGCTTAAGTCTTTAGCCCCTTTCGCGCTATCGCACTTCGCTATGCCCCTTTTCCTTCCACCTTCTTCATATTTCCCCACCGATGGTTTCCCGCCGCCGACGAGATCTGAGTCGTTGATCTCCCTGATCTAACGGGTTCACACTCCATTGCACCACAAATTTTCCTCCCGATCGTCACTTATGAAAGCCTCCCCGCCGATGTATTTTGGACCGTTGATCTGGCTCACCTAGATCCAATGGTTGGCGTTGTTTCATCGTTCTGCTGTACTCTGCCTCTTTCATTCATGTCTGCAAAGTTGCGATTAAATCTGGACCGTCGATCATCCCGACCGGATAGTCATTGCGCCATCGCGTTATCTCTTTTCTCCGTCCAAACCCCTTCTGCTTGCCATTCTCTGAAATACTCCGGACCGCCGATCCTCCTGATAAAACGGTCAGCGCTTCATCGTTGTTTCCTCTACCCCTTGCACCATCCATTGCCTTTGTACGAGATTGTGATGCATACTGGACCATTGATCATATTGATCCAGCGGCCAACGCTCCTCTGCATTTTACCCTATTCATTTCTTCTCCGACGTTATCTCCACCATTGATCTCGTTGATCCAATGGTCACTGCTAGTTCTTCGTTCCAACCGCGGGCACTTTCAGCGCACGGGTTAACACTATGAGTGCCACCGCAGTTGACTCATTTGACTGTGGCAGATCTTAGATCAACGGCTGAGGTTTTTTGCGGAGGCACAGGCCGATATTTTCTTTTGTACCCCTAAGTTTCCTCGTATGACGTCCTACTGATCTCCCACGTCATCGCGCTAGTCCCACTCGACTGTGCTAGGCTTTTCATCATGTTTTCTCTCAATCTCCACAATTGATCGAGCCCTATCTAATGGTCAGCATTCCATTTTCCGTTCATTTCTCCCACACCTCATTATTCCTCCATGAATCTCCTCTCCCCATTGCTTCCACTCACATCGCTTGATCTAGATCATACAGATCCAACGGCTCTCGATCCACTTCACACCCGATTCTCACAATTATCCCAATGTGCAACTCTGACGTGAAATGGGTGGTTTTGAGAAGACACGCGTCGACCTCTCAACCGTCTCGTGTCTGCCCAACCCTAAACCACTTACTGCTCTACCCCCGCACGAAAACCCCTCGTGATTTTCCGCAAAACCGCTTTTCGTCATTTCTGTGCCAATATTCAAATTGCTTGGTTTTTTCCTAGTTTTTTTTGATAAAGCCTTTCCTATGAGATTTTTCCCTCCTTCGCATCGCTCCATAACCCATCATTGAGTCTTCTGAAGCATTCAAAGCACAAAACACATGATTTTTGTAATGGTTTATTATTGTGTGCAGGTTTAATGGCGGCTTGATGTCGCAAGCCATCCCACCATCAAATATCAGTGGCAGAAGTCGAGGATGATGATCCTGGGGTGAATCGATGCATAAAGGGATTCACGGGATTGTTTTTATTTTATCATCAGTGTCTTATGAACGTTGATTGAGTAGTAAAACCCCCCAATTCAAGTAAAAACCACCTTTCACCAATAATGAAGATTAAAGAAAAGATCGGCAAAAGACAGCGGTTAAAGAATAAAGAAAGAAAATCAAAGGCTTAACTTGCAGATCGAAGATAAAAACACAGTTAAATCCAAATCAGTGCTAAATAACAAAGACGGGAAAATCAGAAAAGAAGAGATTTTAATGACACGTCAATGAAGCTATTTACTCCTCCTAGGACTAAAGACACCTTGACAGTTATTATGCTGACAGAACCTCTTTAAACTGTTAAGGTAGTTACTGTAAAGGTATGGGTGGTCTCAAAACCCATACTGTCCACTTTACTTGTACTAGAAGAAAATACAAGACTACAGCAGTCAGAAGACTTCCCCACATAGATACTCTTTGGAGTTATTACCAGCCTGATAATTAGGCCTCAAAGTCTACAAAAAATACTAGAATGGGCAAGAAATTAATGTAATATTTATGACATAGAGTGGGCATTCGAATGCTTTTCTCCTATGTTTTAATTAACCATTAAGACCATCTCTGTCACCTCTCCTCGCCATTCACCTATAAATCCTATTCAAACTCTCATTGTAAGGGTCGACATTTGGTGAACTCTTTGAAGTAACACATCGACTGGCAGAAGTGAAAAGAAATTGATGTATTGAAGTTTGTGGATGGCTTGGCTTGTTTATTGATGAATGAGGCTGGATCATTGGATCCCTGAGCCTGGTTGTGGTGAAGTACTCTCTAACAGTAATTTTTATTTCTTGTTTTCCATTTTGTTCCATCATTCTATACTTACAGTAGAGTAAAAAGTTTAGGCTAACAAATGTCTCCTAGAAGCACCTTAGACCTGTTTTCTCTTCACTGTCTTTATGCTTTCATCTGCTGAGGTATTATTGAGTAGTTTTAATCACTCTCTTGAACCCTTATGCTTGTTTATTTCTAAAATAGTTCATACAGTTGGCCTCAAGAATGATTTACGGTTTTCCCTACTTGCTTGTTGCCACCTAAAAACTATTTCTAAAGTCTCCATTCAAAGTACCATTGTATGTAGTCTGCCAAAGAGGTTTGTTTTGATCATACCCTATGTTCTTTCTGAGATAATTGTTTTTAAGGTCATCATAATTACAGTCTTATACATTTGGGCGTTCCCTCTTCTATGAATGCAGTTATTTATGAATCTTATATCCTTTCTAAATCTTTGTTAGTGAAATATTTAGAAGAAATAGAGTGTTCCTCGCCTTCTATATTTCATTGGAAAAGTTTATCTTGAAATTATCATTTTCCGAAGTGTGGTTTGTGGAATTCATGGTTATCCCTATCTATCAAATGCATCTTTATGTTCAGATTATGTTTTAAGTCCCTTTGTTGAGAAGTATAGATAATTAAGGATTCTTAATTGCCCTTAGTTTTACTTATCATTCTAAGCCCTTGATGTTCATTTCGTTCCACCTAAAAAACCCAATAGATCCATTGACCACGTTATATTTTCCCTTTGGTACCCCAAATTCATCAACCAAACCTACTATGACTACCACATGACTCCATTGCCCAATGGCTTATAGAATTCCCCACTCTATCTATGCTACCTAGATCATCTATGTCCAACCAACAAAAAAACAAATATGCACTTCATAACTACCCTGAAATCAAACTCTCAAAAGCATCAAGCTATATCCTTACAAACATATTGAGAGAACCCTCTCTGAGACTAGGAGGGCTAGATGAAAGAGCTTTAAAGCTTGGTTTGAATGTTTCCTTGTCATTTGGTTTGCCAATCAGCCAAATCATAGGACCCCAACATAATGGCGATCATGGTGGGACCTCTGAGTATATAGTCACATAAATACCTCTTAAAAACTCATTAGACCCTCACTAAATCAAAGAAATCCACTGAATCTGCCACCTCATAGCGACACCAACATAATGGCGATCACGGCAGGACACTAAGTACATAATAGCCTAGCAAGCTCTTGTAGACTTTTTAAGTCCTTCAATAAACATAGAAACGTAGAAAAACACCAAAAAAAATTCATATTGGTTTCATAATAAACATTAGTGGTGGACTATAAACATTTTACCTTCAAAAAGCTAAAAATTTCCACCTGGCGACTCCACCAGCCCCAATAAGCCTATTATTCCACTACAACTCCTTATGTATTTAGGATTGGGTTAACCAACCTTGAGGAGATTCAAAATTCTATTCATATGTTATGAAATGCATTGTGAGAGGAAAGCCTTTGAAAGAGTTTGAAGTTTGAAGCCTCTCCAAGTTTTGAAGCTAAAATCTGGCTTCACATAGGATCTACACTAGATCCCATCCAGTTCCTGATCGTCCTAACATAGTTGAAAATCCAGAAAGGATTTTGTGGTAGACTTCTAAAGCTGGAAAATTAGCTACTGTTAGGACAATCCCAAGAGAAAAATCTGTCCCTAAAACTCTCACACTTTTGGAAGATTTTCACTTTGAGCTACCTCATACCATAAACATATTTAGAAGCAAGTCTTAGAGTGATTTAAATCAGGCTAACCTTGAACCCATAGATTTGCAGCAAAGCATTAGCACAGAAGCATCACCTTCTACTCCTCCTAATTCCCAGCTTCTACACCACTTCATCCCTTTCCATAACAAACCTATCCATCCTTACATTGCTAGCCTGAGTGTTTCTTCCACTCCTGTTCAGCCCACTATCACTTTTATAAATCCACCCCTTGTAAATCCTCCATTATTTCCAACCATGGTAGCATGGTATGCTCCCTTAGTGTTACCCCAACCTCCGGCTCCTTTAACCAATTAATATCAGTCCAAAATTCCCCATTTCACTGGAAATGAACCCACCATTGCTCAATAGCACGTAGACAAGATGAACGATGCCTTTAATTATATGGAAATAGAAGATGAGACCTTAAAAATGAGAATTTTTGCTCAGAGCTTGGGAGGAGAAGCCAAAATATGGTTCAAAGGCCTAAATCCCCAGAGCATACATGATATCCCTTCTTTATTTCAAACGTTCACTAACAAATGGGAATTTAAAAATAACCCTATCCAAATACTTTCAGATTACAACAACCTCATGAGAAACATTAGAGAAAGTGTTCAAGATTACTGCACTAGATTCAATAGTGTTTATAACGTGCTACGCCCAGATATGAAACCTCCACAAGGCTTAGCTTTGGCCAAGTTCCCTGAAGGATTTGATCAAGAAATGGCCTATCAGCTAAGAGCAAAGGATCCCTTAACTTTAGAAGACATGCAGAAGGGAGCTCTTATTGTGGAAGAAAATCTGATTGAGAAGAGAGCTAGGTTGAGAATAGAGGAAAGAGTCACATATAAATATGAAAGTATGGAATCTACTTCTTCATCTGATACCAAAATTAACAACCTAGTGAGGGTAATTGAAAGAGTGTTAGAAAAGATCAATTTAAATGAAAGAACCCCTCCTAGAGAAAACCAAACCAACCCTCAAAACAGAAACAAAAATTGAAATATTAGAAGATATCCCAATCAAGATAGGCATAGAGACAATGACCAACAAATTAGGCCTCCCTTTCAACAAAATTATGTAGAACAAGAGAATGAAGGGGAAACTGATAGGCTGGAAGAAAATCATGTGAACTTGATAGGATTTGATGACAGAGATGATATCTTCCTCACTGAGGAAGAACATGGATTTTTGTCATCATAACAAAATGAACACAATCATGAAGAGTCTGAAGATTATAGGTTGGGGTTCGAAAATGCAATTATGGAAGTTCACAGACAATATGATCTCAGAAGCAAAAGGAACCCAAAAATTTATATTGACAAGAACACTAACACTGCTGTTGGAAAAACCTCAGAAAATCAGCCTAAAAAATCAGTAAATAATACCAACACCGTGGCTAGGAAAACTGATCTAAACAGAGACAAAAACAACCAACCAAGTGTTGAGAATAGCTGCCCTAGTACTTCTACTAGTGGTCCTATCAAAATAGTCCCAATTAACAGTCCTAATTAAACTCAGCCAACCAAAATTGCTGAAAGAAACATAAGCGAAAAAACAGATGTGAATATGCCAGAAAAAAACACTTCCTTTCAGCCTCGGAGGTGAAATTGCCAAGAACAAAATCAGCATGCCTCTAGCTGAACTGGTAACTTAGGAAGTGTACAAAAATCAAGTTTTGAAACCTCTGAATATAAACACCGATGTTGATACTTTAAACTTGACGGATGACAAACCAAAATTGTTTTTTGGTCCTAGAATTGAAGGAAAATAGCAGGAAGGGACTGCCCCTCCCTTTTATTTTAGTCTAAACATACATGATAAGATCCTACACAACGCCATGCTAGACTCTGGAGGGTCACATAACCTTATGCCCAAAGTAGTAATGGAAAGCCTAGGCTTAGAAATTACTAGACCATATAAAGACTTATACTCTTTTGATTCAAGAACGGTCAAATGCTTGGGCTTAACAAAATATTTTTCTGTTAACCTGTCACAAATTCCTGCTAAAAGTCTAGTGATGGATATAGTGGTAGCTGACATTCCCCCAAAATATGGCATGCTTTTGTCTAGATCATGGGGAGCCAAAATTCAGGGGAGCCTTCAAATGGATATGTCCTATGCCACCA
Source organism: Pinus albicaulis (assembly GCA_034641835.2). Classification (NCBI taxonomy): domain Eukaryota; kingdom Viridiplantae; phylum Streptophyta; class Pinopsida; order Pinales; family Pinaceae; genus Pinus; species Pinus albicaulis. The sequence continues at coordinate 1,576,458,642 of CM076575.1, read as the reverse complement.
TACCAGTGTTTAGTCAAACCAGAATATTATATAGGGAATCCCTCATGAAATACATGGTGAGCAGCAAAGATAGACCCAAAAAAATTCCTGTCTATTCCATACATTCAGACTTAGATTCCTTTATACTATTCGATGAAGATGAAATCACCCAATAAGAAGAGGAAAATAAGCAAGAAATTAGTGCACCAGAATGTTTAAATTTTCCTTTCACTCAACCACGGAATTCCCCAAATATCAGCAGCCTTGGACAACAAAAGGAAAAAGAGAATGAGGTAGAAAAAATTTGGAAAATGAGCTTTGATGACTCTTGTAACCAGGCCAGTTCAGGGGCTGGTGTATGGATACATAACAAAAACAAGGGATAATCCTATAAAATAGATTTCCCATGCACAAATAACATTGCAAAATATGAAGCCCTCATCCTCGGCTTGCATTTTCTCAAAGACTCAGAGGTTAAGAGGATATCAGTCCAAGGTGATTCTGAGTTAATCATTACGAAAATAAAAGGGGAATATTCAGCCAAAAACCCCAGACTCAGAGAATATAGAAATGCTACCCTTGATCTCCTTACAGCCTTTGAAAAATATGAACTCATTTTTGTACCAAGAGCTCAAAATCATCTAGCTAATGAACTTGCCTTTTCTACTAGCAATTGCCAAATACCACAGTTAAATGAAAAATTCAATATAAAGGTGAAAAGCAGACCAGCAGTGCCTGACAATGAAGACTATTGGCAAGTGCTTGAAAATGATAAACACATAAATGATTTCCTGCAATCAAGGAATGAATTTTCCACAACAACACCAAGTTCCAACCATGAAAAATATTGTTGCAATGAGGAACACACCCCTGAAATAGAGCCCTCCCTTTCTATTGATATAAATCAGTTTGAGCACCTTTTTAAATCAGAGTTATTTGACAAGCCAGACCAAAAGGACCTTGAAGTTTTACAATTTAAAGGTGATACTATACCAAAAGGACTTACACCATTAGAACATCTATTCGATTTCAACGACGTGGCCAAAGAACCGAAAACAGAGCTTATAGAAAGTAACGTGGAGGAACATAACATAGGCAGCCCCATTGAACCCAAAATGATCAAGCTATCCAACACCCTCCTAGCTCATGTCAAATAATAGTACATAACACTTTTCAAAGAATTCGTAGATGTGTTTGCATGGGAATATAAAGATTTGAAATCTTATGATACTAGCATCATCCAACATAAAATCCCTCTTAAGGAAAATCAGAAGCCTTTCAAACAGAAACTAAGAAGGATAAACCCCGTTTTATTACCTTTATTAGAGAAAGAGATTAGGAGAATGTACGACACTGGGATCATAGTATCTCTGAGATACTCAGAATGGGTATCCAACCTAGTATCCGTTAGGAAGAAGACAGGGGAAATTAGGCTGTGTATTGACTTTAGGAATCTAAATAGAGCCTCCCTAAAAGATAATTACCCCCTGCCGAAGATGGATCACATAATCCAAAAGGTGGTTGGGTCTAAAAGAACATCATTGTTGGATTGGTTCTCAGGTTACAATCAGGTTTTGGTACTCCCAAGTGATCAACATAAAACTACATTTACTACACGTTGGGGGACATTCATGTATGTCAAAATGCCATTTGGTTTGATGAATGCAGGGGCCACTTTCCAGAGGGCCATGGACATAGCCTTCTCATAAGACATAGGCTATTTTATAATCATTTACCTTGATGATATTACTGTCTTCTCCAAAACTGATGAAGAACATTTGATCCATTTAAGAAAGGTTTTTGAGAAATGTAGAATGTTTGGCTTGTCTTTGAATCCCAAAAATACACTCTTTGGCCTCCAAGAAGGAAAGCTTCTTGGTCACATAATCTCTGAAGAAGGGATCAAGGTATACCCTAAAAGGATTGATGGCATATTGAATATCAGCCACCCAAGAAACCTCAAAGAATTGCAATCTTTCATTGGGAAGATAATTTTTTTAAGGAGTTTCATCCCCAACCTTGTTGAGCTATTAAGAAACATCACTAATATGCTTAGGAAATAAGTAGGCGTTAAATGGAAAATGCAAGCTAAACAATCATTTGAACTGGTAAAACAAGCCCTCACTCAAACATCGGTTCTCATTAGTCTTGATTTCACGAAAGATTTCTAGATCTTTTCTTTTGCATATGAACATACCATAACTGTAGTATTATTGCAAAAGAATAGCATGGGGTAGGAACAACCATTATCCTTTTTTAGTAGGGCTTTGAGAGATGCTCCACTCAAATACAATATCATGGAAAAGCAAGCCTTAGCACTTGTAAAAGCATTAAAATACTTTAGAGTGTATATTTTACATTCACATATCATTTCCTTTGTGCCACACACTGTAGTCAAAGATATTCTAAGTCAGGACCCTGATGGTAAAAGGGGAAAATGGATTTCCACTATTCTAGAATATGACTTAGAGATCAGGCCCACCAATCTCATCAAAGGGCAGGGATTAGCAAAAATCATGGGTAAGTCAAACTTCCAAGCTTTAGATATGAACATGGTCGATATTTTGGAAGATATAGATGAATGCACATCACCATTCATTGAAGAAACATTCATAAACTCTCCTTGGTATGCTGACATCATATATGTGTTATTTTATCTGAATGATCGTCCTTCTTTGTGAAAAAAAAATCTATATTTGTCAAACAGAAGGCTTTAAATTATTGTATATTAGATGGAGTTTTGTATTGGAATGTTGTGGGAATTTTACTTAAATGTTTACTTGAGGTTGATGCAGGAAAAATCATGCATGAGCTACATGAGGAAGAATGTGGAGGACATCTTAACTGGAAGACCACATCAAACAAGATCCTTAGGTCTGGATACTATTGGTCTACCCTCTTCCCAGACACCCATAAGTTAGTCATGTCCTGCCACAAGTGCCAAATCTTTGATGGCAGGAGAAAAATATTACCACTACCTTTGCAGCCTATCAGTGTTGAGGCTCCCTTTCAACAATTGTGTTTGGACTTCATTGGGGAAATTCACCCGTCATTCTCAGCCCAACACAAATGTATCCTCACGGCCACTGATTATTTTAGCAAAGGGATAGAGGCCATACCCACTAGGAATGTTATTGACTCTCTCATCATAAAATTCCTTGAAACCAACATACTATCCAGATTTGGTTGTCCTTTGAAAATAATCACTGACAATGCTACTGCCTTCAAGTCCAAGAGGATGGTAGATTTCTGCCATAAATATCAAATCACATTAGGCCATTCTACTGCCTAATACCCCCAAGGAAACGGTCTAGCTGAATCCTCCAACAAAATCCTTGCCAATATCATCCAAAAATCATTGGAACAGAATCAGAAATCTTGGCATAGTAAGATTGTCCATGCCTTATGGGCTGATAGGTTGACTACTAAAAAGTCCATCGACATGTCTCCCTATTAGTTGGTTTACAGCATGGATGCAGTATTCCCACCATCTCTAGGAGTTCCAGTCATGGAAATCCTTCAAAAGGTCCAAGCTGAAGAAAATGATATGCAAAGGAGGATCAATCAGACCATTCATTTGCAACAGTCAAGAGAGGAAGTATATAAAAGGACACAAGTATTCCAAGAAAAAATGAAGAAATTATTTGATAGAAGGACCAAAGAAAATGACTTCCAAGTTGGAAATGTAGTTCTAAAATGGGATTCTAGAAGGGAAGAGAAAGGGAAACATGGTAAACTCGAAAATCTATGGAAGGGCCCCTACATTATTCATTCCATAAGGGGCCACAATGCATTTTTCTGTAGGAGCTGAATGGAGAAGAGGTGTTTGGAGGAACTGTCAATGATCGAATGCTCAAACACTATTTCTTTCAAGAATCATAGTTTCAGAGTTTTTCATCCATTGTACATACCATTGCATGAGAAAAATGAAAAAATAGAAAAAAAAAAGAGGGCAGATGAAAAGAAAAAAGGTACAACCCCATACCAAAAAAGAGAAAAATATGAAAGTGTGAAAGCCTAAATGGCACTACTTGAAAGAGCACTTCTATTTAGTCATACAACCTAATCATGACTCGATAGATTTCAGTTCACTGCTCATAGGTTGGTGAAAAATATTTGCCAAAAAATTTAATATTGGCTTATCAGTAGACTAGATTAGAATAGAAAAATAGAGGTTCAAACAAGCTTAAATCCGAACCTGTAAGTTTGATGAAAAATGGCTCAGATCATATCAAAACCTAAGCAAAAGATACAAAGAAGACTGGTTCTAACATGCTGAAAACTTGAACCAGGTAAAGAAAAAGAAGACAACTCTAAAAAGATCAAAACCAGAGCTGAAAGAAAGAAAGAAGGATGCTTGTAATTTTCAGATCTTAAGCTTTCAGAATTTTGTTTCAATTTTCTATAAATTTTAGTTTATGTGTAGCTTGTTTTTATGCCATAGTCTTACAAAAAATGCGACATATTAATCCTAGTTTGTCTGTATTTAAATTTCTGTTTAGAATATAGAGAATAAAATATGTCAAATAGTTTAATCTTGACAGATAGTTAGAATAGCTAGGGAATCAATGAGTTCAAATGTCTAATCGGAACTCATGGCAGACATAAGGGTAGAAATAGATTAGTTTCCTGCTATCAAATAAAATAAAAATTGATGTTGAAAGGGTTTGCAAGTCCAAATTAAACCATTGAAGAAAAAATGTTAGGACAAGTAGGTTGTGTAGGTAGAAGGTTGCGAGAAAATCATTTTGTTGTCAATCTGCAGATCATCTTCTCAAGTAGCATGATCATCAAAGAAGAAAGAGGTTTTGAAAGTGCAGCAAAGCATCAATACACTGGTCTACTTTCCAAGGATTATATCTGAGGTTCTTGAGACCTCCAAGGAGCTGCCATCCCCAAGTGGAGCCACTGTTAGCCATCTATAAATTTTTCATATACTATAATGCCTAAAACAGGTCTATTAGTCTTCAAGAAACAAATTGGGAGCAAATTTGTGAGTTCTTGAAGCCTTGTTGTGTCTCTTGTCCAAGAATCTATCTGACTGATATCTTCATCAAAAATCCTTCAAAAACCTTGCTATTATCATAAAGAAAATTGTTTTTGGACCCCCTCTTTCACCCTCTTTCATTCATAAATTATTCATTATACCCTTTATTTCCTCCAAAATTCCCTTTAAAACCCTATAAGTCCCTTTTATCTGGTTTAAAATCCCATTTATGATCTATCAGAACCTATGAAAATCCAAAAAAAACCCTTTTCGGCCTTATTTTCCCCAAACATTTCATAAGACAGACTTAAGCCCTCACGGGCTTAAATACTCAGCCTTTTTCTCCATATAACTGGGACCCGCGACCGTCAGCTTAATTTTTTAGCGCCTTTTGTGCTATTTCACTTTGCTATGCCCCTTTTCCTTCTCCTTCTTCATATTTCCTTGCCAATGGTTTCCCCCCACTGACGAGATCCGAGCCATTGATCTCCCTGATTTAACAGATTCTCGCTCCATCGCACCACCAGTTTTCCTCCGGATCGTCACTTACCAAAGCCTTCCCACCAATGTATTTTGCACCATTGATCTGGCTCCCCGAGATCCAACTATCGACCTTGTTTTTCTCTTCCGCTATCCTCCACCTATTTCAATCATTTCTGTGAAGTCGCGATTAAATCTGGACCATCGATCATCCTGATTGGACGGTCATCGTGCCATCACATTATTGATTTTCTCCCATCTAAACCCCTTCTGCCTGCCATTCTCCAAAATACTTTGGACCGTCGATCCTCTGAATTAGACGGTCAGCGCTTCATCATTGTTCTCTCCACCCCTTGCACCATACATTGCCTTTGTGCGAGATTACAATGCATCCTGGATCATTGATCATCTTGATGCAGTGGCCAGCGCGTCTCTACATTTTACCCTGCTCATTTCTTCTCTGACGTTATCTCCACCACTGATCTCGTTGATCCAACGGTCACCGCTAGTCCTTCACTCCACCCATGGGCACTTTCAGCGCACGGGTTAACACTATGAGTTCCCCCGAAGTTGACTCATTCGACTGTGGAAGATCTTATATCGACGACTAAGGTTTTCTGTGGAGGCACAGGCTGAGATTTTCCTCCATAACCCCAACTTCCCCCGTATGAAATCTGCCACTGATCTCCCATGTCATCCAACCGGTCCCACCTGGTTGTGATGGGCTTTTGATCATGCTTGCTCGCAATATCCACCATTGATTGAGCCCAATATAATGGTCAGCATTCCATTTTTCATTCATTTCTCCCACACCTCATTCTTCCACCACGAATCTCCTCTCCTCATCACATCCACTCATGGCCCTTGATTTGGATTGCCCAGATCTAATGGCTCTCGATCCACTTCGCGCTCGATTCTCAGAACTCTCCCAATGCACAACTCCGATGTGAAATGGGTGGTTTTGATAAGACACGCATTGAACTCTGGACTGTATCGCGTCCACCCAGCCAAAAACCACTTACCACTCTAACCCTGCGCGAAAACCACTCGCGATTTTTTGCAAAACCGCCTTTCGTCATTTCAGCGCCAATATTCAAATTTCTTGGGTTTTTCCCATTTTTTTGTGATAAAGCCTTTCCTATGAGATGTTTCCCACCTCCACATCACTCCATAACCTCTTGCTGAGCCTTCTGAAGCAATCATAGCACAAAACACAGGATTTTCATAATGGTTTATTGTTGTGTGCAGGTTTAATGATGGCTTGATGTTGCAAGCCCTCCCACAGCCAAATATCAGTGGCAGAAGCCGAGGATGATGATCTTGGACTGAATCGATACATAAAGGGATTCAAGGGATTATTTTTATTGTCTCATCATTGTCTCATGAACGTTGTTTGAGTAGTAAAACCCCCCAATGCAAGTAAAAGCCACCTTTCACCAATAATGAAGGTTAAAGAAAAGATCGGCAAAAGACAACGGTTAAAGCATAAAACAAGAAAATAAAAGGCTTAACTTGCAGATAAAAGATAAAAACAAAGTTAAATCCAAATTAGTGTTAAATGAAAAAGACGGGCAAATCAGCAAAGGAGAGATTTGAATGACACATTAGTGAAGCTATTTACTCCTCCCAGGACTAAAGACACCTTAACAATTATTATGCTGACAGAACCTCTCTAAACTCGTAAGGTAGTTATTGTAAAGATATAGGTGGTCTCAAAACCCATACTATCCACTTTACTTGTACCAGAAGAAAAAACATGACTGCAACAACCATAAGACTTCCCCATAAAGACACCCTTTGGAGTTATTACCAACCTGAAAATTAGGCCTCAAAGTCTACAAAAGATACTAGAATGGGCAATAAATTAATGTAATATTTATGACACAGTGTGGGCATTCAAATGCTTTTCTCCTCTGTTTCAATTAACCATTAAGACCATCTCTGTCACCTCTCCTCTCCATTCACCTATAAATCACATTTGAACTCTCATTGTAAGGGTTGGCATTTGGTGAACTCTTTGAAGTAATACATAGACTGGCAGAAGTGAAAATAAATTGATGTATTGAAGTTTGTGGATGGCTTGGCTTGTTTATTGATGAAGGAGGCTAGATCATTGGATCTCTGAGCCTGGTTTTGGTGAAGTACTCTCTAATAGTAATTTTTATTTCCTGTTTTCCATTTTGTTCCATCATTCTATACTTACAGTAGAGTAAAAATTTTAGGCTAAGATATGTCTCCTAGAAGCACCATAGACTTGTTTTCTCTTCACTGTCTTTATGTTTTCATCTGCTGACATATTATTCAGTAGTCTTAATCGCTCTCTTGAACCCTTATGCTTGTTTATTTCTAAAATAGTTCATATAGTTGGCCTCAAAAACGATTTATGGTTTTCCCTGCTTGCTTGTTTCCACCTGAAAACTGTTTCTGAAGTCTCCTTTCAAAGTACCATTGTCTGTAGTCTACCAGAGAGGTATGTTTTGATCATACCCTCTGTTCTTGCTGAGATAATTGTTTTGAAGGTCTTTATAATTTCTATCTTAGATTTTTAGGCATTCCCTCTTCTACGAATGCAGTTATTTGTGAATCTTATATGTTTTCTAAATCCTTTCTGGTGAAATATTTAGAGGAAATAGAGTGTTCCTCACCTTCTTTATTTCATTGGAAAAGTCTGTCTTGAAATTATCATTTGCCGAAGTGTGGTTGGTGGAATTCATGGTTAGCCTTCTCTATCAAATGCATCTTTATGTTCAGATTATGTTTTAAGTCCCTTTGTTGAGAAGTATAGATAATTAAGGATTCTTAATTACACTTAGTTTTACTTCTCATTCTAATTCCTTGATGTTCATTTCATCCCACCTGCATAACCCAATATATTCATTGACCAAGTTAGATTTTCCCTTTGGCACCCCAAATTCATCATTCAAACCTACTATGACTACCACTTTACTTTTTTTCCCAATGGATTATAGAATTCCCCACTCTGTCGATGCTTCCTAGATCATGTATTTCCAACCAACAAAAAAAAAAATCTGCACTTCATAACTATCCTAAAATCAACCTCTAAAAAGCATCAAGCTATATCCTTACAAACATATTGAGAGATCCCTCTTTGAGACTAGGAGGGCTAGATCCTAGAGCTTTAAAGCTTGGTTTGAATGTTTCCTTGTCATTTGGTTTGCCAATCAACCAAATCAGAGGAACCCAATAGGGAAAACATAGAAATAATCACTTCTCATCATATAGAATTGATTCAAATGAGAAAAAACAAGACCGAAACAAGAAATCCAATACCTCCTCCAATCTTCAAGTCATGCCTCCAAGAAATATTTCCTAAACCTAGTAAAATTATTTAAGGCCAATGAGACTCAATCCTCCAATGAACTACTTTAATTACAACATCAAGTCATCTAATTCATATATGAAACTTTGAATACTTGTATATAGTACAAATCCTTCTTTCATGTCTTAACCTTCCAAGAGATTCTTCCTCAACCAAATTAAGGTCTTCAAAGTCAAAGAAATTCAAGTTAGGTCAAATTAGAGTTTTAGCCCCCTATATTATACTTACAATTCATACCTATAATTTTTTCCCTTCTAGGAGCTACAGAAACCATATTTCTTCTCATTTGTGAGATAAAACAGTCACAACCTTTATATTTTTTTATTTCTTTAGAATTGTTTCCTTCTCCTTGACCTTCACTCTTCTTTATCCTTTCTTCTTGCTTGATATTTAATTGTACAAGTGTGTGTAAATTAGGTCGAAGTCCCTTCTATATATATGCTTCTCTTTAGGTCGAGTTAGGTGTCTTTAGAAATACTTCTAACAGGTAGGGTTGAATTGAGATTAGAGGCTTATTTCACTTTCTAGACTCATAGATAATATATTTTACATGTTACAACTTACCGAGTAGGATTTTATAGAAATGAAAAAGACTCTCTTGACTAAAGAAAAATATTATTTTTCCTTGAGAAACCCTAGGAGCATGAAAGGCATGCCTGACTGAGTTGACAAATAAAATGAAGCAACCAATGCTTAAAATAATATTTTTCTTTCTTCTTTTTATTTAACATAAGATATACATAGTGAAATGAGTACAATGAAAATCCTGAAGACTGAATCTAGTTACATTTGCCAACACTCCTTCTTAACCAGGGAGGTATTCATAAATGTACCATTGGTACATGGATTTTCTCAAACTGCAGTGTTGTCATAAGAAGGGTCGAATTGGTAAGCCATCATTAAGAATCAACATCATAACTAGAAGTGCCAACATAGTAAGGAATTAACTTAACAAGATTTATTTATATTAGAGAAAAAATTTTAGAGGTATTTATGTGATACACAGCACTACCTCTGAAGGTACATACCCCATCTCTATATTCACTAGGTATGTCCTTATAAGACTACTCTTATCATGGATTCCCAATCCTAAAATAATATTAGTCCTCTTCGACCACTCTTTTCATGGATTCCTATCTAATTCTCAAAGAGTGTCACTCAACTTCCTATCTTGGATTCTCTATCTTCAAGGAAGATCAATCTTAGATGCTTATCCAATCCTTCATCCACCATTCCTTTCACTTATATGTATGACTAGTAGTCCTTACCTAGTGTATGACACATGAACAAGATAATATGATGTCTTTAACATCACTACCTCTAAACCTAGAGAGGATATCCTTATTCCCTCTCGATTTGGGAATAGATCCTTTCTTCTTCTCAAAACTTTAAGGAGACTTCCTACTCCAACTAAGGGATAGAGGAGATTCTTTTACATCATTTAAATTGGGAATATTTAATTTTTTTCTTTAACAATATATTAGCTACTAGTCCTTCCTGGTGATCTTGAAGTAGCTACATCGCTCCTCCTCTTCTTTGTATCTTCATGAAATTGAGATTTCACCTTCTTGAATGCACTGAAGCCAAACTATGTTAGACTTTAGGTCTTCAACCTTTTAAATAAATTTCCTTTATCAAATAAAGGGATTATATTGAGCCTACCAAAGTAGAGCTTAATCATATCTCCCTCTAAACATGAAAGTTATCTTCATTGTTGCCAAGTTATCTTCTTATACTGCCACCTTTCAATCTCAAGATGATGTAAACATATTGACAATATAGATTAACAAAGCCAATGAAACAATATATATATCTTTTACATTCGAGACCAATATTTGTGTATGTACTTGCCTCAATTTTCATTATGCATTTCTACAATATCCTCATAGGTAGAAAAAACCTGTATCAACTATATAACCAAAACCAAAACATCAATATCAAAAGTACCTCAATATGAAGGTCTCTTCGGATTTTCTCTTCTTTTGAGATCAATATATTTTCTCATTGTCTATACTAATATTTTTACCAAAGATACTTCTCCATGCTAATCACTTGTAATCGAAGTCCCCATGGTAGAAACTTACCAGTAATATGCAATTTATTCTTCCTTCGAGTTGCCATTATCAAGTTTCATTCATTCTGCAGGAAACCATACTTGATGCTGATAAACATCATTATGTTAATGGCATGCTATATTTTGGGAGAGTCTTGAGCTTTAACCATTTCAAATCATACTAAACCTCTTCTTTCAAGCATGGAGTAACCACATGGAATAAGGTTCTTGTAGATATAACTTCTACATTTTAAACAGAGGTTACGTAAATATATGCATACCTTTGCTTCATTACAACCATATATCCATCCTTCCTTGAATAATATTTCTTATTATACCTACAAAATATAGGTTTCTTTTCCCAAGTGGATAAAGGCTCAAAATATGCCTTTCATACTGCAATTTGAGCATGTGGATTCCTTCATCCTTGAAGACTATAGAATCCATACTAGAGGTAATATATATATATATATGTGTGTGTGTGTGTGTGTGTGTGTGTGTGTGTGTATGTGTGTGTGTGTGTGTATGTATGTATGTATGTATGTATGTATCATAATTCTTCTTCCAATATCATTTGTAAATGATGGTTATTATAGGAGGATCTTAAATGATCCTTCTTGCAAAATGAATAACTCTCACATTATGTTAGAAAATGCTTGGATGAACTATAATATGTAATATGGTCCCAATATTCTCATTGTTGTAAGATAGATTATTCCTACCAAAGTAACTTGATCATGTTGATTCTAATTATTCTGCTATCATATGCTTCCTTTTATGATGTCATGATTTACAAAAACAAATACTCTTCAAGAGAACACAACAATGCATGTTACTCTACTTTATACTTTCTAATAAAAGAAATAAAAATTTCTTAACTAACCTAATAGAGATGGAGCTTCCTTCAGTAGTAGATATCCTTGCGATATTCTCCTTTGGGATTCTTCTCATGTTCTCCATTTTCCCCAGCTATGTGAGCTTCACTATTTTCCTTCATTTTTTTTTTCTTCTTTTTTGAAAAATACCTCTTAGAGCATCAATACTCATTGCAATCAAATTATTGAATCTTAGAAATATTTGGTTTTCCTTTGGACTTTCCAAACTTCCCTTTCTTCTTCTTCGCAGATGTTACAACAAAAGCTTGAGACTTTTCATTTTATTTGGTTTCATCCTATTACTTTATCCTATATTTTCAATAGATATATTGAGAACATAACTCATCATAAGGAGTCATATCCTTTCTTGAGTAGATGCTAGTTGCAAAACGGCTCCAATTTGGTGCAAAAACATTGAATACACAACTTATATTTTGCAAATTGGAAACAAATTCACCAAGCCATTGGTGGTCCCTTATCTGTGATATATTCATAATGTAATTTGTAATATATTCATCCTTTGAATTATTCTATATAGTTGATTATTGAAGGATATATTTTGGCCTTATGTACTTATAGAGCACAATTTCACCAACTTATCATACATAGATTTGGATGTGTTCAAATCAACAACGAAGGGAACGAGATGATCCATTATGGATTAAATAAGAATCCTTTGTCCCCTCAATTATTCCTTCTTGTATTTTTCTATATCTGGAGTCTTCTCTTTGTCTAATACATTAACTTAACCGAGAACATATTCCATGACTTCATTTTCTTTGACGATCAAGCCAATCCTCTTCTTCCATGCTAGGAAGTTTGTTGATACCAGGATCTTGTTTATTTCCTTACAAAATGTAGCCATATGATTTGTATATTGATAAATAGAAGACAATACCATACAAGAGTCCTCATTTTTTATGATGTCTCCAATTATCTTAATACTTTCAACACCTTCAAAAAGGCTTTCCCTAGAATGTTGACCTCTAGGATGCTTTCAATAATATTTTCTTTAAATACCTTCAAAGAGTGGATGATTATCCCAAGATTATTTGATTATTCCTTTTATTAATTATGATGCACTTGAGAGCATTCAATAAGATCTTATACTTTTTAAGATGATGATCTTTTCAATGAAACTTGGATGTAGTAACCTTCCTTCTAGTTAAATAGGTCTTGTTCTTCTTTTCTTGTGTCAGTTTGAAAATTATTCCACTTGAAAATCAATCCCTTATTATGCCAACAAGATGATATTAAAGCCTCCTTATATTTCTTCACCTCAGCTCTGAAACCATGTTGGAGAATCTTGTATGGAAGCTATTAAAAAAAATTATCCTTGACCTTGATAAAATATTGTGAACTTTAGTTATCTTCTTATTGCTATTTATTAGATATTTTCATTAAAAAATTATGAAGAGCATAAACAATAAATAAAATAGACATAAGAAGTAGACTCAAAGGTAGGGAAAAACCCCTCGAAGGAGAAACTCATATAGAATATCTTCTCTTAATATATAATTAGTTCAAAAGAGAAAAAAATATGGAAATACCAAAGCCAAAACCTCCTCCAAGCTTAAAGTCATTTCTAAAGGAAATTATTCCTTAATTTAGTCAAATACTTCAAGGTCAAAACTTCCTTGGATTGCTTCAACTATAGTATTTGGTACTCTACTTCATATATACAACTTTGGCTAGTTTTAGAAAGTAGAAACCTTATCCTTCTTGCACGTGTTGACCTTTAGGAGATTATTCCTTAAAAAAATTCAGGTATTCAAACCCAACAAACATCAAAATAGGTCAAATAATATTTTTGGTCCTCTATATTAGACCTAATATTTGAACCTACAATTTTTGACCTTCTAGGAGTTGTAGAAACTCTAATTCTTCACATGTTTAATAGAAAATGGTCACAAAATTTAGGTTTTAGATTTATTCTATAAATGTTTCCTTCTCATAGCCCTTCGTTATTTTTTCTCCTTTCTTCTTGATTGAGATCTAATTCAAGAATTATGGGTCAATTAGATCAAATTACATCATATATATATGCTTCTCTTAAGGTCGAGTTAGGCCTTGTTAGGATAACTGCTCATAGGTAGGTATCACTTGAGCTTGGAGCCTTATTTGGTTTTCTAGACTCATAATTAATATCTTTTACATATTACAACTTACCTAATAGGGTTTTATACAAATGAAAAAGACTCTCTTGACTCAATAAAAATATTCTTTTGACTTGAAAAACATGCCTAGAAGCATGAAGTTCATGCTTGACCTAAATGATTAATAAAATGAAGCATGAAGCACATGCTTAAAATAATATTTTTTCTTTATTATTATTTTTTTAAATTAAGATATACATAATGACATGAGTAAAATGATAATGATGGAGACCCAAATTAGTTACATTTTCCAACAGCTTAGAATCCCGATCAGGGGCCCACCACTGCTAAGTCACCTACCAAGCCACACTCCATGATACCTCCCACAACCAATATGATCTTACCATGTTTCTAGATATGGATGTGTACCTCTCACATGTCACTCGAAAAATTTCCATTTTTTTGGCCAAAAATGTCATATATGATACCAACTGTCACATTTAAAGGTTTCCATGTCAACAATGTTACCTCTTCTGATTCATGTGGACCTTCCATGTCATACTAGAATAATTTCACACTAGAGCAAGGGTTTCAGTATCTTAGTATAATTAATATTCTTTAGTACTCTCTAATAGATACTTAATTTGGTTTATTTAGTGTTAAACATAAATTAATGGTTGTGATTATGGTGGGAAAGGATTATACGATTTCTTGACCTATTGGGATAGTCTATATCATCCCAGGCTCTCGTGGGATATTATATTGGTGTCTAGCCTATCAAACTAGTCTATATTGGTACATGCTCCAATCTAGCATACTAGAAATTTGATCATGATGGAACCTTGTTTTATTTAACTCACATAAAACACATTTCTTTCCTCATTCCTTTTGAGTAAAGAACTTAATTATACTATTGGAATGGTCTCAAAAAAAATATTCAACCATTTACCTATTTTTATCATTTGGATTGGGGAATTAGAGAGGAATGAACTTCAAAGGTAGGTTACCGAAACTACAATTATGCTCAATTTCTTATGTTTCTTGATCTTGGTTTGGCACCCCATTAACTTCCTAGTGCATAAGTGATACTACAAACCTACACAACATTTCATTTGACATCGATGACACTATAACTAACGTAAATAACAATATGAAGATATTGCCATCAATCCCTCCTGTTTCACCAAAAAATGGTTTGACATCAATGACAATGAAATTGACATCAATGACAGTACACACACAATATAAAAAATATCCCCCTTTGGAATTGATGGAAAAAACACCATACATCTGCTAGCCATTGATGTTCCTGAGTTAAACTCTGAAATACCCATCCCATTATGTTTATTATCCAACTATCTTTGATGTATACTCATTATCCCCTTTGGAAATCAACGAAAAATGGTTCTACTAATAATTTTTAACAGTAATTGATGTATGTTTGTATTGTTCTCACACTACACGTCTTATGCTCTATATCCAATATTCGCATCAAGGAACTAATGGATGCTCCAAAAGCCAAAATCTCCTTTTCAATCCATATACTAGGACGTTTTATCCCAATGGTTGTTGAAGCTAATTGATAATTCCATGTATAAAAAATGAGATGATACCAAGCATCTAAAATATGAAAATTTTCCATGTCATTGTTCTTCTATTGATGTGTACATCCCTTAAACATATTCTACTACTATTAAATATGCATTTCTCTTCTTGCATCTCCCCCTGAACTATTGTTTCCTCTTATGAGAAGCACTACGCCTATTTACATTTAACATGAGACAACTAATACCATGGCATGAAATATTATATTGATACAAATTATGTATGCTATAGAAAATTTCCTTTTCATCATGCTTCTCTTGTAGCTCACAGTCTTCTTAGAACCTAATTTTCATTGTGTCACACATGATTTCCTATTTGGTTTATATTTACTAGACATTAAGTTTTTTATGTAGTCTTATGATGTGTTAGGTTTATTCTCTCTCTTTCTTTCACTATATATTTCAATTTGTATTTGTTTACTACTCTACTATTTATTTGTCTTAGTGTCTAAATTCATCTCTCTTGTCCCTGTATGAACATAAAATTGTTGGTGAAATTACCATCATTTGAAATTCATTATATTGAACTCTATTCTAATTCATTTCCTGTATGATATATGTATTATATGTTTCCCTAGTTTCTTGTCTCACTAATGTGAACATATTTTCTATCTTTTGCAGTGCACCTTGTGAATATTGCATGGTGTGATGGACTGTAATTGTGAATTTCTCATTTTATTAACATTTACAAGGAAATATTACTCTCATTCTCTCATGGCTATCTCTACTTCATTTCAATACGTATACATTGTTTGGAGTCCTTATTTCTCTAGCCACTAATTTTCCAAAGTATTTCATCCCTATATTACATATTTAACAGTTAAATGTGACTTAATTTCATCCATAAACCATTTTAATGACACTTTGGATGCTTTACATTATAGCTTGAACAAGTAGAACATTGGCAGTGTTAGTCCTTTGATTATAAAAGCTAACTTTTCATTGTCCTAATACATTGGCTCATGTACATCTCCAAGAATAACATTGTCACCCTTGAACTTATTTAGATAGATGAATCTACCTTTATCTCATATCCTATGATGAGAGAACTCATTGTTTGTATACATTTGAAAATCTATCCCTTCGGCACATAAGGCGAAATTTCATCTATCTTGTTTCTCTTGCTTCTTTCTAGATATAATCTTACTGTAATTTCTATTAATGCATTTCATTCTATTTTATTCTTCTTGATTTAGTTATGTTCATTGTATTTGGTTCTGTTCAAAGGATATAACCACTTACTTCTATGGGATTTCTCCTTCTACAAAAAATTATTACATATATAGCGTTAAACATATCTACAATATACTAACTTGTGGAAATATATATTACATGAAAAGAAGTAGCCATAGGAAATATTTTTATACCTAGAGGTGGATCATCTTTGTCTACTTGCTTGAGGTATTTTGGTCTTCTATTTATTTATGCTCCATTGTCGATATAATTATTTCCTTTTTGGTTTTCACTATATTTACTATATTTTATTTCTTTTATATTCCTTTTAATCATTTTGAAATATCTATTAGGTTATTCCATACATATTATTGAGCTTAATTCTCCCATGGTTGCTTCATGCTAACTACAACCTATCTTATTAAAATAGGATATTTCATAGTTTTTAATACCTTCTAATATTTTGGAACTCTTCCCAAACTTTAGACTCAACTAATAATTATATTTTTCAAGATCATTTCTCAAGAAACAAAAAATTTGAGCCTCTAGTTTACGAAAATTGTCTTCTCTTAATATTTTTTGGCCTTTGACCACTTCTCCAATATTTTTTCTTCTTCTAGCCGGGTCTTTAGCATAACAATTTTTTTCCTTAATTAATTAAAAGCCTATTCTTCTCCCCATGTTCTTTAATTAATTCCTTATAGATTTTTTTTTACTCTAAGCCTCTTAATATCCTTTAAACGAAAGATAAGTTTTGTTTTGATATGTAACCTTTTGTCAATATCTTCTTCCTCCATGGATTTTATTTCTTTTGCATACTCTTCTCCTTTATCTTCATCTATTTTTTTTTCCTTCTATATCTTGGTCATTCTTCTAGCTTTATTTATTTCATCAAGGGAACTAATAGGTTCAAATCCAAGATATATTTCTCTTTCAACTCTTTCTACTTTGGAATATGACTTGTCTTTCTAATTGGATTTAATTTCCTAAATAGCAAGATGATCCTCTATAACCATGAGTGTAGGTTCTTCATCACTATGAGATGTATATCGATCACTTTCATCTAATGAGTAATGATCTTCTAACTAATAAATAATTTACTTATTCAGGTCATGGAGATATCCCTTATCTTCTTATTTGTCTCTATGATCATTATCTTTTATAAATAGATATGAACAATAAAAAGTGTCATGATCCATACAATTAGAACATAGTGATGATATATATTTGTGTTTACTAGAAATTCCCCTTTTGGTCTTTACTTCTTCTATCTTCTTTTGACTTGTGGATATTGCTTCCGTTTGATCTGGAATTTCTGTCCTCGTTTCATGTGCAATGTGAGCTTCATGCAGTTCATCAGTATTCAAATATTCTACTTTTTTCATGTCACCTTTTCATATATTTTTTCCAAGATATACTAGATATATTTTTTTTGTTTCATAATGCATCATTTCAGTATACACTAAATTTTATACGCCACACAACATGACATACTTTTATGTAGTATTTCTCTCATAGGGACGTTTACCATCTTTTTCAATTGAATCAACTGCAAGAGCGGTGTAAACATACATCAAAAAGTCCCAAATGTGTGCACTAAGAGACATTAAATAAATTTTCATCCTTAACCTCTATTATGCATACTCCATTCCATTCAATGATGGCCCTTTGTCTTGGTGTGATATTTCATGATCATGCATGGTCACTTTTAGATATAAATTGCAATGGTTAAATTTCTATTCAAGGAAATTTCTTTGATACCAATCGTTGAATCTAGATAATACTCGTAGTTGGGGTGAATTAATATTATACTATTTTAAACAATCTTTAAAATAGTTAATTTATTACTGATAAAATATGAAACAATACCATCAATCATGAAAGCAGTGCATAAGAAAACCAAATATATATGGAAACCCTTAAAGGGAGAAA
Organism: Pinus albicaulis; assembly: GCA_034641835.2. Lineage (NCBI taxonomy): Eukaryota > Viridiplantae > Streptophyta > Pinopsida > Pinales > Pinaceae > Pinus > Pinus albicaulis. Next base: position 1,576,440,123 of record CM076575.1, on the reverse strand, counting down.
ATAGTAAAAATTGTATTTGAATATTATTGTGGGAACCAACCTACTTTTACATTCCATTTATTTGCCCCAACCAGAAGGAGACAACCATCCCATGAAATTCATAGGAACTAACCTAGAGAATTGTTTTATTGATATTTAAAGGCACTAATCTAAGGGAGAAATCAATCCCATGATGTTTACAGGAAACAACATGAAGGATACACCTATCCCCTAATTTCTAGGAGCCAATATAGTCAAGGAACCAACACCCTAATATTTTCAAGCACCTACTTGATGTGCATATTAGATCCCATTTTCATCACATTTAAAAAAGTATGTCCGCAATTTTTTTGAATCAAATGTACTCATAAAAAGATCTTAATATATTGTCCAACTTAGTATTCCTTAGAATTTATTTTGTTGCTATAATCTACTATATACCCTAATTCTTTAATAACTCTTTAGATCTTAACTTAATCATATCTACAAAGAAGCCATACATCAATTATTTACCTTTACTTTTTGTCAAAATTTGAATTTTCACTCATATATTCACCTTAAACTATTTTAGCTCAGCAACATATCACACTTTGTATTCTAAATTCAAATATAACATGGTCCCTAGATTTGACTAGCCTACAAAATCTCCACTCAGAGGCTCTTTCTCGCTTCCACAAATCACTTCACACTCCATTAAGAGATTTCCTCTACTTTTATATTTTTTCATTTTTCCTTTATTATGGGCATCGATCCATAGTTTTCAGCCAAGGTATTCGACATTAACTGGGTCACTCTGCCTTCTTGACCATTCAAACATATCATATTTCATATATGCACAACAATCTCATAGCTCTCTTAGTTCTATCCTAGATTGAATTATTACTCTCTCTCACAAGATTAATTCTCCCTCTCATTCACTCTACCCATTTTATCTTGAAAATTCATGAAAAAATTCATCCTTTACTCTCCACACAGATCTCTTCTACACACACATAGTCTCATGATTATAGTTTTATATTCTTGCACTCTTTGCAAATTTTTGATTCAACACATTGACTATTTTTGTCATAATGAGAGTCCAAAAATTCTTTAACTATGTTTCCATATATATAACTATCATGAGATAGCTCAACATATTTCCTCAAGCCACTTTCCACATGACCAGGTGTTATAACTATGTGTTTAAGAATTGGTAAAGTGATAAGTTCGATATCCAAGAATTTAGTTCCAAGTCCTTAAAATCGAGCCTCCTTGTGACTTGATGCTAGTGACCATAGAGTTAAACACATTTTCACCATGTATGAGGTTTGTCTAGTTATACCTGAATGCTTTGGGTTCTCCTCAGATGGCTAGTAAGGAATCCAGTTGCAATAGGCCCCTATAGAACTACCACATGCTAGAATCCTAGAAAAATGAAGTAAACTGAAAATATATACCAAAGTAATCGCTAATGCGAAACTCAAGGCTCTTGGATTTACCATGTTATTCCATAGGGGACCAACCATGAGCTTCCATATGGTCTTATTTTTTATCTTATCACTTCCATACTATACTTTCCACATCATACTAGTCCAACCTTCACTTTTAGATCCATACTCCACTACAATGCTCGATGCCCCAGTATCCTCTAAAGGGACCCACCATAGCTATATCACCTACCAATTCATACTCCACGTCAGTTGCTATATTGATTAATATATTACCATGTATCTGGATGTTGACCTATAATTTCCAAATGTAACTTGCCAAATATCCATTTGGATGGCAAAAATGCCAAATTTTCATGGTATGTGTCACACACTGAGGTTGCCACATCATCAAGCTCACCTCCTATCATTCATGTGGACTTACCACATCATAATGGCTTGGGGTTTTCAATATCTTGATAAAATTAATATTTATTAATACTCCCCTATAGATACTTAATTATTTTTATTTATCATTAAACATGGATTAATCATTTTGATTAAGATAACTATGGTTCATGGTAAAACACAATTTTCTAATGATAACAAGTTTAGACCCTTTTTTAATTCCACATATAAAACCATGTTATGTGACCTTTTACTGGTTCCTAACACTCCGAGCATGTTCATACCAATTCCTCACTTACCATGCTAGTCCATATTCATCCTAGTTCTTGTGGACTCTTCTACTAGCTTAGGCTTATACTGTCCACCATCCTACTAGGTTAGTCCATAGCTTTCACAACTCCTATGGACTCTTCTACTGACCTAGCCTTATATTTTTCGCTAACCTACCAGGCTAGTCCATATCATTCCAAGATCAAATCTATCATAAAAAAAAATTATGAATTTGGAAGCTTTCTTCATCTTCCTCACTTCAAACATGTTTTTCTCCTCATTTATTTAGATTTATAATGAGTTCCATATGACATTAGAAAGGGATATGAACAAGGTATTTAACCAAACACCATTCATTCTCATTTGGATATATAGATAGAGAATAATGGCTTTCATATATAGGCTACCCAATCTACAACTTTGTTCAATTTATCATGTTGCTTGATTTCAGTTTTTCTCCCGCTCAACTTCCTTGTGGATTAATGTCGATATAAGCATTAAAGAAATTTTGAGGTCAAAATTGGGCCTAGAAAAGGTAATGTAAAACTTAAATCAACTTTATAAGAAATAATAGAATTGAAGATGATGACGTCAACCATGGTGGATGATTTACCATTTTTGGAGTAAAAAGGTAAAATTATTAAAAAAAAAAAAAAATTGAAAATGTTGCTTTCTCAACTGGTAGTTTCAACTTATTTCCCTATAATTTTCCTCAAATTTCAAGCGGGAGAAATTTTGGGATGCATAATTTAATTTTTTCATCTGAGGAATACCCATGTTGAATACTTTTGATGGAGCCCACTACACAAAAAATGAGAAATACATGAAAAAAATGATTGCAATCACACTGTTGTATGTATTTCCCATTTTTTGCAGCAGTAACCATAGAAAATATTCAACACAAGTACTTCCTCAATGTGAAATTATTTTTTTCATCTAATGAGTATTCTTGCTCAAAATTTGAGAAAAATCATTGGAAGATAAGTTTAAAATTCAAGTTCAAAAATTAGTTTAGTTTTTTTTCACTCCAGACTTTGATGAGGTAATCTAATCTTATTTCATTATTTCGACCATTAATTTATAATTTACTTTAGGAGGCCCATTTTATACCTCAAAACTCCTCTAATTCATACAAAACACTTCCTTCAACATCAATGACATTGTATTTGACATCAATTATCATGCATACATACTAATAATAGTTCCCACTATTGCCAAAACACTTCCTGTGATATCAATGACATTGCGTTTGATACCAATGGAAATATGAACATAATGGCAACATGTATATGGTTGACCATGGTTTATTATGATGACTAAATTTTCTATAATATTTGACTTTGGTTGAAGAAGCTTCACTACAGTTTAATATGGAATACCTTGCTTGAGAATGATCAACCATTGTTGCTCATGCCATTATGTGTTTAAGTATGGTGGAATATTGTAAACCATTGTCCACTATACTGGAATTTGGATGATGAAATTTGACCATGGTTTAACACACTTTGACTATACCTCAATATGTTAACCTATTTTTTTCCTTTATTAAATTTTTTTGTGCACAATTAACTATGGTTTGCTATGGATATGTTTGTTAACTATGTTTGTCATGGTTGACCATGTTTTCCTATGGTTATATCTAGTTCACCATGGTTCTCCATGATTCATTGTAGTTGTATATGGATGAAATTTATGGAAAATGGTTGAATTTATATGTAATGGAAAAATTTTCCTTGGACACATAATTTTATTAATCAGGAAAAGAAATTACATAAGAAATTTTGCAAGAGTTTACACCCAAACACTCCAACAGTCTTGCAATCAGGAAAATGAGATATATATAAGCTAAATGTCTTAACATATTCTAGTTATGGATCACTTATTAAATTAACAAGTGTCCAATTGCATTAAATTTCATCCTAACAAATCTACTAACTTATTTCCTATATTAGATCCTAAGAAACAACATCTTTCTAGATGTCATATCTCCTGCAACTAATTCTATTTCTAAATTTTCTCTAATATTTTATTAAATATTCCAAATATTTAAATATTCTATTCTAAATTTTAAACTATGATATTTTTATTTTTGGATCATCTAAAATTCACCCCTATGATCCAAATATACATTAAAACAGATACCAAGTTCATCCCTGAAGTTAGTAAATTTTATCCTGTGAGTGGTTTTGTAAAATTATCACAGATTTGATTCTCGGAAGGACAATAAACAGGCTTGATGACATCCTTTGTAATGAGAGTTTTTATGTGATGATACTTGGTGTCCACATGCTTTGTTTTTAAATGAAAAACTAGGTTATTGGCAAGCTTTATCACTGACTAGTTATCGATGAACAATGATGTAGCTTCTGCTTTAGAAATTCCCAAGTCCTGTAAAAATAAGCGCAACCAAAAAATTTCACATGCTACTTCCAAGCTGATATACATTCGACTTCTTCTGAAGAAGTGGCCACTGTAGCTTGCTTCTTGAAACTATAAGAGAGTACAACTAACCCCATGTTCATTATATAACCTGAGGTTGATACCCTATCATCAATACGCCTAACATAGTCGGCATATGAAAATTTACCAAGTACAAAGTTTTTACTCTTTTTGTAAAGAAGACCAAAATATTTTGTTCCTTGGATATAATGAAGAAATATTTTGGATACATTACAGTGGTTGTCTCGTGGTTCCTGCATGAAGCGTGAAAGAATACTGACGGAATAATAAATATTCTTTGAGTGGTCGTTGGATATATCAGACTACCGATCAACTGTAAATAAGTAGTGCAATTCATCACTCCCCCACTTCAAATTTTGAAAGTTTCGAGTTTTGTTCCATGAGGGTAAGAATACACTTGCAATCCTGCATTCCAAATCTCTGAACTACTGCTAGATACTTACTCTAAGAAATGAAAATATGATGTGGATGTTGGAATATTTCAACTCGAAGATATTAGTTAACTAGTCCAAAATCTGTCATCTCAAAACCTGCATGTAGCTCTTTTTTCAGTTGTGCAATATGATCATCATTTTTTCCAGTGATGATCAAATCATCTACATACATAAAAAGAATTACCATATTTTTACCTTGTTAGCATACATGAAAGGTATCATCAGATTCACTTTGTTGAAAGCTGAAATTCCTGGAGGTATTCCTCCATTTTGGCATATCAAGCTTGTGGAGCTTGTTTTAACCCATGCAAAGCCTTTATCAGTTTGTAGACTTTATGTTCCTGTCCTTCAATTTAAGAAACTACTGGTTATGTCATATACACTTCTTCCTCTAAGTCTCCGTTAATGAAAGAAATTTTTACATCCATATGATGAAATTTCCATCGTTTTTGGGTTGCTAATGCAAGTGTTAATCGGATGGTGGTCCATTTAGTCGTGGGAGCAAAGATTTCCCCATAATCACTCCCTTCGTGTTGTGAAAAAACTGTAGAGAAATTTATTTCTTTGTAGCTGTCGATATCTCCATTTTTCTTGCACTTAATTTTGTAAACCCATTCACATCCAATGGGTTTAACATTTTGAGGACAATCAACAAGTTTCCAAGTGTTTTTGTCTAGAACTGCCTGATATTCGTCAACCATAGCTTGTTTCCATTCTTTATGTTTTGCAACCTCTTCATATGTAGAGGCTTTAGTAAAATAATTTGTTATCAAGGAAAATTTTCCTTCACTTCTATGTGACCCCCTTATTCTTGTTTCATTCTTCTCATCAGGACTTACATCTTTCAAAAGTTGATCTCTGCATTTTGGCAATTGATGTTCAATTTTTTGAGATTTTGAAAAATCATCGTCATTGTAAAGAGGGTTGATGCAAACAGATGTTCATTGATCAACCACAGATTCTGGGGGCACAAAGTCACTGTCAAAATAAATGCTACTGCTAGGAGGTCGGATGACCTGCCAGAAGACCTAGATGTTATTGGTGAGGTAAAATGTAATATTCCTAAATTAGCACACAACTAGTTGGAATATTATTTTTTGTTTTTTCTTCCTTGTTTAATGAATAAGATGATATGGAGATCCATAAAAATCCTTAATAATAATAAAATCAATGCCAATTTGAATGGAGGGCATATTAGCATCTTAATTGAGCACCTTTGTGTGTGAAAAGGGGCTGGAACACCTAGATTGGGTCAAATTTGACCAAATCAATAGCGTTGTCATGGAGTAGTGCCATTCATTGAGGGAAAACAAAATTTTAGTTGGAGACTCTTTGCATTGAAGTAGTGTCTTAAGTGAGTGGGGCCTAGGGTTACGAAGCTCATCACTTATATAAGGAACAGGATGGAAACCATATTCATTCATGTCTATGTTATGATATTTTGATATATGGTTTGTTTAGACATATATCTTTCTTCAGCTGTTTATATAAGATTGCAGTGTTTTCTAGTACAGGGGGATCATGATCAGGAATCCCACCTCTTTCCTTGAGAAGCCTCTAGGAAGAGATTTGCACTACATTCCACATTTAGGCATCAGGCCAAGGCTTCAGTCTTAATGTACAACGTGGTTCTTGTTGGGGTTTTTTGTTGTGTTGTAGGGCACAAGTTGTGGAGGGTTGATTTGGGTGATTTCTGAGCTAGATCTCGTTGGAGGGAGGTTCCTTTCTCTTGGGAGGCTAGTAAAGGAGACCCTGGAACATTATTGATACATTTGGCACCATTCCATAGTGTTTTTATCCCCTACAACACAGTATCATTCTAGATCTATGTTATTTAACAAAGGAGTTGCAGGGGTATTTGCAGTAGGTGATTTGGGAGGTGATTTCTTTAGTGGAGGGGCCAACCTTTCATCTAGAGGATCCATTGGAGGAGATCACATTCATTTTCATATCAGCTTCAGGCATTTCTCTTTAGTTACTTTTTGCAGCATAATTTCAGCCATAGTGATGCAGCTCATTTTGTGTTATTGGGTGTTTCTCCGGAGACACTCTTGGGTTCTTTTCTAGAGGCTGTTTACAGCCTTGATCCTCATTTTACATTATCTTTGAGGCATATATCAGCCCTTTATCTTTTGTGTACTTATTTTTTGTAGCAGTGCTTCTATGACTATGTTGTAGCAGTGTCTCTGATGCATTGATATAGTAGCAACACCTCATTCTTGAAGGTTTTTCTTCATTGGAGGCTTATTGTATCTTTTTATATGTTTTATGTGTTACACCATTTTTTGGTCATCTAACCTACTATCATTAGATGGACCCAAGTACACCATGTAAGACCAATTTTACCCTAAATAAAATTGCTTTCACTATGTAAAATAACTTAATAAAACACATTTATTAGGTTGTTTATGGTCTAAACAGGAAACCCCAAAAGGAAATATTAAACTAACCTATATTTGTTTGATTTTCCTCAAGGAATAATTAATTAGACAATAATTTAATTATTATTCCTAGTCATGTTTAACCCAAAACAAAGAAATTAATTAGATAAATCTTTATTTATCTTATTATTTTCTAGGAATAATTATTTAAATCTTATTTAAATAATATTCCTTGTTAAATATAACTAAATCACCCATAAATAATTAAATAAATCATTATTTATTTGATTATCTTTCAACCACTTCCTTAAAATGATAAATAAATCATTTATTTATTTATTATTCACAAATAAAGGGATTTGACCCAAGTCAAATACTTTTTCCCTCCAAAAAATATAATTAAATACTCCATAAAAGGTGGATCTAGATTTGGTTAATGTTATTTTAATCATGCACCAAGATCTAGAATGACCCAATATTTTGTTATAAATAGGAGGGTTTCTCCTACACTTCTTCACTTTTTGTTGCCTATTATATCACTCTGGATCTATACTCTTGGTCTGACTTTGAGCCATTATCATTGTCAAATTTTCCATTATTTGCTGTGTGAGCTCCCTTTGAGTTCTATCTTTGTCTGGGTTTTCTACATCAACAGGAGAGAGAAATACTAGATCTGAAGTGCTGAGGACTTCCAAGAACCCATCCCATTGAGGAGAATTGGAAACACCTTCTTGTTTTCCTCCCAGGTGTCCTTAATACAAAAATTCTTTCAAAAATATTTTTTTTGTCTTGTCTATTGGATGTATGGAGCAAAAACTTATTTTTAGTACTTAATGTCTCTTTATGCATAGATCTGGATTTTTGCAGCATTTGTCTTGATCAACTAACTGCAGATCTGAAGATATTGGCAGCCATATTTGATGTTAGGGCTATAACTTATGCATAGCTAAAGTGGTATTTTTTCGTACACTCCGACAAAAGATTCATACTAACAACTGGCGACTCCAAACGGGTTTTCAATTACGACCGCTGTGGTTTTTCATATTCCTGCATATCCAGCTACTTCAGACCCTAGGGTTTCTTTTCAGCTTTTTGTTTTTCCTATTTTTATGTTGTTTTTCACCTATAAAACCCTAAAACATTAAAATTTCTAACTTCCGCGTCTTTCTGGACATATTGCGTAGGTGACAGACATCAGCCGCACCTGAGATGACAACTTTTTCGGAAATCTGCCGCCGGGACACCTGGAGCTTCATGTCACACTTTTCAGCCCAGAAACTGTGACCTGGACTCCAGGTCACACTTTTAAGCCCAGTATCTATGACCTGTACAGAAAATAGGTCAGAACCTGTGACCTGCCAGTTTTTCTGCTATTTTTCTGCAAATTTTCTGGGTTTTTCTGAAGCTTCTATCAAGGTTTTCCAGCCTCTGTCTCAGCCTGTCTAGACATGTTTCTGATTTTTTTTGCTCATCTAAGTGCGAACATAGCCCCCTAGGGCTCCAGTGCCCTCCACTTTTGGTGGAAGATTTTTAGCTGTTTCAGGTGTCTGATTGTTCAGAGTTTCAGACTTCCCTTTTTCAGATCTGATACCTCCTTTTCAGATCCCTTTTAATCAGCTCTTCTCCCTTTCAAATCACCTCCTAAAGTTTTGTTTGGATCTACCTTTAGGGCCTCCTCCTTGTCCCTTCTACTTTTTGCTAATTTCCTCCTTTTTTACAGCCACCTTGCCTCTGTCTCTTGGCTGTGTTCTGCACCTCTTTTCAACAGATTTCTCCTTTAGATCCCTGTCCCTCCATACCTTAGATCTATTGGCCTCTTTTTAGTGTGTTTTGACTAGATTTTTTTCCCTCTTTTAGAATAGTTTTGAGAGACCCGAATTTTTGGGTTACATCGATGCATTGTTAGCTGTTAATTGTCTGTTATTTCAGCATTATATACTGTTCTCTGCAGATTTATTTTCAGTTACACAGCACACTTTTTCTTTTTCTCTCAAAACGTCTGGGTTTAAAAATTAAAATTAACACATGCCACACACTCACCCTAAGCGAAGAAGAGCCTGGTTAACATCGCCAGGCAAAGACTTCAAAACATTGTAAAATCAATTGACACTACACCTTTCTGCCCTTGTTTCGACATTGTAATCACTTGATTCTGCACCTCCCTGTCTTTTTTGGTCATTATTCTTCCCCTTGTGCCATGTTTGTTTTGTCACCATTGCACCCCGAAGGTGCACATCCCGGAGACTTCTTGGCCTTCACCCTCAGTTTCCGGTCGCTCGACCTACTCCTTCTCACCGTCGTCGAGTTAGTCCTCCTCCGAGTCCGCACTCTGACTCCTCTTCTGATTCATTGGGTTCTATTTTTACTTCTGTTTCTCCCCCTGTCACCTTCACTATGTCAGGGCCAGGGCCTAATGCTAGCGGTAATCCCGGCCCTAATGTTGGGACTACTACTAGCGGAACTGCCACAGGAACAACCTTGGCTGCACCCTTGCTCCCTTACATGGCAGGCCTCAGCCTCCCCGATTTCAATCAGTTGATGTGTCCCTATCAGCTGGACATTGGTTGGCTGCTGTGCTGTCCATCCGTCCCTAAGTTCGAAGGCCTTGCTGGAGAAGATCCAACCAACCATGTCCGATCTTTCCACATGTGGTGTTCCTCCAATTCCATTACCCATGACTCCATCCGTCTTTGGTTGTTCCAATGCATGCTTACAGGCAAAGCTTCTAAATGGTATGTTGATCAAGCCACCTCTTCCCATACCACCTTTGCGACCATTGCCCAAGGCTTTTTATCTTATTTCCAACTCCCTCTCCGATACGACACTGGTACCGAGCTTTTGAATTCTTTCCGTCAATCGTATTCAACCTGCCTTTCCACTCATGTCTAGGAATGGAGGAGAAGAAGGAGCTTATGTCGAGCTCCCACCTTTGAATATCGAGTTTATATGGATTGGTTCCTTCACACTCTCTTACCTCCCATTGACAAAGATGTCGCCTCCCATTTCCCTCAAACCGAATAAGCCACCCTCTAAATAGCCTTGAAATATGACCTGATCTACGCTCAGCCCAGCAGGCTTATACCATCCGCCCGACCTCCCTGTGCCCTGGCGATAACACCTCGGGGGCATCTCATTCCGCCGACTCGTATCGTTGGAGCCCCTTCTCATCCATATGCTCAACCTCCTATGGGCTATGGTCTCTCCTCGGGAGGGGCCGCGCACCTCTAACACTTGTTCTCGTCCTGGTAGCACGTATCTAGGATACAACATGCCTCCTCTTTTGGCCCAACCTCCTGGTCACCATACTGTTACCCAACCCCCTTATTATTCGTATCCGCAGTTTAGTGCTCCAGCTCCTCCAGCATCAACACCTCCGCCTCCCTGGCCTTCTCAACCCCTGCAACAGCAGTCACCGCCCCCTCAAGAGCAGGTGGATGCACAGCAGGGATTCATGGCTACCCAACCACTTGACAGACAGGTGGCCACTCAACCTTCCCCTTCTGGTTCCTCCAATTACCAGATCCTCATGATGAACTCTGATCCGCCTCTAACCTTCATCCTCGGTCCCATCAGTACCCCAAGCCTCCCGCTCCGTCTGTCCCCGAGTCATCGTCTTTAGGTTCTACAGAGCCTCTTTCGACATCCAATGGTCCCTTACATATCCCTCAACCCAAAGTTGAGGTTCATACCAAGATTCTTAAGGGACCATTACACTGAAATGCTACTTTTGGTCAAGCTGCTCATTCGTATAGCATAGTAGATGATTTGGCGCAGTCTCCTGCTGCCATTTCCACATTGGAACTCCTCCAGTCGTGCCCTTCTCAAAAGAAGGCTCTGCCATGGGTGCTATAGATCCTACTGATGACCAAATGATTGTTTTCAACGCCCATCAATCAGAACATCCTCCTCTTCCTGCTTCTGTAGCCTTCCAAATCCCAGTCAAAATCCGGAACGCTAACGCTTCTCGATGTATCATTGACGAGGGGGCATCCACCTGTGTGATGTCCGCTTTGGGTTGGAAGCAACTCGGATCTCTTGAGTTGGCCCCTTCTATGATCACCCTTCGAGCGTGGGATGGCCACGCCTCCCAGTCCATTGGCCTCTTCCATAATTGTCCTATCACTCTTGCGGGCAAGACTGTTTGCGTTGACGTCGAAGTCATCGACGCCCCTCTAGATTACAACATTCTCTTGGGGCGGAGCTACACCTATGCCATGACTGCTGTCCCATCCGCGGTTTTCTGCAAGATGTCGTTTCCTCACAATGGAAAGATAGTCACCATCGACCAGTTGACATATCATGAGCCAAAGTCTCAGACCTCCCCTGAGACGACCATCTCTTCTGTAGCCAATAAACAAACCGTCGATTCCTTGACCAATGTCTCTCCCAGCGTCTACAAAGACCTCTTTGCTTGGAACTTTTCCCTTAGTCTATGGACTCCTCATGTCTCTCGATCCCAAATTTCATCGAATGTTTGCATGATACAATCGTCTCGGGCTGCTCTCAAGCAACTTGCTTCGGCTAGTCCGCAACCATGCTTTCCGCAACCTGCTCCTAGCCCTTCACCTATAGTTGGTAGTCATGAGCCTCTTTATCCTCCTCGCACGGTTCCTCCAAGCCTTAGCCATTTAGGAGTTGTCCCGCCTGGCCATTACCCCTCTGGTCAGATACCGTTCCTAGCTCCCCCACCAGGAGTGTACATGGTACTGGTCATGGCCACCCTCTCTCTTCCTAACCTGACCCTTGGGATTCTCGTCTGGTACCATGATCCTCCAGCTGCAACCCTGCCTATTCAACCCAAATCTTATATTGCTTTGACCCCGGTTCAATCGGTCCCCATGACTTCTCCTGCTGCAACAGTGCCTCAGTCACCTCAACAGGAACCACCTCCTGTTGCGACTGCTTTGGGTAAGAAGGGAAAAGCTCGCAAGGGGGCATCAAAGGACAAGGTTGCCCCGACAAACCCTGCCCCTCCTCGGCCTCCAAAGCATACCATCCAATGTGATTTGTGTGATTTTGTCGGTCACGCCTCGCATACCTGTCCTGAATTGCTTCATCTCAAGCCCATGGGTAATGTCGTGTTCCCTAAGTCCACGGTCCCGGAAGCCTCTATTCCTTCCGCGACCGCAATCAATAACCCCAAGACTATTCACACCAGCCACCCTTGTGCTTTGTGTGATCTCCATGGCCATTACACCCATATTTGTCCCCGCCTCGAGGACTTCCGCACCTCTCTAGCCGTGGTCCACCAATTCGAGGCCAAGCGCAGTGAGTCCACCTCTCCCCTATTTTCGCGTTTTTCTTCGGCAGAACTACCATAAATGACTGCTCCCATTGACACTCCCCCTCCTGATGTCGAGATGACAGAGCCTTCATCCACCATTTTCTACCTATCATGATCCATGAGACCCTCGGGGAACATTCCCTCTGAATCCTCCCCTGTTGTTTCGCTTGACCTTCCTTCAGCGATCACCCTGGGCTCAACATCGGTAGATCTTTTATCTGCTTACTTTTCTGTCACTCCTTGTGACGATGTGCATGTGAACCTCTCTTCTCATGATGATGAGTCAGGCAGCTTCGCCACGTCAAGTGGTGTTTCTTCCACCAGTCACCCCATCTTCTATCATGATGATGACATTATGGATGAAATACCCACCCCTGACTTTATCTATCCCCCCTTACATCGAACCCATGCGTTCGAACCACATTCACCTTGTCGCCATTACATTGAAACCCAATATTTGGGATCCCACAGCTTTTATCTTATACAGCTTATACCGGTTATACTAGCGGTTCGGTCCCTTGTTACTGGACACACTATTCTTTTGTACTTTGTCTCGGCGGGCATAGGTATGCCTCCCCCGCCACCTTTAGCACAGGTACCCTCTCATAAAAAGAGACTTGTTGCACCTGCAAGTCTCATCTCCTCAGGGTCTAGTTCTTTAGCACATTAGTCTACCTTACATTTCTCTCTTTGACTTCCCTTTTGATGTCTGGTGATTGAGTTCTTACAACGTACTTCGGTCATACGATTTTCTCCTAACACTTGCATGCTAGGGGGCAATCTGTTACACCATTTTTTGGTCATCTAACCTACTATCATTAGATGGACCCAAGTACACCATGTAAGACCAATTTTACCCTAAATAAAATTGCTTTCACTATGTAAAATAACTTAATAAAACACATTTATTAGGTTGTTTATGGTCTAAACAGGAAACCCCAAAAGGAAATATTAAACAAACCTATATTTGTTTGATTTTCCTCAAGGAATAATTAATTAAACAATAATTTAATCATTATTCCTGGTCATGTTTAACCCAAAACAAAGAAATTAATTAGATAAATCTTTATTTATCTTATTATTTTCTAGGAATAATTATTTAAATCTTATTTAAATAATATTCCTTGTTAAATAAGACTAAATCACCCATAAATAATTAAATAAATCATTATTTATTTGATTATCCTTCAACCACTTCCTTAAAATGATAAATAAATCATTTATTTATTTATTATTCACAAATAAAGGGATTTGACCCAAGTCAAATACCTTTTCCCTCCAACAAATATAATAAAATATTCCATAAAAGGTGGATCCAGATTTGGTTAATGTTATTTTAATCATGCACCAAGATCTAGAATGACCCAATATTTTGTTATAAATAGGAGGGTTTCTCCTACCATTCTTCACCTTTTGTTGCCTATTAGATCACTCTGGATCTATACTCTTGGTCTGACTTTGAGCCATTATCATTGTCAAATTTTCCATTATTTTCTGTGTGAGCTCCCTTTGAGTTCTATCTTTGTCTGGGTTTTCTACACCAACAGGAGAAATAAATACTAGATCTGAAGTGCTGAGGACTTCCAAGAACCCATCCCATTGAGGAGAATTGGAAACACCTTCTTGTGTTCCTCCCAGGTGCCCTTAATACAAAAATTCTTTCAAAAATATTGTTCTTGTCTTGTCTATTGGATGTATGGAGCAAAAAATTATTTTTACTGCTTAATGTCTCTTTATGCATAGATCTGGATTTTTGCAGCATTTGTCTTTATCAACTAACTGCAGATCTGAAGATATTGGCAACCATATTTGATGTTAGGGCTATAAGTTATGCGTAGCTAAAGTGGTCTTTTTTCATACACTCCGACAAAAGATTCATACTAACATTATGGCCCATTATTTTACACATTTTTTCTACTGTTATGATGAATAAAGAAGCTCCATATTGGTCTCATACTTTTATGTGATCTTTTACACTGATATTCCAACATTTTGTTCTATATTCCTACTTTTCACATTTGGGAATATTATAGTGGTATAAGAGCATAATCCTGGCTCAGCATGTGTACTTCGACCATTATGTCATCTAAGGAATCTTCTCATAGAAAGGAGAATATCTGCAGAAGGGATGAAGGCAAAACTCCATTATCGGGACAAATGAAAGGGAAGGAGTTCTCAAGAATTCTTATTCAAACTATGCAGGGAATTAATAGAGACATCAAAGAGATGAGGATGGAGAGATATAAATATTATCCAAGGGGGCTTATGCATGAAGAAAGATCCATATTTTCACATTATTGGTGTGAGAATTCAGCTACACCATCAGATCTGTAATGTGGTACCATGCCTACATTCTTTTCAAGAGAAGAAGAGGAAGGAGAAACACCAAAGGAGGAGACTCTTGGTGACTATCTCCAAGAATATGAATCTTAGTCCAGAAGATTCAAAGAGCATCCAAAATTCCAAGGGTTTTGTCAACTCAAAGAAGATAGAAGACCCAACAACCACGATAGAGGAAAAGGGTGCATGCAACACACTTTGAGTAGATTATTTCTACCTACTTTTGATGGGTCACCCAAGAGCACAGCTAGGGCTTCGGTAAAGAAGCTAGACACATATTTTCAACTGCATCAAGTTTCAGAAGAGGAAGCCATTAGAGTAGCAGTTCTGCATCTCGAAGGTAAGGCTTATGCCTGGTGGTTTTATGAATCTTCTTCATTGAATAATGCAAATATACCTACTTATGGAAATTTCACTAGGAGATTAGTGAAAATATTTGATCAAAGAGATTCTGTGAACTCTTTGGGTGAGCTAAACAAGCCCAAGAAATCATAACCTTTGCATGAGTTGAAGGGATCCATGAAACCAACTCCATTTCAGAACATTGTTGAGTGGGTTAAATATCTGCAACATATGTTTCCAAGGGAAAAAGCCCCACTTCAGCAAGATCCTTCTTCTAAAGGAGGAGATTTTCTTCTATTTGGAGATGGAGATGAAGCAATTGCTTCAACTAGAGGTTCTCTTGTATCTTTTCAAGAAGTTCCAAAGGAAATTACATATGAAGATCAATAGCAGCATGTTTCTATGTTGATAGGCAATGAGACAAAACAATGGAGGAAGTATGTTCCAACATTGAATATAGTCTTGGGGACACACTCTCTGATAGATCATTTCTTTGTGATCAAGACTTTTGGCACCAATGAGATGTTGGGTGTACATGGGTTGATTACATCTGAAGAAGACACCTTAGACCATCGAATCTTGCAGAAGGTAGGAGAAGATGAGAAGGAGGGCCAGCATCAAGTGTTTGGGAACATACACACCCATTGTTTTCAAGAGGTTTATACACATAAGCAGGAGGATGATTTGCACAGTGAGGGTAGGGACAAATCAATCCACTCACATATACAACCTTCTCTAGGCCTTTATGTTTCATTACATGGAGGCATTCCACTAGGGAGACCCTATGATTGGAAGATAATCAAATAATTCTCTCAAAATAGTGCACCACTCAAAGATCCAGGAGGAGTGGGAGCATTGGGAGGTCATGGTACAACGTTGAGACTCTTGGGTAGACTCAAGGAGGAGGGAAACATTCTATCAACATCATCATTAGCCACTCTCTTCTCAGATATTGCATTGAGAAAGGAGTAGTAGAGGGAGGATAACAACCTTCCAATATGTCACTTTGGCATGGGAGATGTCAAAAAGGAGGAAAAATACATGACAGATGATTTCTATGACAAATCATTAGCGCTATCACTTTGCAGGATAGACCCATATTAGAAATCCCAGTTGTTGGTGGATTATTCCAAGGATATTTTCACTTGTATGATCCTTGATGACCAGCTACAAGAGGGGGGATATTGAGTCAGAGATAAGGTCATCCACTATCATGGTAAGATATTCTTGCCTAGAGCTTCCAATCTCAAGGAGAAGTTACTACATGCATCACATCAAGACTTTCTCTTCAGTCATACTTATTCCATGAGAGCATACAACACCATCATGGAGGGTTATAATTGGGAAGGCTTTTAAAAGGAGATATATCAGCACTTGAGTAGATGCATGGATCATGTGGAGATGTAGGAGATACATAACTCTTTGATGGGTTTATCACAACCACCTCTTTCATCTTGGCGAATGAGAGGGGATCTATCTATGAGCCACTCCATTTATGTGAGAAGAGTATATGGTAAAAATATTTTTCTTATGCATAATAATTTATATGATAAATATTTGCATTCTTTTACCATACATGTCCAAGCCATTGTTCCAAGGGGGGGCATTATTCCTTATAAACTTCATGGTAAAATTTGGGCAATAGACCATGTTGAGCAGGGCCACTCCCTAGGAGGATATAGGGAGATGATATATTAGTCTGGGTGTGCACCAAACGAACCAAACATAAATCACCTTCTCAAAGCATGTGAGAAGAATATGATAGCAAGTATGTGGTGTGGAAACCACTTACCATATCATGATCTGAAGCAGTCAGGAGATATATTGTGCTGGTTCCACATGTGGGACTATAATCCATCTCCATTATTACATTTGGTTGTTTATGTATCATTGGTTTTGACCCCATATATTGATGATTTCCTTATTCTTTTTATGGGAGTTATTTGAGGGAGGATGGAGGGATTGGATGTGCCCTTTGGGAGAGAGATTCTCCGTGGTTGTTATGTTTCATATTTCTGGGAGAGCATTGGAACACCCATCATTGCTACATTGGGTTTCTTGTTTCCTTATGGGATGAGCCATTTGGGTAACTTGAGCACTTGAGAGGTTCCTCTCATGAGTAGATGGGGGGATTTTTTCTATGAATTACCACTCTAGAGGGTGATTCTTTTTATATGGATGATAGCTTGGAGATTGGAACTCCACATGGGAATGAAGTTTCCCCACATTTCTAGGTTATGTCCTTGTATTTTCTTGGGGACAAGCAACACTTTGGATGGGAGGATTGTAATATTCCTAAATTATCACACAGCTAGTTGGAATATTAATTTTTGTTTTTTCTTCCTTGTTTGATGAATAAGAGGATATAGAGATCCATAAATATCCTTAATGTGAATAAAATCAATGCCAATGTGAAAGGAGGACATATTGGAATCTTAATTGAGCACCCTTTTGTGTGAAAAGGGTTTGTAACAACTACAATGGGTCAACTTTGACCAAATCAACAATGTTGTCATGGAGTAGTGGGATTCATTCAGAGACAGTGCAATTTTAGTTGGAGACTCTTTGCATGGAAGTAGTGTCTTAAATGAGTGGGGCCTAGTGTTAGGAAGCTCATCACTTATATAGGGAAGAGGATGGTAACCATATTAATTCATGTTGTTGTTATGATATTTTGATATATGGTCTATTTAGACATATATCTTTCGTCAGTTGTTTAGCACAGGGTGTTCCTAATCTGGAGTCTCACCTCCTTCCCTCAAAAGCCTGTAGGAAGAGATTTTTGCTACATTCCACATTCAGGCATCAGGCCAAGGCTTCAATATTAATATATAGCACAGTTCCTGTTGAGGTTTTTTGTTGTGATGCAGGGAAGAAGTTGTTGAGGGTTGATTTGCGTGATTTCTCAGCTAGATCAAATTGGAGGGACGTTCCATTCTTTTGGGAGGCTAGTAAAGGAGGCCTCGGAGAATTATTGATACCTTTTGCACCAGGCCATGGTGTTTTTATCCCCAACAATGTAGTATCTGTCTGTATCAGCGTTATTTTAGGGAGGAGTTGCAGGGGTATTTGCAGTAGGTGATTTGGGAGGTGATTTCTTCAGTGAAGGGGCCAACCTTTCATCCAGAGGATCCATTGGAGGAGAGCACATTAATTTTCATATCAGCTTCAGCCATTTCTCTTCAGTTACTTGTTGCAACATACTTTCATCCCCAGGGCCGCATCTCATTTTGTATTATTGGGTGTTTTTCTGAAGACCCTCTTGGGTTCTTTTCTAGAGGTTGTCTAGAGCCTTACTCTTCATTGTACATTATCTTTGAGGAATATAGAAATCCTTTTATCTTTTCTATACAAATTTTTTGTAGCAATACATCAATGACTGCGCTGTAGCAGTGTCTCTGACATTTTGATATAGTAGCAACACCTCATTCTTAAGGGTTTTTATTCATTGGAGGTTTATTGTATATTGCTACATGTTTTATGGCCCATTATTTTACACATGTTTGCTGTTGTTATGATGAATAAAGAAGCTCCATATTTGTCTCATACTTTTATGTGATGTTTTACACTGCTATTCCAACAATTTGTTCTATATTCCTACTTTTCCCATTTGGGAATATTACATAGAACTAGATGGACTAGATGAATGATCATTAGATGAAGGAATATCAAGTTCATACAAATTTTTTTAAGTTGGTTTACTTTGCATATTTTATTTCTTGTTATCGCGTTTAGTTTCCAACTTTTCAAGAATAATTTCTATTTCTTCAACACTCTTACTCTGAGTTTTGTCAAAAATCACAAATCCACTGACAATAAATTTTCCATTTGACAGAATCCAGTACCCTTTCCTCTAATCAGAATACTCAATCATTGTGCATTTAAAACTTTGTGAGTCAAGCTTAGTTCTTATTTCTTTCATAACTAACATATTGATCCAAAAAATCTGAGGTGTTTAAATCAAGTTTTGAAACCAAACCATGCTTCATAAGGTTTGATTCGACCTAAAGAAACAGTTGCAGATCTCTTCCTTAAGTAGATAGTTGTGTGGATTTATTTTACCGAATATATAGGACTTAAATTTTTTAAATTTAACGTAGATCTCGCCATTCCTAACAAGGTGTGATTCATTCTTTCTACTACTTTGTTTTTTTGTGGAGTGTAGACATGTTTAGGATGTAATTTAATACCATTATCCCTACAATACACTTGGAATTCATTAGAATTGAATTCCCCTCAATTGTCTATTCGAAGGGTGCCAATATTCTCTTTTAATTGATTTTCAGTAAGTTGGCGAAAAGTTTTAAATTTTTCAAATGCTTCTGAGTTTTTCTTCAAAAAATATTATGAATTCATCCTGCTAAAATCATCAAAAAAGAGTAAGAAATATGTGCATCCTCCTAGCGAAGTCTGTAAGGATCCAAAAATGTCGTTATCAACCAATTGAAAATGTTTTTTTTCTCACCATGAACTTATCAGAAAAGTCTCTTGATTTTGTTTTCCATAAATGCAAGCTTCACATTTTTCATTTTTCATTTTGAAGGTTGGAAGTCCCTTAACCATTCCTTTTTCTTGCAATTAAGATATATTATCAAAGTTAGGATGTCCATATCTAACATGCCACAATATTATAGGTGAAATTTTTGTACTTTTTGTTCCTACAAAGACATAATTCCTTGGAATAATTGTCCCTTTCAACCTAAAACAATTGTCCATCTTCATAACCTGTCATGATTTTTTTCATGCTTTGTTTGGCCGAGTTGATTTAAAAAAAACTATCCTCTATAATCACCTGATGTCATGCTTGTCGAATTGTGATTAAGGACAACAAACTCTTCTTAAATTTTGGTACATACCATACATTGGAAATCATTCTTTCTCCATTGTCAGGTAGATAAACTCTAAATACACCTTTTCCATAAATAGTAAGTTTTTTTATCACCATTAAGATAGATTGAATTTATATGACACCATTGGAAGTTACAAAATAAGTCACGTCGAAAAGTCATGTGTTGGGTTGTTGCTGTATATAAAATCCATGCATCTTCACAATCACTTTTAAGAGAAGGGGAGACCTATAATATTGTTGATCCAGAGTCTCTGAAGACATATTCTGAGGCATTATTATCATCTTGATCATTTGCAAACTTTGTTGTGTTTTGATGAAACTTTGGAACTTTGTGAATGGAATTTATATAATCCTCAACAAAATGGCCAACATTGATACACATTTTTCAAACAATTTCACTTAAATCTCTGCCTCCACATTGATATTGTCCTTTGAATCTCCTTTTACCTCTACTCTGAGTTTTTTCTCTACCCGTAATTTTCCCTCTTCCCTTATTATAGCCTCTGCCTTGAAGATTTCTCTTGCCTGAACTGTAGCCTCAGTTGAAATTTTTCCATCTGCTTTGGCTTTGACCATGACCTTGTACACTATGTGCTCAATGGATTTTATTGAAATTTCCCCTTCCTCTACTTTTAGAACCGTTAGTTGAGGATTTACTTGTGTTATCCTCTGTGAACAAGACATCTTCCCCAATATGTTTGTTCTTCTGAAAGTTTTTTTCATGTTGGGCTAACATATCACTGAACTCATCAAAATTGATGTTATCTAATTTTCCATCTACTTATAGAGTTTCTAGAAAATGTGTGTAATAATATGGAAATCCAACAATTAAAATTGTAGCCAGGAAACTCTCATCTACAACTTTAAAAATTGCATTTATTACTTGTTTCTTGATTTTTTTAAGTCATGGAATATATTCAAGAACATCATCTCCTTTAGTTAGTTTTTGTTGGAGCAACTTTATTTGAAGATCAACCATCTTTTGTTAAGTTGTATATCAAATATATCTTTGATTGTATGCAAAGAAGTCCATGCATCTGAGGAGTTTTCAATATCAATATAAATTTAATTGTTAACTGAATAATTTATAAGAGCTAGTGCCTTGGCATTTTTGACTTCCCATTTTGCAAGTAAAGTTGCATCTGTTGGTTTATTAGGCTTAATTTCACAATCACAAATGTCATGCTGTAGTTCATTATATATTAGAGTTCTTTCAATTAGACATTTCCATGTATCATAAGATTTTACCACTTATAGCTTATCAAAATAATGGAAAATATTAATTAACTTTAACATTGTAGCATTGAAGTAGCACACCAAAATAATCAAGAACATCAAAAAAATAAGCAACACATCACACGAAATGTGCCACAAAAAAAATGATCTATAGGGGCTTTACCTTGACCCTTGTATAGTCGCTGGAGGAGGAGAAAGAATGATTGAGCTTTGCACTTGGCCCCAATCAATTTCTCTTGAGATTTTACAATGAAATCTTTCAGACTTTGAGTTTTTTACAATTCCCTTGCAAAATTTCCTTAAAAAAATACACTATCACCCCCTCAAAGTAAAAACGTACTTTGAGTTACAAAATCATTCTTATCTCTCAAAATAAAATAGAAGCGCCTTATTACTTACCCTCTAAAAATTATAAATGATCCCCTCACACCTTGTCGTAACTTAAAAAATTAAAATTACATATTGTCACTCCTTAAATTACAGATTTATAAAATAATCACTCCAAAAATTAACCCACTCACATTACAAAAAATTTGAAAATAACACTTATCTCTCCAATATGGTGAGGCTAGAGGTGATTCTTTAGTTTTAACGATGTTGGAGTGGAGGATTGCTGCCACATTAAAGAAATTGTTGTGTTGCTTTTAATTAATGAGTCGAAGGATAACTGCAGTAATAACATTTCAAAAAATGAGAACCGAATCTAGTGCAAAAATTCAGAGACATTGAAAGGATGAGTTTCCAGACCATGCTTTTAGTTTTGATGAACTCGTTTTCATATCTGGAGATGAATCAACTGCAACAGATCAAATTCCACCCGTTCCTTCTCCAGTACCTGCATTTTCTCTAGAAAATTATCTTACACGAGGAGATACATTGTTTCCATGTAACAGGATGAAAATATCAACTGCAACTCACCATATTCTCTTTGCTTACGCTTACACTATTTTCACATAAAAATTTAGGTGCTCCAATTCTTCATTATGCCTCCCATTTATCAGGGCTTGGAGGATATGGAAGTGAATTTGGAAGTGCATGGCCTCTGAGTAACACTACTCTTCCTATTCTTTCAAAAATTGGGAATTCTGCTACTAGGAAGGGAAATTGGGAATTCTTCCATTTGCATGAGTACTTTCTTAGATCACAAAACAAATCTTACAATTTTTTTAGATAAAATTCAATATATATCCATGGATGAGAAATATGATATGATAGTGTCAGGTATTGGTCTGAAATAATGCATCCTAAATGGTCTCCTTTTTGTGTACCGGCTCAAGGTCCTCCACAATCATTCGATTATCAGGTGCACACAAAACTCCTCAAAATTGTGTTCATGGCATTGGCAATATCACTTGTTGATGTGCGGAAGAAAATAACCTAGCATTGAATGGGTTAATGTGTAGAGGTTGGGCATTACTGTAGGGACCCTTTGGTAGAGAGTTACGCATTGCACACAGTTCAAGAGGGGGGGCAACATTGAAGTTGGACAATGTTGTTGGAGTTATTGGTAAAAGGATTTGGCGAGCTACCATAACAGATCTCTTGGTAAGAAAATTTGCTTTCAGGATGCTCAGTAAGGGGGTATTTTGGAAATATTAATAAAAAATGATTTTCAGAAAAAATCTAAAATCCATAAAATAATTAAATTTCCTTTCCCTTCAAAAAAAACTAGACACTATGCATACCAATTAATGTCTGACAAATTGATGGAGTTTTACAAAAGCCTAGAGAGCTGGAATCTCCTCTTCACATCAAATGAAACAATGGTTCTTTGATACCACAATAATGGAAGAAGTGTCCTGAGACACAATTTTATTAATCAGGAAAAGGTGTTACATAGGAAATTTTTAAAAAGTTTACACCCGAACACTCCAACACTATTGTAATTAGAAAAATGTGTTGTATATAAGTTAAATTTCCTAACATATTATAGTTATAGATCACTTACTAAATTAACAAGTTTCCATGTACATTAAACATCATCCTAAAAAATCTACTAACTTTTTCCCTATATTACAGCCTAAGAAACAACATCTTTCTAGATGTCATATCTCTTGCAACTAATTCTATTTCTAAATTTTCTCCAATATTTTATTAAATATTACAAATATTTAAATATTCTATTCTAACTTCTAAGCTATGATATTTTTACTTTTCGATCATCTAACGATATGTACATGGTTAACTCTGGTTTCTTATGTTAAATTATTATTGCCCATTGTTGAATTTGACTAACCACATGACACTATGGTTAGCAATTTTTGACCTTTCTTGATTGCCTATAAAAATTTTCTATTTTTTGCCATGGTTAGCCATAATAGGCCAAGGGTTTGTATGGTTTTCTATGAATAACCAGGACTATATGTCAATAATCGTGGAGGAGTCATGTTGACCAAATAGTATTCACCATGGTTGAATTTTCTTGACCATGTTAGACTATGGTTGACCATGGGTGTCCTTAGTAACTATGATACCGATGTTGATTGT
Organism: Pinus albicaulis; assembly: GCA_034641835.2. Classification (NCBI taxonomy): domain Eukaryota; kingdom Viridiplantae; phylum Streptophyta; class Pinopsida; order Pinales; family Pinaceae; genus Pinus; species Pinus albicaulis. The sequence continues at coordinate 1,576,416,247 of CM076575.1, read as the reverse complement.
TTTTTAATAAGGTTAACATGGTTGGTCGTGATATACTATGCTTAGATTTGTTTGGCCAAGATTTTTTTGTGGTTGACTATAGTTTCTTATGGTCGAATACCAGTGGATAAATTTGACTAAAGGTAGATTTGATTGACCACATTTGAGATTCATTATTATGGTTTAATATGGTCACTAAATGTTTGAATTTGTTTTTTGTTTAAGTTATTATTTTTAATTTATTTTTTCCTTCAATTTGTTATGGTTGACTTCTACCAAACTTTCACATTTGTTTGGTTTACTATGATTGACCATAATTGACTTTAGATAATTTCTAGCTCATTTCCTAAGTGGTTGAAATAGGTTTTGTATTCAAATTTTTAACACATTGTGATGTTAAGTTATTGTCATCACACTGCTCATTGGGTGTCAATATGATGAAAGGTTTTGATATTCATTAAGCGTTAAATTAAAATTAAATGTTTGCGCAAGTTTTATAGTTGAATTTTACACATCAAAACTTCACCAAAATTATCACATTGTAACATTTAAGAAGGGACATTGTTGTAATTTTTTCATTGATTTCAAAATTATGGAGATACCCAAATGTGGATAATCAGCAAAGGAAAAAGAAACCAAGCCAATGGAAGATAATTATTGAGTTATTCCATATGGAGAGGAGTCTTATGCAAGCCAATGGCAGTGCGTACAAAGTCATTCATAAATAACAAAATTGGTGAGAAAATTAGAGAATGATGAACAAAAAGGAATGTGATTTTATGTTCAAAGAATAGAGAAGAAAAAATCAACGAGGTTTGGGAACCATAGATATGAGGAAACTAATAGTTTTGTGGCATGAATTTTAAGGTGTAAAAAAGTTTGAGTCATAAGAAGAGGGAAAAATGGTGAGTTCATAAAACCTAAAAATTCACTATCACGGGTAAGCTTTAAATTAAATAAATTTTTAGCTACTCCCTTAGTTAACAAGAACGAGCTAAAGGAAGTGTTGTCATCAACTGAGATCCCATCTAGCAGACCGTAGGTAGAATGGCATTTTCACAAACAATAACAATATGTTCTATGTTTTCTCTAGTGGACTATAGCTTGATATTTTTTGGCTCTTGGTCTTATCCCACCACATTGGAGGTTCTTAGGTGTAGCATTTCTGGAATTCTATCCTTTGACATATCACCTATATATAGCTTTATTAAATCACAATATTTGTGGATTCATCGATATTTAGATAACTAGAATCCCCCAACCATAACTTTTGATCATATGGAATTTAGCTATAAAATTTAAAGGAATAATTTTCTTTGGATATCACATATCACCATTTCTGGTTGAGGAATGATAAAAAAAAAAAATAGTATCCTAATACTTGGTGAGAACCCAACCACAACCCTTGGTTGCATCGTGTTTCCTTATAGCACCTAAAGTTTAAGTCTTCCACATATCAAATATAAATGTTTTATAAAAGGTATGCCATTAATAGTTCTCGAGTTTCCCAATATTTTGTAAGACCTCAGTTATATTTCTTGGATATGGGGAATGGGATTAAAGTCCCTTGACATATTTCCATAGTGATAGTTTGATTAAAACGAAATTTTGTGGCTCTCAAAAATATCAATAATTCAATACCCAAGCACATAAATTGATATAAAGATAACTTCCGTTGACACAAATTTTTCGATAAGTTCAACCACAGAATTATTTGTTTCATTTGGATTTTTTAGTGTTAGGAAATTTTTGGGTATCTGTTGATACTCTGGCACAAAGGAGAAATTTGGTATTTATGAATCCCAATGTTTTCAGTCATAAAAATTTATAAAGATATGGATAAAAAGTGTTTTCTATCACATTATACCTTTCAATATTAGGATTTTATCAAGTAAGTGACTCATCGATATCATAATCATTTGAGATTCTATTTCAATATGTCATTAATTGCTAAAAAATTTATGGGTATTTGACAAAAATATTTCCCATAATTTGAACTGGAATGAGGTTAGATTTTCAAAGGATTTTATGTTAAAATTTTATGCTTCCTTGAATATCTTAGTATTGTCGAAACCACAAGGGCATAATGCAGGGTTTCACATGATATATTTGTTTAGTGCATGAGATGTAACACATTGTTGATTGTATGTTGTTGATAGTAACAAGAACTTTGTGTTATGAGAACAATATATTTGAAAGTGGATTTAATAAAGTGCATATTATGAAATTTTTTAGTTGAATAAAACACCAACTAATAATATGTTACACTAGGAAAGTGTAGTTAAGTATATTTTGGTTAAAGTTAGTTCCTTACACAAAGCAACACAACTAGGCTAATGCTCAGAGACAAACAATATAATATAATTTATGGAAGTAGAGTGGACCATTACAAAATAGATCACAAAGCATATAATGGCGTGAATTGGTCTTCCTAGTAGGTTGGTCCATATAAACTCTTTTAATAGAGGGAACTATTTTTGTAGTAGAGTCATAAATTTTTGACGTTGAGGGGGTTGGTGAGTCTTATAGTTTGGTGCCTAAAATTTACTATAATCATAGATTGGTTCCTACAATGGACCATTATATAAATAAATTTTGTGTTTTCCCTCCACAAATTGTTTCCAAATATATCTTGTGTTTCATGATGTGCCTTTGCGACGTTAAATGTTTAAATAAGTAAAAAACTGTCTAATACTTAATCTCACCTTTCTCAATATAAGTGTGAATTCAAGAATTTATATCAAAGTAGAAGAAATATGTCCAAGATATCTTGGAAAATTAGGATGGTTATTTCACAAACAAAGCCCTTCTATAGATCAAATTATGTATTATGGAATCTAAGGATGCATACTTATCTAATGTCTCTTTGTTTTGATTTTTTCTGTTGGTGGTGGATGGTTACAAGGGTTCAAAAAGAACTCCATCTGATCAAGATGGTAAAAAATATTCAGTAAATATTGAAAAATCCATTAATTGTATCTTTTTTGGGTTATCATTATCAAAGTTTATTAATGAAATGCTTTGTGATTTTAAGAAATACATTTGGGACAAGCTTCAGAATAGCCCTGGTAGAGATTAAAATGTGAATTGGGAAAAGCTTCAAACTCATTGATATAGTCTAAGGGTCTGAAGATGAATGAGGAATAAAATAATGCAACCTTTTTCCATCATGTATATGATATTATAAATATCATTAAAGGAATTTGTGAAAATATTGAGGATGAACTCATCAAAGAGAAGTTTTTAATCTCCCCCTTTTGAATTCAATGCAAAGGTCTCTACTATTGAAGAAATGAAAGATATTTAAAGTTTGAATATGGATGAACTACATGGGATCCTCAGTACATATGAAATTAAGATAGAAGAAGATAAATCAAGTTTAAAGGAAGTAGCCTTCAAAGAAATAAATAAGAAAAAAGAAAACATAAATCATGTGACTATTCCAAATATGACTCAAATGTAGAAGAAGCTACATTTGTGAGAAAGTTGAAAAGAGGGATTCCTGATATAAAGGTTAGACATCAATGAAATTTTTTTACTATGAAAGAATAGTTAAATTTTATTCTAAGTTCCGATATGAAAAATAATAATAAAATGTTGATGAAGAAGAATATAGAAATAGAAGAAAATATCATAGGCATAAACATGGAATATACTCCAAGAAGAAATATTTTTACTAAAATAATTTAGTGGCTCTTTATATGATATTGATGGTGATCCAAGTGGATATTGGTGGCCACCAACCTATTCCACTCAGACCCCAAATGTTGTCTCTTTTATTTCCCTTAATAGTACCATAGTTTACTATTTTTGGTAGTTTTTGGGATCTTAAGCTTCTCATGTCATTTTGAAGCCCTAAATGATGTTTTTCTAGAAAACGGGAAAATAAAAAGATTGTAGCAGGAATTTGTCAAATTTAAATTTGTATTCCTCGATTAGATACTTCTAATGAGGTATTATACATGTCAAACTGAGGTTGTATACCAAAGTTACAACCCTAGGAAGTTGATGTATCCATCTACCCCAATGGGGCCCATAAAATTTTGGCGCTTCATACCCTAGGGTTAGGTTTTTGGATGTTTAGGTATTCCATTATTTTATGAATAATAAATAGGCCTCTAATCCTCATTACAACACAATTTAAAATGCATGCAGCCACACATATCTTCTTGGAGATAAGATACCATCGCTTGAGCTACTGTATTTCCATTCTACATGTAAATAGTTTTTGTACTTTGATATTAATGAGTTGAAATTTTATTTTCATAGTAAATATTTTTTTCTATTTTTATCTAAATTTCATTTGATTCCTTCATATTTCTAGATCAATGGTATCAGAGTGGTCAAATATCTATCTATTTTTTTTTGCATGTCCCCAACGAGGTCAGGCTATAACGTGTTAGGGCTTAAATTGCTTGAAAATTTGCAAATTTGGCCTCATAAATATTGATGATCTCCCATGGTGAAAAAAAATAAATAAAAGGGAGAAGGAGATCTTTCAAAAATGTTGGTCGAAGAAGCCCCTGAGTGGAAAAGGAACGATATGATGAACAACATTTGATATATCCTTCGACAGATGTGCATAATCAACACATATTCATCCAATGACAACCTTGGAGTATCTAATCCCTTTAAGGTATAAGTAAACTTTTAAATTCCCATTTTTCAAAGCCAAATAGATGCAGATTTTGTAAATAAATGGAAATTTTTTTTGGAAGGATATTTTTTGTTTCATGATTTTTCCAATAAGGAAAATATCACATTTGCACTCCTAAAATTTTCCACCCACATCAAGGACTAGTGGGAAACCTACTATGAGTAGAGATATGAGAGGGAAACCTCATTGTTTTCAGCTGCACCCACTTGGAATTATTTTTGGCACACCATTAGCGAACAATATTACCCTATTAGAAGCTATGAAGATAAGAATGTAAAATTGACCAAACTACAGTAGGGAATGGACTAAGATGTGCCATAGTTCACAAATACATTTCATACACATCGCACGAATTTGGGTATCAACGATTGTGAGAAACATCTGGTACTCAAGTACCAAAATTTTCTACACAAATACATCCAGGATGAGACAGAGTTCTTGAACATCTCCTGCCATGGTGTTCCATACTAATATGTTTCCAATATCAAGCAATAATTTAAAAAAAATAAGTGATACTTTGGATCTTTGAATTTGAAGGAAAAGAAAGGTGCCCCAAAATCGCAAAACAGAGGACAAATCCAAGGTGGGGTGACCCAGGATAAGCCATTTAAGCCACCAAAAAATAATAGCACCACAAATATGAAGAAATACACATGGAATTGGTGTGAGTTCCACAACAATCCCACTCATAAACTAGGTGAGTGTCATCTAAAGACGTCATTGGTGGTTGAGCTGAAGGATTCAAAATCATATGCATGTTCCGACTTTGAGTCATACCTAACAAGGGAATGAAAAAGGAAATTATATTGTTGATGTAGATCCCAATGCCACCGTTTCCACCACCAAGGTGCAAAAGATCAAGCCTGAATATCCGGAGGAAGGGGAGTGTCGCTTCCACTTACAAATGTGGGTAAAGGGGTCTCATTTACACTTTATTTTCGATAGTGAGAACCAAAATAACCTCATCTTAGAAGAGGTAACTAAGTGTTTGGGACTATCGACCATGCCACACCTACATCCATACACCATTTGTTAGATCCACCAAGGACGAGATCTCCATGTTAGCCAATAGTGACATCTTCCCTACAATACCAAGTTCGTCAAGGATAAGGTATTGTGTGACATTGCTCCTACTAAATTTTATGATGTATTATTAGGTCAAATATACATGTGGAAGCATCATGTTGTGTATGAGCCTAGATATTGTGTAACTTTCCTCCTACTAAAGTTTATGATGTACTATTGGGTCAACTATACATGTGGAAGCATCATGTTGTGTATGAGCTTAGGCCTCACACATTTATTAATACTTTTGGTAATAATTTATATAGGATATTAGAGGTAGCCCCTTCTACTACCATCTCTTTCATATCTGCTAAGAAATGTAGTAATATCATCTCCCATACTAGGAAATTTGTTTTCTTTTCTATTCACTCTAAAAGTAAGGGGAATATCATGGCTAGATCCATGGGCATCAGGAAGGGTTCCTCCATATGGAAAAATTAGGTGGAAAAGGTCACGAAAGAATACATGGACACATTCTCCTCACTGACAAGGGTGCCCTTGCACTATTAGGTCAAGAACTTGATCTATATAACCCTAAGAGAACCTCTACATAATGGTTTGATATAACCATTCCATTATGAAAAATGAAGAGATCAAGATGTAGATACAAGATCTGTTACAGAAATGAAACATCCTACCAAGTTCCTCACCTTTTGGGAGCTCGATTTTATTTTTATAGAAGAAAGGATGGGACCAGGAGGCAAAAAATTAATTATCGGGCACTAAACAACATCACTGTCATGAACAGGTATATGATACCACATATGGATGACCTTCTTGACCAGCTCAAGGGGGAAAAGTATTACATCAAGATCGATTTAAATTTTGGTTGTCACCAGGTTCCAACCAGGCATATATATGTATATAATATCGCCTTCAAATCTAAGGAGGGCCTTTCTAAAAAAAATTTCATTCCCTTTTGGTTGAAAAATTCCCATGAAAATTTTATAAGGATGATGGATGACATATTTTGGCCCTTAACCAACTCATTCCTGGTTGTATATCTGGAAAATATTCTATCTCCAACAAGGGTTGGGAATAGAACTTGAAACGTATTCGGCAGGTCCTTCAAAACCTGGAACAACACAAAGTATGTGACAACATGGAAAAATGCACCTTTCACATGATCTAGGTCTAATATCTAGGTTACCTCATAGATGAGCAAGGCATTCATGTGGAACAAACTAAGATCCAAGTCATTTTGGATTGGGAAATCCTGACTACTCTAATAGAGCTTCATAGATTTTTGGGCCTTGCTAAATTTTATCAGAGGCTTGTGTTTGGATTCTCCTTTATTACCTAGCCTTTAAGTTAGGTTACCAAGGGTATAAAAAAAAAAATTACCTACTTTGAGTCTCGAGAAAAGGCTTTATTTGAGATGAAGCACCGCCTTTGCTCTACATTTATACTCACATTACCGGAGCTACAACAACCATTTGAAATAAATACATACAACTTTGACTATGCTATTAGTTTAGTTCTCACACAATAATGGTATCGAGTGGCCTATCATGGTGAGACACTTTCTTATACAATTTAGAAGTACCCACCTCTGATAAAGAGATGTATTTTATCATGTAGGATTGTAGAAAATGGAAACATTACATTCTAGGGAAGGAGACACCATCCATACAAATCACCAACCTCTTTATTTTATACAGACATAAATAAAGTTGTATAATTATCACAATCAAAATTAGTCTACATATCTCCAACTCCATTTTTGTATGTGTAGAATAAATTGTCATAGAATTTGGATTTGGTTTTTGGGTTCGCTTTGTGAATTTTAGGGTTTTTTGTACATCATTATCTACGATTTTATTTGCGAGAGGATTCTTTGTCGCCTCCTTTACCGAGATTGATTCGAGAGTTCATAATGGGTCTAGATCTATTATAATTCCCCAAAAATACCATCATCTTTGAAATCATTTTCATAGTGCATTTGGATGAAGTGGGGTTTCAAGTTTCACAACAAACCCTCCACTGTGTGCATCATGTAATGCTAAAAATATAGTTTTTTTCCCATTAAACGTAGTGAAATATCCAAAATACAAAGATAAATCTATTAAGATCAAAAAATATATCCAATATATGAAATATCATGCTCTGATCTACAAATTTATTGGATTAAATCCCTCTAAAACGACTTTTATTGAGTGGATCCATAGCAAATGGAACCCTCGGGGTCAAACAGAATTGGATTTATGTGAAAAGGAATTTTTACAGTCATTTTCTTTGGCTTATAAATTGATCGATGGATTTTCAATAAGGGTTATATATTTTAAACAATACAAGGCTTCTCATGAGATTTCGGTTAAAGAAATAATATAGTCTAGAGGAGGAGGATTTCCTTGCATAACTAGTGTGGGCACTTCTATATTATATCTCTAAGAAATATTGGGAGGAGGAAACCCTTAAAGGCATGAGAAGTTCGATCAAATTTTTTTATCAAGTATTGAAACCTACCAAGAGAGGGAGGTACAATTCATATCCATGGATTTTTCTTTACAGGAATATCTCTTAGCCTCTTCCAGCTTTCATAGATACTTGCTATTAGGAATTTATCTGCAAGTAGTCTCTATATTATGAACAAGGCCCATTCATATGTATACCTTTTCATGCATATGGGAATATTGTTAGGGCCAATATGATGAATACCAAGGAATAAATTGAAGAAACCCATTCTTAGAAAGAGCCAATCGAATCAAGAAAATATTCCAAAGAAGAAAATTTTTGAGTCCCCATGGTAACTCAAATCCTGACCAGATCCCTATATATAAAAATAGGTTTGACTCTTTCTCTTCTCCAAAGGAGTCTCTAGAATACGTAAAAAATAAATAAAGTATGCAATCAAGAAAAGGTAAATCTTGTGACCCTACACAGCTGTAGAAAAAGACTCTTGAAAAGCACCAACAAAATCCATTACTAGAGCAAATGATTAGCTCCCCTTCACAAGAAGTTGAGGTAAAATCCCTACAAAAACTTATAGATTTGTGTGACCCATGATCTATTCCTATTATGGAATAATGACATGGAAGTATGGTGAATAACATGCTAGATCGTGAGGCAAGGGTTTTTTATAAGGCTTATCTTTGAAGAAAGAAATTTGGGTTGATTTCTTCACAATATTGTCATGGGGTTCATACAATCAATTTCAATGTAGTATCCATGGTAGAAAAAGAAGAAGAAAAATTATGTCATAAGAGGAATAAGGAAGGGATACAAGAGGATAGTGAACAACTAGTCAACTAATGGGAGTTCATGCAAATGTTATATGCATTTCTCTGTTTGAAATATTGAATTCTCAAGGAGTTTTTATGTTTGTAATAGTCATTATTTTTATTATCTATTCTTGGTGTATGACGAAGGATCCTAATAAATTATTTTAGTTTGGAAAAAAATCTATGTCTGAATGATTAAAGTTAAATCAAATTAAAGTATTACATTTTCTTAACCAAAATCTCATAAACAAAGGATAAGAAATTACTCGAGAAAACAAAAGGGAGATGCAAAAAGACTTGTTAACAGAGTTCACCCAAAACTATGGGATTCATGACTAAGTCTGCTTCCTTTGGGAATGGCCTTATTTATTTAATTCCAAAAAAAAAAAAAAATACAAAACATAGAAGGCTCGAGATGGTCCAAAAATGTCCCCACTTTGCTACAGTAATAGTGGTTTCAAAATACGACCAAAATTCTTGTTCTTACTGCTCCAAAATCAACCTAAAAACAACACTTTCTTAATAAAATTCATGAGGGTTAAAATAAAAAAACATTGTTTTGACATAGCTCACATCCAAACATTGTGGTCTCATGGTAACATTTTGGTATTAAATAATTTGGAGATGCATATGTATCTATAGTCCTAGGGTCAAGCCCATTGAGGCCTAATTCTGAATAATAAAATAATTCTATTCACATGTCATATTAGAACTATGCAATGTTGCATCCTAATCACACGTAAGTCCACAGTGCCCTATTTTATTTTTGGTTGGCACATTTTCCACATTGTAGCTCTATTGTGGGAGGTCACGGGGTCAAAACCCATGGAGCTCTATTTTTCAACTATAGACTTTGCCACATGTCAACTGCTAAATCTGTCACTATTTTTCTCACCACATGTCCTCGACCTACAACGCTAATTCCTAGCCTTGCCATGTGTTAAAACTATAAATTCAACATTGCCACATGTCATCTCAATGTCTTTCAACATGTCACATGTACGAACTTCCATGTGTCATTAGAGGGCTTCCATGTGGCACCCTACCAACTTTTCCATGATTCTCACAAACTTTAGAACATGGTAACTTTTGCATAATAATTTTTTTTTCCCTTTGATGATGCGTTTGGAATGTCTTATCAAGATCTTTTACGTCAAATTGTTTTCATATAGTTTTGAACACTTTGAATTCTGAGCCATTTTTAGATTGTCACATATTAGGCATCTCTACTTAGAAGCTTTTGGACATTTAAGAGGATTTTACTAAGATATCATGCTAGGGTACTACTTCCCCTCTTGTCTATTATCTATGCACCATGTTCTCTACACTTGGATCATCACAACAGAAGGCATAAAAATTATGATAATTGAAACCATTTTGTTAAACATTCATATTTTTCAACATCAATCTTCATTCATTACTCCAATGACTATCCATGCACAACATATTAGGACCAATTGTAAATACCAAGATGCTAATGAAAATTAACTAACATCAATTTTTATATTCTTGTGAGGTTCACATAATAAATTTTAATGTTTCCTGAAACACATTATTGTTAGGTTCACATGCAACTACTTCATTCGCATGCTTCAACTTACATGCTTTATCGACCTTCGCAGATATGAGTGAAAATGTTTTAATTCCAAGTGATGAGCTTCTTCAACTACCACATGGTTATAAGAGGGACATCATATTTAATGTGATTTCTCTCATGATGTGCTCAATTTTTTCTATAAAAAGGTGATACATGTTCTATTTTGTGAAGAAAATAGATTACCTCTCCAATAAGTAAGATCTTAGAAGAAAAACTCCACATATATCTAGTGGAGCCAATTTTAGTTTAACCTCATCAATAAATATGGATGTGATAGAATATATAAGCTTACATTATTTAGTTACTAGTAGCTTCACATTATCACATACCTGTATATGAATATAAGGTTTAGAATGCAATGTTGTTTCCAATTTTAGCTCCATAAAAACTTCTTGAGATATAAAATTCACTTGAGAAATAGTACCAAACAAGGTATTGAATTTTGTATGTTTCATTACAATCCTTATATGGATTTTTTTCCTCTTCTTTTCAGAGTTAGGAGGTGAAATTAAAGAAATATAACTAACATGAGAAGACGATATACCTTTCAACCTCATTAGAGATGATTTTTGTTTCATCCGTGGAGTCATAACACTGATATTTTTGAATTATCAAAACAACCTTCTGCTAGCCCTTTTGAACTTAAAACCACATGAGCCTAACCTTTGGATGAAATATCTAAAAATAATCATTATCGTGCCCCTGATTTTTTCAATAAGAACAAGAAATTATTTCATCTCCATTCTTCATAGAATTTGTCTACTTTGGTTTATCATTTCCTTTTCATTTGTCTTCGTTCCACTAAATATACTACATTTATACACCACCACCTTATTTATCTACCTCAATCTCAGTCGCTTGCATACAAACCTCATCTAGGTTAGATGAATTCACAAAAAAATAGTATTACATATATAACCATGCAAGCTACCGATGTATTTAATGACTGTCACTTGGGTATGTAGTGGAATTTTGAAATCCTAGTCATTTTCCCTAAACCCCTTTGTGAAATTTTGCACACATTGGCCTTTATGCTCTCGTAGATTTTTCCATTCTACAATTCATTTCTAGTTATGTGCTAAGGGATATAATTTACTTTTCAATGCTAAGGTGAAATCATACCACGATGAAAGAGTATTACCTTCCTGAGTGTATCATTCCACCAAATTAGCATATTTCCTTCCAATTGAAGAGAATTCAATTGAAATTTTACCTCATCTCCAATAATTTATTGCATATGGAGATAAAATTCCATTTTTTTAATCCAATAATCATGTCTTTTAGCATTGAGCTCACCATTATTGATTGGAAAGTCAAATTTAACATCCAACTTTATTAGAGGATTCTTTGAAGTAGTCATTCCATGAGGAGATGGAGGTGGAGAATGATCTGAACTTGTATGCTAGTTTTTATATGCTAATTACAAATTCATAATTATTATTTATTTTCTTCTTGTTTTCTTGTGGTGCTTTAGTTTCCTTGGTGAAGGTGAGTGTCAAAACAGGAAATTATCTTATGTTTTTATGTTGAAATTAATGAAAAATGAATAAAATAAGCAAGAAATCAAGAGCAACATAAACATGTACAGAAAAATATAAACAGATCTGTCAACACAATTTTTTGAAGAATGAGTTCACCCCTCCTGGGCTACATCTCCTTGGTTCAACTCCATAGCTTGGCCCTCTTCTATTAGCTCAAGTTTGGAAAATGTGTTGTGTAAATTGTTCAATTTCCCCTAAAACCTATTCTATTGTCTTAAAAACATAAAAATCATCTAAAAATGACTGCCCATTTACTAAAAAATGACTATGGTTGGTCCATGCTTGACCTCCTTCCCTGGTGGCGCTCGGCTCCCTTGAGCTTACTTGTAGCAAAATCACATTTAGAATTCATTTTCAACTTCTGACACTTGTTCCATTGTCTTTGAAATGTCAAAATCATCTAAAATTGACAATTTATTTTCCCAATTTGGTCAAATATTGCCTCCATTATGGCAAGAATAACTTTCCTACAAATTTTCAACTAATTCTAGAAATTCTGCCAGTTAACATGGCTAAATTTAGAAATCTGCCTAAAAAGGCACCTCAACCATATTTACCGCCTGTCTAATCAATAGTTAAGTTAAGTTAAACGGTTGTCATTAATTTAGGCTTAGCATTAAGCGCAATTAGCGCTAGCCATTCGACATTGGTCATATTGTGCAAGTCACATGATGAAGGGGTTGGCCACAGGCTAGCCCCTCTACACTCTGTCAGTCCCATGTTCAAACCATTAAATAGAGGTTTTCGACACTGATACTCAAATCGAGAGCCAAAAATTTTTTGGTAAGAGGGTTGGTTTGTGGGGTGGAGGTCTAGGGTTGAAACTCGACCCTACCCCATTATATATCTTTTACCATATTATATAACGAACATGGCTTTGATTTACGCAGACTATATAATCAGACGTTGGCTTGTTAATTCACCATGGGCGTTGGATATGCATATTTTGAAATTGGAACTTGGTTTAAAATTAACGTTTAATTTAATATTTAAATATAATATTTATTTAATATATATAATATATATTATATTATATAATATATATATATATATATATCTATATATATATATATATAATATGTTTTAATCATATAATATATTACATTATATAATATATATAAATATATATATATATAATATTAAATCATAATTAAATAAATCAATAGAAATACAATTCCACCTTAAAAGCATTAGGATAATTTCACGCACATATACCAAACTGGAAAATTAGAAAGTGTCAGTTGTCACAACTTCATTGGATGAAAGCTGAAGAATATTACCAGAAGATTCCATTTTTGCTGACTGGGCTACATGTCAGCAACCTGTCACAATTCTTCGATTTTGTTAGCTCTTTGAGAAAATAGACAACAGACCATAACTTACTCATACAAAATCCGAATTTGATAAAACGAGTCATATTGGAATCATGCAGACGATATCTATGTTATCGTCCTATTTTAGAGAAATTCTGAAATTTTTTATTTTTGAGCTAAAAACTGAGCACTTGATCATTCCTCCCCACTAGAAGCCTTTTGGACCCAAAAATCTCTCTTGATTATTGATTATGTGGATGAGGGAATTTTTCTCTCACCCTTCTAGTCTCTATCCATTGAATTTTTCCCAATTTCATCATTTGGAGCTTTTCATAAAAAGTAAACTTTTTCCTCGATTCTTGCGGCCTTTTGTTACTGTCTTTGACACTGTCATGCTGCAATATTTCTAAATTTTTAGAAAGAAAATCTATTTTTGCAGAAACCATCATGTTCCTACCTTGGTCAACAATCAAATAAAACTTAAAAACTTTCTCATGTTAGACACTGTCACAATAGCTATTTTTAGTTTCTTTTTCCTTGTACTTGCATCGACTCTTGACCATGTTTCTTTTCCAGTTCCATGTACCTTTTCGAAACCATAAACCAACATTTGTGGAAGCTATACCTTCTTTGCCAATCTACTTTTTCAGTTTCTCTTTGGCCTTTGCACCCTCTTCCACTAACATCTTGTTTCCAACACTGCTCAACACTGTTGTTGACTGTTGCAAATTTTTTTCACCTTCTTTCAAAGGAAACATGTTAAAATCCTGAAACAACTCATTACAAGCATAAGCATCCTTATGAAAAGTGTGATTCAATACATCTCTTTATTTTATCATCAACAATGTAAATTTCTGACTTGCATTCACTATCATATTTATTTCAGTTGCATGCATAAGAGACAAACCTATCTTCTTCTTATCGACTCTAATTATGTACTCAATACCATCCTTAAACATGTGATACTTTCTCTCATGGTGATGAAATACAAGTTTCCTATCTTAGAGATAAGGACTTCCCAATACAATACCTGATATTTCAAGCGACACCACATCAAGCTCAACTTCATCAAAAAAGTTTTAGGTAATGAAAAATGTTAGTAAGCACTTCCTTGTAACCCGCAAGTTTTCATTCTTACAAATACAACCCAAATGATATGGTCTTGGCTGTCTAATTGTTTCAAGGCCTAGTTTCTTAACCAAACCGTCAGAAATCAAGTTAGCATGTGACCCACTATCAAAAATTGTATCAATATTGGTATGTTTAGAGACAACTCTAATATGGAAAAATTCTATTCTTGTATATTTATCATGAGTATCATTTGAAAAATTTGAAGAACTAGCAACATGTTTACCTTTGAAATCGATGGCTGTAATTTTTGTCTCATCTCCTAAATCTGACCCTAAGTCTTGTTTAACTATAACAACAATTTTTCCCTTCTCTTTGGCTTTCAGTCCATTTGGCTTCAATTCTGGATGAATTTTCCAATAATGGTCTTCATTATGGCCAGTTTTTGAACAATTTTTTCATGTGAGCTTTTCTTTCTCTTTTCTTACAGAACTATTTATCTTTCCTCTTCCATAAAAAATTCCTTTCCCTTTACCCTCACTTTCCATGTTCTCCTATATGCATTGTTTTTCCCTTGCCTCTAAGTGTGTGGCTTGTACACAAACTCCATCTAAATTGTTTGGGTTAAACATAAGAATAGTATGCTTCAAATAGGAATGTAGAACCCCAATGTATTTCAAGAGTGTATCTTGTGAATTCAATTTTACTCCTAACAACAAAGATATATTTCTAAACTCCACGGTATAACATTGAACTGTTTGACCCTTGAGATGCCTAAAAAATTTCCAACTCCTAATAGCTTTTTCCATGTAAGATAAAGGATAAAATTGTATTTTAATGGCCGAAATAAAATCAACCCAAGTGATGGATATCTTATCATGGATTTTCATTTCCTCTTGAGTCTTTGCTCTCCACCAAACTAATGCTGCTCCTTCTATCCTTAATGAAGCCAACTTGAGATTTATGTTGTCTTCATGAAGGTTTTGAATTCTAAAATACAGCTCCAATTGATGAATCCAATTGTCCAACTTCTCTGCATTTACCTCGCCATTGTACATGGGTAATTCCGACTTTATGTCCAATTTAAGTAACCGATTTTTTCCTCTTGTGGCTTTTGAGTGAGTGTGAGTGATATTTGTGGTGGAAGTGGAAGATGATGCATATGGGGATGATGAGGATGATGACGATTATGGAGATGGAGGTGGATTTTCTCCGCTACCCTTTGAACTCTTCTCTTCATCCTTCTTAACATTTGAAGTTCCTTCTCCATGTGGGAACTTAAGACCTCTACTTGCTCTTTCTGCAATGAATGCTTCAAACATGATTTTAACCATTATTTTCATATCTTCCAAGTCTCTCTTAACATCCTCTTCTTGAGAATTTTCATGAGTCTCTTCATGGCATGACATGATGGCTAAGGATTCAAGATCCTCTGATGCATGTACCTCTTTAATCACTTCACGTTCTTGTGCAATTTGTACATGTTCAATATCAAACTAAGACAACACTTGAGGTGCTTCAGGTGCAACTATGAGTGAGACTTCAAGTGGAGATGGTTGCCTTGTGTCTCTCCTTCTTCTGGTCCTAACCTCAGGACTAGAAACAAATATTTTCCTTCTCCTCTTTGCAATCCTAACCTTGTAAACATCATAAAATAACCCTAAGAAAATTGATGCTCTGATACCTCTTGATGTGAACTTGTATGTTAAATTTTCTGTGCTAATTACAAATTCATAATTATAATTTATTTACTTCTTGTTTGCTTATGGTGCTTTAGTTTCCTTGGTGCAGGTGGGTGTCAAAATAAGAAATTGTCTTGTGTTTTATGTTGAAATTAATTACAGATAAACAACATAAGTAAGAAATTAGCAATAGCATAAACATGTACAACAAACCATAAAGAGAGCCATCAACACAATTTTTTTATGAAGGATTTTACCCCTCCCGAGCTACAATTCATTGGTTCAACTCCGTAGGTTGGGGCTCTTATATTAGCTCAAATTTCGAAAAATTGTTGTTTACATTATTTAAATTCTCCTTAAACATGTTCTATTGTCTTAAAAACATATAAATCATCTAAAAATAACTACCCATTTACTGAAAAATGACTCTGGCTGGTCCAGACTTGACCTCCTTCCTTGGTGGCCCTTGGCTCCCTTGAGATTCCCTATAGAAAAATAACATGTATAAGTCCTTTGTATCCTCTTAAACATGTGCCATTGTCTCTGTAATGCCAAAATCATCTAAAATTTACTATTCATTTTCCCAATTTGGTCGAATATTTCCTCCATTATAGAAAAAACAATTTTCCTACAATTTTTCCACTAATTCTAGAAATTCCGCTAGCTAACATGTCTAAATTTAGAAATCCACCTAAAAATGTGCCTCTTCCATATTTACCGCCAGTTTAATCTGTATTTAAGTTAATTTAAATGACTGTCAGTAATTTAAGCTTAGCTCTAAGCACAATTAGTGCTAGCCCTTCGGCATTGGTCATATTCTGCAGGTCACATCATGGAGGCGCTGGTGGTGGGCGAGCCCCTCTGCGCTCCGCTAGTCCCATGCACAAAGAATTCAATAGAGGTTTTCGACATTGATATTCAACTTCAGAGCCTACGACATGTTGGTAAGAAGGTTCGTTTGAGGGGTGGAGGTCTAGGGTTCAAACCCAACCCCACCCCGTTATATATATTTTACCATATTATATAATGGGCATGGCTTTGATTTACGCTGACTATATAATTAGACATTGGCTTTTTAATTCACCATGGACTTTGGATATGCAGATTTTGAAATTGGAACTTGGTTTCAAATTAACCTTTAATTTAATATTTAAATATAATATAATATAATAGTTAATATACATATTATATATATTATATTATATATATATATATATATATATATTATTTTTTAGACATCTAATATATTATATTATATAATATATATAAATATATATATTTAATATTAAATCATAATTAAATAAATAAATAAAAATACAATTCCACCTTTTAACCATTAGGATAATTTCACCCACACAGACAAAGCTGGCGAACTAGAAAGTGCCACTTGTCATAGCTTCATTGGTAGAAACCTAAAGAATATTCCTAGAAGATTCCTTTTTGGTGACCGGACTGCCATGTCAGCAACTTGTCACAATTTTACAAATTTTTAAGTTGTTTGAGAAAATGGGCAGCAAGCCATAATATACTCATAAGAACTCATATTTTGATGAAACAAGTTGTGTTGGAATCCTGGTGACGAGCTCTACGTTATCGTCCTTTTTCGAGAAATTCTAAAAACTTTGATTTTTGAGCTAAATACTGAGCACTTGATCAAAGAATGAGAAGAATGAAAACTTGAAGGATTAATGGAAGGAGGAGTATTTCTCCAATCGTCACCATTTATTTCATCTTTAACTTTCCATGACAAATCACCTTCTCTAAGCTTCTTCCATTCCCAATACATTTCTTCTACCATGGGCTTCATCACATTAAGAGCTCCAAACCCACTTTTTCTTAATAGAATACATAGGAAGGATTAAAATAATATAAATTTGTTTTGATGTAGATCCTAACCCAACATTATGGCATTATGGTAACATTTTAGTGTTAAATACTGGAGATCCATGTGGATTTGTAGCCTTATCTTGAGCCCGCAGAGGTTCTAGTTTAAATTACATTGTATTTCTCTTCACATGCATTACTAAAAATTTGAAATGATATAACCTAATGATACATAAGTTCGTGGTGCATTTGTTGAGTTTTGGTTGGCACATTTTCTGTGTTGTTTCTTTGTTATGGGAGGTCATGTGTGTCAAACTATGGACCTTCCCTTTTATAATTTTATAGCTACAAAAAAAAGTTAAATATAATGTTTAGCATATTACTTTAACAATCACCCTGGTTCCCCAATGACCAAGCCATTGGCCAACCTCCATCGAAGTCAAAGGTTTAATCCTCCTCATCAATTGTTTCAAAAGTGCACTTCGAATTTTTTGGAACCCTTTTAGGCCCATTGGAGTCTTCCACATGGCATCAATTGATTAGCCCACATCAACATCTACCATGACATATGCCAACTAGGTTCCACATCATCGATCATCGAATGCTACATGCATGCCACATGTCAAATTCATAATTTGACACATGTCCACTACTTAGTTCGCCATGTTCTATGTTTGCCACATGTCCTCGCCCTGCCATGTTGGGTTGTGACTTTGCCACTTGTCAAACCTACACAGTCAGCATTACCATGTGTTGTCTCTAAGTGTTTCCATGTCGTTGTATGAACCTACCACGTGTCGATCCATAGTTCTATAATGTCATCATATGGGCCTGTTATGTGATACCTATATCGACTACCATGTGTCACCACAAACTGTCACATGGCACCCTGCAAACTTTTGCATTATTTTGAAAAATGTAAGAACATGATAAATTTTTCTTAAGAATTATGTTTTCCCATTCAAGTTGTGTTGGAAAATTCTTGTCGAGCTCTTCTACATGAAAATATTTGCATCAAGTTTTGAGCACATTGAATTTTGAGGGAGTTTTGGATCTTCCTAAATTAGTAGAAATTTTGTTAATTTTAAGTGTCTCCTCGATTTTAGTCCACTTTTAGAAATTCAAGCTATATGTAATTTTTTATGATTAATGAAGAGATTCATTTACCCCACATAAAGAACATATAAAATAAATTTTAATTACCATTTAAATAAAAAAAATCAATTTCTATGATAAAAATTAAAATTTATATAACAGTAAAATGCATAAAATAAATGAATAAAATGAATATAATGATTAAATACATAGAAATTCTAAATAAAACTAAGCCATCATATATATATATATATATATAATAAGTATATAAAACAAATACAATAATAAAATGAATGGATACAGAGAAATTGAAAGAGTAGTCTAAAGAGACCACAATTTCACCCCAAAAATAATGAAAATTTGGGTAAGATTTTGACAAAATTTAGTTGAAAGTTTTAAAAAGATTGGTTACAATTGTGATGCCCCAGAGGTCCTTAATGGTGTTGAATCCATTTCCACCATTTATAAAACAATTCGAACACTTCCATAGTCAAAATTTTTGGAAAAATATTACTTGGAAAAGAAATTTATTATGAAAATCAAATTATTACCTCCATAAACAAAACCTAAATAAACTACACATAAAACAAAATAATAAAAAACAATGCAAAAAGAATGAATAAATTGCATGCAATGAAATTGGATAAAAAATAAAATATATCCATGAAATATATTACAATTATGAATAAAGAAAAAAAAATATAAAGTTATAAAAATAAATAAAATACATTAAATGAATGCATAAAAGAAAATAATAAAATGAACTAAGTGGATTAAATGTATGCATGCATGAAATGAAAAAAATGCATAAAATGAAGGAAATGAATAGACACAACAAGAGGGCAAAAGCCAATGGTGTGCAATGTGCACTACAAAAATTGTCTTGGCTGCTGGCCACATTTATTCATTCTTTAATCTGCAAGACAAAAAAAGGACAAAATGAATAGATTCGACTCGACGAAATATCCTTCGTACAAATGTCCCAATTGTAGTAACTAATGCTCTTTGTGTTCGGTATATGTATGGGTGGTCAGTCTTGAATATTCCCCGTAGTTTGAAGTAACAAATGGACAATAGCTTCAAAATTGTAGCCCAGCAGACGCAGAGAAATGGCCACTCCGAGAAAGGGTTTAAGTAAATGTTAAACACTTAGTAATACACGTATGTCTACAATAAATATAGAATCACAATCAAATAAATTACCGTTGATATGCACAAATAGGAAATAGAAAAGTGGAATAGAGAGGAACACTAATGATTTATCTATATTGTGTGGGAAAGAATAAAAATCTGAACCAAGAAAAACGTTTGGATAGCATTGCATGTCGGGATATGTATAAATAGGAAATAGAAAAGTGGAATATATATGCGAAGATTTAATTATTTAGATATAGAATTTGTGTGAAAAAATAGAATGTGAATCAAGAAAAATGTTGGGATAAAATTGGATATTGATGTTATAATTAAAAGAAGATTCATAGATGTTGACATTTAATTTTTGGGATTACGAATTTTATGTAAACCATTATAAATAGTAAAATAAAAGAAGTTGGAATCTGAAGTAACGTTTGGAGAGGAAACCTAGTAGTCTCTCTCTTTGTATACAGTCATATTCAAAGTTACTCTTGACCTAACATGATATTACAGCCAACACCCCTTTTTTGTTTTCTGCTCCATGTAACTCCTCTCACCCTTCACAAAAATATGTCTCTGAATCCCTTCTTTTTCAATTCTTTGTCCTTTTGGCTGATTTATAAATTAAATTCTATCTCGTGTACGTTGAATCTTTGCATTCATTGAGTGCTAAGTCCGTGAGCTCTCTGCGTTTGTTGAATGATGAAACTGCAAGAGCATTGTTAAACTCTTTGTGTTGGAGCAACATTGATTATGGATGATTGAACTAGATGAATACTGAGTTAAATGTTGAATGTTGTTTTGTGGAAGACCTTGAATGTTGTTTATGGATGCAATGTAGTCCTCATTATTCGTCGTCGTCAAAATATGATCTACATACACCTGATATATACACTTGTTTTGCCAACTTTCTTGACAAACAAATTTGCACCATCAAGATCACAATGTTTGAAATTGAGCTTCAGAAGATGCTCAGTTAACTTCTCATACTAGGATCATGGTGCTTTCTTGAGTCCATACAAGAATTTGACAAGCTTGCATACTTTGGGGTCCTGACCCTTCACAATAAGTCCTTCTCATTGGGACATAAAAATATTGTCTTTCAGATCTCCATTCAAGAAAGAAGTTTTTGCATTTACTTGATGGAATTTCCAACCGTTCCTAGCTTCAAAGGAAAATAGTGTTCGTATAGTAGCCCATTTTGCTGTGGGGGAAAAGCTATCGTCATAATCAACCCCTTCCTTCCATAAAAACCCTTTTTT
Organism: Pinus albicaulis; assembly: GCA_034641835.2. Taxonomy (NCBI): domain Eukaryota; kingdom Viridiplantae; phylum Streptophyta; class Pinopsida; order Pinales; family Pinaceae; genus Pinus; species Pinus albicaulis. Next base: position 1,576,394,809 of record CM076575.1, on the reverse strand, counting down.
CACAAGCTTGGCTTTATGCTTGTCAACTGAGCCTCGTACTTTATACTTGTTCTTGAAGACCCACTTGCATCCTATTGGTTTGGTTCCTAATGGAGGATCAACTAGCTTTCAGGTGCCATTATTTATTAAGGAATCATATTCTTTCTGCATCGCTTCTTTCCATTCATCATGAGAAGAAACTTCTTTGAAGGATGTTGGTTTAAAATATGTAGAAAAATTTAGTTCACAACCATAAGAAACATCCATATTAATAGGTGAATCGGGATTCTCTACATCACCTCCATTCTATCTGGTTGAGCTTCATGTTATTCACTTTCAAACATTATAAGGACAAAAAATTTCAAGTATATTTGTCATCCATTTTGGAGGATGATTCTGAGATGGCCCAAGATGCTCAGTTGGCTAAAATGGGCCTGAATCAATATTTAGTCTCCCAATTGTATCAATCACATCACTCAAAGTTTCATCTTGATCCATGGTTGGAGATTCATGAGGGGGAGAGAGTGCTTCAGAAGGATATTCCATAGATTGATATAATATAGGGATCCCTGCTTTACGATGTCAAATCTCGTTATCAAATTCTCGAAAATACTATGCATGTTCGAATCTATCCAATCGATCAAGTTGTTGCTCAACAACATTGTCACTCATGGAATATTCAAGAAAAAGCACATGTATAGATATTACAAAATTCTTATTCACTTCATCATAGAGTTGGTATGCTTTGGAGGTATCATAGTACCATAAGAGGATACATTTATGACTCCTTGCACCGAGTTTTTTTCTATGTTCCTTAGGTATCAAGGCATAACAGGTGGAACCAAAGACCCTAAGATGCCTTACGAAAGGAATGTGACCATACCACATTTCATAGGGAGATTTTTTTTATATAGCATGATATGGATACCTATTTTTATATACTCAACACATAAAACTTCATCATCCCAAAACATCAACTTAACATTCTTGAAAACCATCAATGACCGTATCATTTTAAGATAGTCATGTTAATTTTTTCAACTACTTTTTTATAATGGGGATTATAAGGCACAATTTTTTGATGTTTGATATCATTTTGACGAAGATAGTTTTCAAATTCCTTTGAATTATATTATTTTTTATTATGAGTACAAATAGAGCCAATATAACATTGTGCATCATTTTCAGTCCATGCATGAAAGTTTTTGAAACTTTAAAATGCTTCAGATTTGTTCTTTAATAAATAAACCCAACACATTCTCATGTAGTAATCAATACATATCATTATATATTTATTACCATTTGTATGAGACAAGAATTGGGGCACATAAACAAGAATTATTGACTTCAGGCTTTCTATGTGCTCTCGAATGGGAATCATGAAAAGGCTATTTGTTGTGCTTTCCTAATATACAAGCGTCATATTTCTTAATCTTCCCAGGAATTGTAAGCAAACAAGTAACACCAATTTTTTCAACAAAGGAAGGTTATCATAGTTCAAATTTCCAAATATATCATGCCATAAAATACTCAATGGAAGGGTACCTTCATCATAATGAGAATTTTATGAAAAAATTTTGCATGACCATAACTTACTTGCATCTTAAAAAATATTTCTTCTTCTATCCCAGTCATGAAAAGTGAGTGATATGATTACTTCCTTACCTCAACCTTTCCATCAAATATATGAATGGAGTTCCTTTTGGCGGATGTGGACCAAAGATAGCAAGTTTCTCCTGAGATCCAGGATGAATATAATATCATGTAGAAGAAATTATAGAATATTATGTTGTTTGAGCTTGATGGTGTGAAACCTTGATGGCTTGAGTTTTAACTTATTTTTAAAGTATACTACTCCATCAACATAATCAATTATTTTTCCGAATAAATATCTTCTGAAAGTCACGTGGGAATTTGCTTCGAAATAAAGCAACCAAACATATTTCCATGAGTCAAGTGAATAATTGAATAAGTCTTTAGATACTTCAAACATGCAATGTGCCATGACATAATGAGAAGACACGAGTGCTTTACCTTTCCCTTTGTTAGGTATTTTACCTTTTTCTTCATTTATTTCATGCTCGATTCTTGCCAAGGCATATTACAAGTGGAAGAATCATGTACATCTATTGCATCATATGCAATGAACATCAAACCTTTCTCCATGGAAATGTCTTCCCCCCTACCTCTAGATCTATTCCATCCTCTTCCTCTTCGACCACCTCTTCCTCTAGAAGAATATTGTGTACGATTCTTCTCTTTTTGTGTAAGTCACACAACTTCTTCATAAGGCTAAGGAGTTGTTATTTTCCTAAAAGCCTTCTCTCTTTCAGTAAACTTCCTCTCAAGGGAGTCAAAGGTAATCTGATTAAGTTTCCCATTAGATTACAATGACTCAAAATAATGCGAATAGGTGGGATATAGTGCATTGAAATAATATATAAGAGGAATATTTGTTTAAATGCCAGTGGCTTTTAATGGATCTTACTTTTGATGCGAAGGAAAGAAGGTTATGTTTTTTCTACTCAAGATTGAGCAACTTCAAGTTCATTGTGTGAGTCATATACTTCCTTCAGATTCTTTAAGGCTTCAAAGGACTTATAAAATGGAGAATTATGATGACTTTCTTCTTCATTTACTAATGTTGTAATCAATGCATCTGCCTTGTTTTTATTTTTTTCCCAGATGGAAAGCTCCTTATCTGAGGTACGATTTTCAAGTGCATTGTCTCCTTCTTGTTCAGAAACCAATTTCCATTACTCATTAAAAATGAGGGTGTGTTTTATCATCCGAGAAAACTCATGATAGTTATATTTTCAAAAGAGAACTACTCTCACAATGGAGATTGTTGAATGCATTAGAAAAAAACGACTTTGTGCTTTCAATTTCGAAAGTAATTGCACACTTATTTTCTCACTATCAACATAAACATTTACCACACAAATCAATTATTTGATGTAAGTATATAAACCTCCATTTTAAAATATACGTTATATACCTTTCATATACCCCATATTGTAATTTATAGGGCTATTAAGAAGAGCTCAATGAATTCATGTGTCATTATGGTATATGCAATTTTATACCGTATAATATATGGCCATTAACAAAAAAAATCAAACAAATTCATTTTCCATAATATATATATATACGCCATGACCTTTCCTTCTTTTAAAATATATTATATACCATATCATTGTATCATGATATTTAAAATAAGCAACACACTTCCATCATATGAGGTACTTAAAAAATTCCAAGGCACATATGCATTCAATCACACACCATACCGTCGACGATAAAAAAATTATGCATTCACCATATATGCCATCAAACATCAAACACTTGAACGTATGTATTGTTAATGGATTTTAGTCATAAAAAAGGACTTACCAAAAGCCATCAACATGTGAACACGACCAACCCAGAATGCACACAACAATCTCACCATTCAGTGTAGCCATTAACACACAGGTTCAACACAACACTTCCAAGTTTAAACCAAGTTTCATTCCAGCAACCGAATATCCTAAAAATATAACCATGCTTATGTAGGAAAGTATCAGTATACTCTCACGGGACCACGAGCTTGGTACGAGAAGTTGACTGAGCATATTCTGAAGCTCAATTTAAAATGTTATGATCTTGAGGATGCAAATTTTTTGGTCAAGAAAGTTGGAAAACTAGTTATATATCATCTGTTGTATGTAGATGATATTTTGATGATATGGAACAACGAGAACTACATTTAATCCATAAAGAAATAACTGAGGAAAGGTTTTGAAATGATAGATTTGGGCTATTTTCATTACTATATTTCTATTGAAGTAACCCAATATCTGAAGTTTATATTCCTCTCTCAGAAGAAGTACGTTGCATATCTATAGAACATGTTTGGCATTGATGATTACAATCCTTTAACTACTCCAATGGAATATAATTTAATGCCCGCACCCATTGAAGGAAAATAATTTTGGGATGAAACGAAGCACAAAAAACTTGTAGGAAGTCTCAAATACCTAACTACTACCAAAATAGACATTTCATTTCTTGTTGGAATCCTTTCTAGGTTTATGAAAAATCCTTGTGAGGTTCATTGATCTGCTATAAAAAGAGTTCTAAATTACTTGAAGGGAACTAAAGAATTTGGACTCAACTATACATAGGTGGGTGACTTCAACTTGATTGGATACTATTATTCAGATTTCAATGGATATAGAGAAACTAGGGTATCTACTTCATGTTATGTTATGAGCCTTGGATTGGAGGTTTTCTCCTTGAGGTCACGCAAATAGTTCGCTCTAGTAGATTCCATAACTGAGGCTAAATATGTGGCAACTACTGAAGAAACGAAGGTAATTTTTTGGCTCAGGAAAAATTTGGAATATTTGCAAGAGAAATAAGTACATTCAACTCCTCTTTTGATTAAAAATACTTCTGCAATATAGTCTGACAAGAACCCAAAGTTTGATGATTGAACGAAGCACATAAATACAAAATACCATATGATTCGACATCATGTTCAAGTAAAAACAATTGACCTACAACATTATTCAACATATCAATATATTTTAGACATATTCACCAAACTACTTGGAATGCAAAGTTTGAAGGATTTAGAATAACATTTCGACTCACCAACATCCCTTCATATTAAAGGGGGTGGGGGGGGGATTTTGACACCTAATATTTGGGATTAGGAATCGTATGTTAATAATTATAAATATCAAAATAAAATAAGTTGGAAGACAAAGAGATATTAGGAGATTGTCTCCCTCTCGTTGTATACAGTCATATTCTAGCTTAATGCAAAAAAACAAAAATTCATTCAGAGTTACTCCTCGCCTAACAATATAATTTTTCTTTTACTATTTGCGGCATTTTGTAGGCTATAAATTCGCTAATACAATGAAAATATACAATTTGATGTGCAGTGGATTTCATCGAAGATATGTGCATGGTATGAAGAAATTGGACTGAGGGGACCAAAGGATGTCATTGTGAGTGTGGCGTAGTGATCATTAAGAAATCATATGAATAGTTCCACCTTTTTTGGTATGGCGATGAGTAAACCAGCACTAGGGCATAAATTATTGCATTATGGCGCCTGTTGTTCTCTTCTGGGTACATATATTTGGAGAAGATCAACATTTGTGGTGATGAAAATATAGTAATCAAATGGATAAATGGTAGATCTAGACTCAATGCTCTAATTTTGTCATGATGGATGGATCACATGGGGAGCCTAAGAACTTCTTTGGTTGCATCTCCTTCACTCATATCTACCATGAACAAAACGTTACTCCAAAATCTTTATCAAAGAGATGTATTTGTACCACATGTAATCACATACATTGACGGTTCCTTCATAATGATGGAAGGATGTAGGATGGTTCCATTCTGTTTGGTTAAGTTTCAACTAATATTTTTTTCCCAGAGTGAGACTTTTTATCTTTACTATTTATGTTGTTTGATTTTGGTTTTGTGGGCTCTATCTATTATTAGATGATGGAAGAGTGGAACCATTTTTAAGTGGTCATGCACATATATAGGATACCAATTAATCTATCAAGGGATATTAGGACATAGCTATGTTATAACTCAATTGTGGTAATTTTTTGAAGTATATTTTGCATGGTTGATCATAGATATTTAGATAGTATATACAACTATGTACTAATATTTATTAATATGAATATCAAATTTTTTTTCTTTCCTTAAATAAAAAATATATATCTATAATTAAATGGTAAAAATGTTAATGAAACTTTCATTAATATTTTAATTTTCTTCATGAGTTAAAATGAGTTTTTAAATAATTATAAAATAAGATATTGTTCAAATCAGTAAATGTTTGAGATATGATAAAACATTGTTTATATAAAATTTATAAAATCAATATATCTTTTAATTATATCTTTTAATTGAATACAAAATATTTAAAGTGTCAAATATAGAATTTTTTTTATCTAAAAATAAAACATTAGATCTTCTAATATATATTGAAAAAAAATCTAAATTTAAAAATATTTATTATATTACCAATTTTGTTGATATTTGAAATCAATAAAACAAATACTCTTCCACCATAAAAAAAAATATATGACAATAAATCATTTTTAATCGTAATGTAACTTAATAATCATAACAAAATGAATAAACTAAACGCAGATATGAAATACATAAAATGAAAACCATCAATAAATAAAATGCAACAAATAAAGCAAATACATAGAATGAATACTTGTACAAATTGACTATATATAGTCCCTAAAACGTTTTATTATATCATGTAAATATTACAACATGATATAATGGCCCATTTTTTATTGTTCTTCCAGGCTCACGTTTGATGGATTAGTTAGCCAGGATAGAAACACAGAGACTGTGTACAAAATTCCAAAACTTACATAGGACCCACAACTAGAAAGAACAAAAGGCGTAGGAATTAGTGGATGATTTGGAGTTGGATTGTCCATTTCATTGTCCGGGATCCACAACTAGAAAGAACAAAAGGCCTAGGAATTAGTGGCTGATTTGGAGTTGGATTGTCCATTTCATTGTGCAGGATCCACAACTAGAAAGAACAAAAAGCCTAGGAATTAGTGGATGATTTGGAGTTGGATTGTCCATTTCATTGTCCAGCACTTCTGGAGGCTGAAGTTCACCGTGCGGTGTGCACATATACTCAACGTGTGTCGTTCGCGTGCAAGTGCTATATTTGCTCTCACATTCTTATCTGGCCCAACGGATGGAGGCTAACAGGTTATATATATATAGAAAATGAAAAAATAAATGTACAATAATGAAATGGATCGAAATTCATGTGAATTGACAAAATTAATAAATTAGTTTTGCTAATAAATGAATTAGATGAGATTATATAAGGTAAAAGGAAGACGATTATAAAAAATGAATGGAAGGAGATTTGACATAAAATAAAAGAAATTGATAAGTAAAGTTTATAAACAACCACCAACCAATGAATTAATTAATATATATATATATATATATATATATATATATATATATATATATATATATATATATATTATTAATATGTTATTTAGGAGAAGGAAAAAGTTATAAAAACCATATATGTGACGGAAGTTTTATGGTAAAAAAATGTGTTATCATAAAAAAATAGAATTAATTGTATGAATATTAAGTAAATATTTTGGATGTTAATAAAAAGAATAATAAAAAGAATAGCTAAGATGCAACATAATGTTTTTCTTTTTTTCAAATAATAAAATAAAATAAATAGCTTTCTAGAATGAAGTAGGTTTTGCATAATAAATTATAAGGTTCACAAAATAAGCTAATTTATGTACAATAGGCTAAGTTTACAACATAAAAGCTATTAGTTGTTTTGTAGGTAATGATGTATTCACTTTCCAATAAATAAATAAATAAATAATAATGTGTAGGGCCTTGGGCTATAAGTCTCTGTCTCTCCAATAACAATGTGCTCTCCGTAATGACATATTCATTTTCCAATAATCAAATAAAATAAATGCTTCCCACAATACTACATTAATAGTCAAGTTAATAATACTTAAAAATGTAATAGCTATTTTAGTGTGAATTTTAACTAAGTATTTATTAACTATTAATAAAAAAGTTAATTGCTATAGTATTAGAATATTTTTCCATGTAAAATAATTATCAAAAGAAATTTTTAATGACGAATAATTAATAGCTATAATCAAATGCACAATAATTTATTAAAAAACAGGTTAATAATAGTTAAATATAATAGGTTTTGGTGTACTATGATTAACTCATTATTATTAATTATTAATGTAAATAATTAATGTAAATAGTTAATCACTAAAGTATTACACGTTAGTAGGTTTCCTTGTAATATCTATAGTACTATAAAAATGTTTAATTACTGTTATTAATAGTTATAGCTCATTTTTCTATTACTATTGTGTTGTTATAATTTATAGCTTCATAACTAACTTCACAATTAACTATTGAAAACTAATTAATTAATATATATTAGCTATTATTTATACTTTCACTTATATTTATATCACAATTAATTATGGACAAATAATTAATTAATAGATATTAGAGATTATTTATTCTTTCATTTATATTTTTATCATTAATTCTTTCTGCAAAGATTTTTCCTTACTGTTAAAACGATTGAAATAAAAATAGCCAATTTAAAAAGTCAAATGTTTGAAGAGTATGTGTTGGCATTGAAAATGTGCGTGCGTAGAGTTAACAATGTGCGGAGCATTGCTTGTGTGAAGCTTTCGGCACATGGGAAACTCTACACAAGAAAATCTCTGCACAAGAGGTAGTTAGTTGCCATTTTATCAAAAGAAGAAAGCATTAATGCAAGAGAATTAATAGCTATAATTAAATGCATAATAGTCTATTAGAAGTTAAGTTAATAAGAGTTAAATATAATAGTTGTTGTAGTGAAACGTTTAACTCATTAGTTATGAACTATTAATGAAAGTGTGCCTAATTTTGTTTAATAGTAATATTTCTGTTTTCGTTGTGTGAAAAAGTTGTCCATATAAAATAATTATCAAAATCGGAAATACACAATAGTATATTAATAGTCAAGTTAATAATATCAAATGTAAGAGCTATTGCAGTGGGGAGTTTAACTCATTAAAAAATAACTATAGATAAAACAAAGTTGATATATATATATATATATATATATATATATATATATATATTACAAAGGTTGGCCATGTAATATAATGACCAAAATAAATCATTAATGAAAGAGAAGTAATAATTATAATTAAATGCCTAATAATCTATTAATATTAAACTTAATAATATTAAATGTAACAACTATTGAAGTGCAGAGTTTAACTCATTAATACCTATAGTAAATGTAATATTTTCAGGAAACGATTGTTGTTTAGATATTAGTTATTAATATTTATAGTTCATTTTCTATTCATTTAGCTATTAGTATTGTGTTTCTATCATTTATAGCTTCATAATCAACTCAGAATAGCTAACTAGTTAATAGTTATTGTTAATTTTTATGATTTCATTTATATTTTTATCGTTATTTATGAGGAATCAAACTATGACCCTATAAATAAAACGAAATTTATTTAATTTAATCATAATAAAAAGGAAAATTGCATATTCATATCTTTACATTTACTTGTTAAAAGCATACAAGTAAAATTTAATGAACAACATATTAAACATGTCACAAATTTCATTTTTGCAACCATTTACATAAATAAACAACAAATAGAATAACACATGTTCGAGTGGTTTGGTTGGGATGCTCCTGACTTTGTTAATATGCTCTTGATTCTATTGGCATGCTCCTCTTTGCTACCTGAGTGGATTTACTTCCCAGCCAACTAGGAATTATTTTTTAGCCGAGAGAACCTCCAAAGGTTCCCTAGACCTCTAAGCCCAATTCCAACCAACTCTAGTATGTCCAAGTTAATACAAACACTCTCCAATAGATCTAAGTTTGATTCATCTCATTTTTCTCTCCATTTTACCCCTTCTCTTTCACCATGTTCCTCCCCAAAATAAATTTCTCGAATGGAAAAATAAAGAACAGGGATCTTCCCCCACATTCTCCTATCATACTCCTTCCCTTTATGTCTCTTCCTCTGATCCACCTCAACCACTTACCATTAATTCCATGAATACCTCCTCACATTTTAATTTATTAGCCTTGACTTTGCTTACCATATCTTATCAAAAATTATATTTGAGAAGACACATTGGGAATATAAATATAGATATTTTATTTAGAATTAAATTAGAGAAGACCACACCTTCTCTAAAAGTATATTTGAGAAGAAACATTGGAAATAAATTATAGATATTTGATTTGAAAACAAATAGGAGAAAACCATATATTATGTAAAAGTAGATTTGAGAAGAAACACTCGGAATAAAATATAGATATTTTATTTAGAATTGGATTGGAGAATACCATATGTTATCTAAAAGTATATTTGAGAAGAAACATTGAGAATAGAATATAGATATTTAATTTAGAAATAAATTGTAGAAGACCATACCTTATCTAAAAGTAAATTTGAGAAGACACATTGGGAATATAAATAATAAAAAGTAATAAAAGTCATATTAGTAAAAATAAAATTACAAATTCACAAGTGTAGATATATACCAATATTACTAAACAACTATAAGTCAATATTTGTTGTTTAATTAAATACTAATCAAAACTAGTCTGATAGGATCAAATAGAACATTACATTAATGCTTTGTGCAAAGATTTTTTATTTATTTTTTATTGTGGAGGCACTAATAGAATGGTTGAAGCCAAAATAGCCAATTTAGAAATTCAAATGGCTGAAGAGTGTGTGTTGGCATTGAAAAGGGACTTAGAGTTAATTGTGTGTAGATCTTTTCTATATAGTTTTATGTCTGTTTTCAAAATTAAAAAACAATTACTTTTTCAATAATTTGAGTATATAGTTTGATTTATGTTTCCAAAATTAAAAAACATCATAAAGAAATGTTTTATCATTTAAACCATACCATAGGCATCTCTCTACACAGTGAGATATTTCTTCACAAAGCTCTCTCTAAAGCGAAAGTCTTTTGCACAAATATCTCCACACAAGCTTCAACAATAGTTTAATTGAATTGAAATTTTATATGAAATTTTCAAGGATGTGTATGATTTTGACAATTGTGATAGTCACAGAGATATCGTTTGCGATAGTAGTTCCGAGAAGATGACTATGCCATGAAATGTGTTTTCTCCTAACTCCCATACAACCATTCCCTCATGTTGTGCAATTAAGTTTTTAATAATTTAAATATAGATTTTAAATCTATATTGAGTTACAATTATGTTTTTTAATAATTGGAATATATAGTTTTATTTATGTTTTTAGAAAAGAAAAAAAAGGGTTCTTAATAATTTGAATATATAATTTTATTCATATTTTCAAAATTAGAAGGCATCGTAAAGGAACTAATTTTCATGTGAGGCATAGGAGTAATAAAAGATAAGATATCGTTTGTAGTAGTAGAGTGAACAATTTTATTTTCTTTGCACTGTCGCACAACCATTTTCTTTTTCTGCGATTAAATTTTTAATAATTTGAATATATACAGTTTAAAGATGGATGAAGCTAAAATTACTTTTTTAATAATTTCAATGTATAGTTTTATTTTTGTTTTCGAAATTAAAAAACATCATAAAAAAAAATTTCTCATGTCAATCATAGACATAATAAATGATAAGATATTTTGCAGTAATACTACGAAGAAGTTTATTGTGTGGAGAAATGTGCTTTCTCCGCACTCCCATAAAAGCATTCACTCATGTTGTGCAATACGTTTTCAATAATCTAAATATATAGTTCAATGATGGATTGAATTACAATTAAGCTTTTTATGATTTCGATATATATTTTTATTTATGTTTTTGAAATTAAAAACAAATTAAGTTTTTAATAATTTGAATAAATAATTTTATTCATGTTTTGAACATTAAGAAACATCATAAAGGAACGACTTCTCATGTCAAACATAGGCATAGTAAATGATAAGATATACCTTCTGGTAGTACTGTGAAGAAGTTGATTATGCAAACGAATGTGTTTTCTTTGCACTTCTGCACAACCATTCACTTGTTGTGGAATTACAATTTTTAAAATTTGAATATATAGTTTAAAGTTGGATTGAACTAAAATTAAGTTTTTTATAATTTGAATATCTAGTTTTTAATAGTTTTTAATTGTAATGCACAGGAAGCGAATGTGCAGAGTCTTTGTATTTCAAGTTATATTTGGAGGCTTTTAATTCTTAATACTAGTTCGAAAAAACTCAATAGTTCGGAGAATGGTATTTTACAAGGATGCAGAAGTTGTTCGAAGCTAGTGTGTGTGGAGAATTGTAATGTGTGGGAAACCAGTGTTTAGAGCTTGTTCTCTTCAGCAATGAAATTATGGTTAAAAGTGCAAAAAAATAGAGAATTATAAAGAGTCAATGTACTTTGACCACAAGGAAGATTCTATAGTCCTTGATAAGGCAACCACTAATAATAAATAATAAATATGTTGGTAAAAATATAAAATAAAGAAAAAATATAACTATATAGAATTTATAAAATTAAGTTAGTGACGAAAAAATATAATATAAATACCAAATAATATAAACGAGACATTACATTTTTAAAGTGCAAAAAATAATTATAATAAAAAAATGGTTGGAAGAATGCTCTATAAATATATCGAGATCAATGTGTATGAAAGGTGAAAAAACAAATTAATTTAAGAAAAAGAATATTAATTTCAAAGAAAAACAATTGTCTGTATAGATGTAAATAGAATGTGTACACAAAGACATAAGCATAGGAAATCTTATACATAACTGGTCTCTCTCTATAGCAACTCTTACATAAGACCAATGTCTTTCTCTTCTATTGATTAATGTCTTTCTGAGTAGGCTGAGATTTTATGTGCCTATCTGCTTTGGTTTCATTGTGCAAGAACGTGTACATTGGAAGAGACGTACGTTGAATGACACCATCACAGAGGCTATGTTTTCAAGAACATATGACAAATATTTCCTCACTAACATGCATTATTTTGCACACTCGGAAGATAAAAGGAAACCACATTTCATTATTTTTATTTCATCTAAAATGTAATGTAATTTATAAACTAAAAATTTAAACTTAATCATATTTTAAAACCAATTTTAGGACTTGAGTAATATATATAAAAAAATGAGTTTGTTATCGTTTTAAAAGCTCTACAATAATTTTATAATTGTTTCAAATAAATGTAAAATGGTAAATAAGTTTCATAATAAAGGAGAGATTAATATTTATTAAAAAAACTTTGCTATAATTTTAAAATGTTAAAGAGTTTAATAATAATAAAAGTATGAGAATAATTAGGGTTGAATTTTTAGCAACATGGTAGCAAGCTCTATAAGTCTAGTCCATCATTGGTATGCATCTATGTGCTTCCAATACCTCGACAAGGTTTTGAACAACATATCAGTACATTGAGGCATCAGATCTTCACCTTGCTACACCCAATATGATAGCTTTTCCATGCAAAAACTATTAGAAACTCGTCATGGATGACTTTCTCAGCTGCTAGTAGGTTTTGTTCATGCGATTTGGAGTTCATCATAGTGGCACCATCACTAATGATGGATAGAAGGATGATAGTAACCAATATCCCACGAAATACTTACCTCAATGCTGATTGTACTTCTTGAGGGTCAAGAAGGCGCTAGAGGCTTACAACATAGGTCAGGCGAGCCTCGAATGAACCAATGCGAAATATAGAGACTTGTATGAGCCACTCTCGACTCTCGGACAATGGAGAGGGATTGATCCTATCAGAGGCATGGGATTCATATTTTTATATTATTTTCACACTCATATCTCAAGCCCCCCACTTCTACTAGGCTTCTCATGCGCTAAAGGTGAGTTTACTACTACAAATATACATAATTTATTGATCTCGATAAAACAGTATTAGGGGGATCCTTCTGCTTT
>CM076575.1:1575550630-1575781217 GCA_034641835.2 Pinus albicaulis | reverse complement strand
CTCGGCTGAATTCAAAGACTTTTGTAGCGAAGAATGGATTCAGAGAGAGCTCATCGCACCCCATAACCCACAGCAGAACGGGGTGGCTGAGCGGAAGAACAGAACGATCGTGGGTGCTGCACGGGCGATGTTGCATGATCAGGGCCTACCCCTTCACTTATGGGCTGAGGCATGCAATACAACACTGTATGTGCAGAACCGTTGTCCTCACAAGGTTCTTGGCATGAGTACACCAGAGGAGGCTTATTCTGGCAAGAGGCCTGATATTTCCCATTTGCGGATTTTCGGATCTCCTGTCTACATGCATGTGACGAAAGATGCGAGAAGGAAGCTGGATCCAACTGCTGAAGTTGGAATATTTGTGGGGTACACTGATACACCTCACAAATATCGGGTGTATGTGCCAGACAGTCGCAAGACTGTTGTGCGACGGGATATAAAATTTCAGGAGGAGAAAGCCATGCAGTGTTCGCTTGAGAGGGAGCTACACTTGCATGCAGATGAGGAGCTGTTAGTTCCTAAGGAGGAGCTTCCAGATGTGGATCAGCCACAAGAGGAGGTTCGGGAGGTGGAAGAAACCACCCAGGCAGCGCCAACCATCAGAGGGCGCATGCGCACTACAGAAGCTGAGCGACTGGCTCGGGATGCAGAGAAGGTTGTAGGACCACCTACAGCACAGCGCAGACAGAGACAGTCACCGGATCGGTACACTGGATACATGGCTCTTATGAGTCAATGTGTTGTGACAGAGCCATCCTCTTTTTGAGGAAGCTGTGGAGGAACCCGCATGGGTTGATGCCATGATCGAAGAATATGATTCGATCATCAGGAACAGTGCATGGGAGATTGTCCCAAGACCGGTTGGGAAATCAGTTGTAGGTTCGCGATGGATCTACAAAGTGAAGCAGGCGGGTGACGGGAGTGTGGAGAAGTACAAGGCGAGATTTGTCGCCCGTGGCTTCTCACAGATCGAGGGGATTGACTATGAGGAGACTTTTGCACCTGTCGCAAGGTACTCTTCCATACGGACAATCCTTGCTCTCTCAGCGCAGATGGGGTGGCACATTCATCAGATGGATGTGAAGACTGCGTTCCTCAATGGAGTCATTGAGGAGGAGGTGTACATAGAGCAGCTTGAAGGTTTCGAGATCTTCAGCAGTGAGTCGCATGTGTGCCGACTCAAGAGAGCACTGTACGGGCTGAAGCAAGCACCTCGTGCTTGGTACACACGGATTGACAATTATTTCACCGGGCTTGGATTTTCCAAGAGTGAGGCGGATCCTAACCTGTACCAAATTGTGGTGGAGGGGAAGCTTCTGATCATTTTACTGTATGTAGATGATCTGATTTTGACGGGTGATGAGTTTTTGATACTTTCATGCAAGGAGGACCTTGCTAGAGAGTTCAAGATGAAGGACTTGGGCCTCCTTCATTATTTCTTGGGATTGGAGATTTGGCAGCGCAGTGGAGGACTGTTTGTTTCTCAGGGCAAGTATGCCTGGGAGATTCTGGAGATGTTCAACATGCATGGCTACAAGCCTGTTGACACTCCTCTTCCTGGAGTTTGAATGAAGGAGGATGCTACTTCAGCGGAGGTAGTGGATACCACTGTCTATCGACAGTTGGTGGGGTCGCTTATGTATCTGGTCAATACACGACCCGATACATGCTATGTTGTTAACCAGCTTTCGCAAGCTATGGTTAAGCCTACCAAGCTCTACTGGAAGGCAGGCAAGCATGTATTGCGTTATCTTAGTGGCACATCGGGATATGGTCTGCGGTACAGACAGGAGGATGAGGTGAGCCTTTCTGGCTTCACGGATGCAGATTGGGCAGGGAGCCCAACAGACCGGAAGAGCACATCTGGAGTTATTTTCAGCATTGGATCGACAAAATTTTCCTGGTACAGCAGGAAACAGAGATCCGTGGCACTCAGTTCAGCAAAGGCCGAGTACATGGCAGCAAGCTTGGCTGCATGCGAGGCTATTTGGATGAGGAAGATCCTTGTTGGATTGTTCGGGTCGCACTTGGAGCCTACAGTGATTTATTGTGATAACCAGAGCTGCATCAAGCTCTTGATTAATCCAGTATTTCATGATAGATCCAAACACATCGACATCAGGTACCATCATATCAGAGACTGTGTTCAGCGGAGAATCATGATGCTTTCATATATTCCCACGGAGGATCAGGATGCTGACATCTTGACGAAGGCACTCACCAGGAGCAAGTTCGAATTCCACAGAGGTAGGATAGGGGTTACAGATAATCCATATCTTGCTGAGAGGGAGTGTTGAAAATGCAACAAGATGATGGATCTTAGTGAAATGAAGTCGCCTTCACTAAGTGGGCCCGCAGACGATTTTGGCGAAAAGTCTATTTTTAGACTATGTCTATTTTTAGACATATGGAGCATGGTCCAGGGGTTGCAGTATGTTATTCTTGGAGTATTGGTCATGTTGGTAAAAATAGATGGACCTCTATTTTTAGACATTTAGGTCGAAGTCTATTTTTAGCCCCCGCCCCTATCCTAAAAATAGGAAGTCAAATATTATTTACCCTTAATAATATTTGGACTTAACTTCGGTTTACTCTCTTGGAGCACTTCAGTTCGAGCTACAGAAGTGGCTCATGCATCTGACAGAGGAATTATGCTATTCCTATGGGTTTGGTGAGCTCATGCATGGTTGACTTCAGTTAGGACTTCAGTGGCAGAAGTTTGGTGGAGTTGATGGGACAGTTGGTGGAGTTGTGCTCGGTTTAACTTAGTTGAACTGGTTGAGATTAGTTTAACTAGCTAATCAACTAGTAATGAGTGGAGTGAATTAAATATTATTTAATTCACTAATTATTAACTCATGATTCAACTAAAGAACACATCAGTTCACTACAGTGCATGAACAGTTCAGTGGAGACCAGTGAAATAGGTAGATGAAAGGGTTGAGATAGCTATCAGTTGTGACATCAGTTGTTGATGAGATTTGCACCACACTTGGAGGAATTTCCCATGATGATTACACTGTCAAGCCAAGGAGATTCAAACCTTGTATCTCTCATTAGACCAGCCTTGATTGCACAATAGAGGCAGGCAATTAGTGGGTGAGTTTTGAACCAGTGAACTGTTCAAAACCAAGCTAGTTTGTGTGTAACTTTATGAGACAGTACTGAGTACTTGTGAGGAGTATTGTATTGAGATTGTTACATGTTCTCTCCATTATAATATACAGAATAACTGGGGTTTTTTAGCTATAAGCTTTCCCCATACATACTGTGTAATGTGTGTGATGTTTTGATGATTGTTTGATCGCATACCGCTTGTTTATTTCCGCATGTGTGATGATCTGAGTGGAAGATATTATGTGTTGCATATGAATTCGAATTGATATGTGATCAGGATAATCTCGGTGGATAATTAATCATTATTCAGCAAATTTCTACAAGTCACATTATATGTCCCAATGTAGACAACCCATGGAACCACCAATTGTGTGCTTCTCCCTCAAAGTGCAGTGCTGCAATCTTGATGGCTTCAGTTTCAAGGACGTTGTTCAAATGGAAGTAGATATCCATCTTCTCTACCCATGCCTTGGAAGGACTGGAGGATGACCCATCAAACTTGGGCAAAAAGAATCTACCCATAGTGTGGTGTCTACCATGAAAGAAACTACCATCTCTATACTGTTGTCGTGGTCTTCTTTTGTCCTTGAGGTGACAAAAATATTGGAAACTCAAGTGATCCTTGAATCTATGACTCTAAGAATCATACTCCACAAAATAATCTTCAAGGGAAGATTTCTCTTGTGGTCCTTCATTCTCCACAGCCAAGAAGGTAGGCATAGTGGAGCGTTGTGAAGCTTGGGGGGCTTGTGGCAGATTAACTGGTTGACCAGTCCCATGATGAGACATATCTGAGCTCTCCCCCAACTGAAATATCCCAGGATATTCCCTCATTCTTTCCACCCTCATCTCTCTGATATACTTGGAAATATCTTGAATGGTCTCCAAAATAGTTTTTTGAAACTCCTCTGCTTCTTTATCATTCACAATTTCAGGGGCTTTACCCTTGTCTTGACCCTTGTCAGGATCATCAGTAGTGTAGTCATACTTCTTATGACTTTTGTTATGATACCTCTTATCCCTCTTAGTAAGAGGATCATCTTCTTCTTAATGTAGCATAGCTGGTGCTCCAAGGCAAGCATAGGTTGTGCCAAGAAAGGAGCTCTGATACCACTGTAATGTTCCCAAATTGGGATTGCATAGCAAGCTCGGAAAAATAACGCACTCCTTGGGATATTTATGTATAGAAATGAGTTTTTAGCCTTTGGATCCATTAGATCAGTAGATCTGGAGTATAAATCCAAAAGGGGAGCAAAAAAAACTCAAACTAGGTGTGGTAAACAGGTCTCCCACAACCTAGTCTAGCTGGAAAACACCCTGGAAGAGGGGCTGCAGCTATGCACAACAAACTGCTTCAAGAATAACGAAGTATTGGACCATATGAGAAGAAGGCCATCAAATATGATTAATAAATGAATGTACAGCAGCAAATTAGAAGTAAAGTGAAGCTCTTTCAATATACAGTAAATTACATGAGACAAGAGAGCAAGATTGCTTTAGAAAAGAGAGTTGCAACATATATAAATCAACAAATTTGGCTCAACCGCATTATTTTTAGGAGCTGTAATAGCTTCATATTACAACTCAGATCTATGACATATCTGTGGAAAAAAAATCAGATCTATATCAGATCTGGAAACTAGATAGTTTTCTTTACAAGATCCCCTTAGGGTTTTGACCAAATCATGCATAAATAAGAGTAGATTTGAGATACAAGTTGCAGATCTGTAAAATACTGCAGTAATTTTTTAATATAACATTACATAAAAAATATCATATCTAAACAAAACATGGATCAGCAAGCTAATCCATGGTTCACCAAGGTGAAAGGCAAAGCCCTGCACTAGAGATCTCTGATCAAAACTGGAATCAAAACACCATAAAGAACCTCATATCAAAATAATGTAGTCCATCAATGGAAACATTGTTTTAGCTCAAAATGACAAGGATGGCCACTGCCAAGTTATAGATCTGAAGTAAAAATAGGAGAGGCACTCTTCCAGGAGGTTAAAAGTCACACTCCATGAGAAGAGGCTCCCAAAACAAGCTAGATCTCTACAGATCTAGACCTCCACTTGTTGCAGCTTGCAAGAGTAGCAAAACCGTCAATGGATCAGCACTGCAATTGTAAGTAGAGCTTGGCCTCAAGCCTGATAGTGGATCAATTCAGAAAATACTCCTCCAAGAATCCTCAAACGAAGAGGTGAAATCCCTGCATAGGAACTCCAAGCACAATCCTCCACTAAACAGTATAGAATAGTATTTGTCTAAATATACAAGATACTCAGAAATATGACCAATCAACAACCTTCTCTTTTTTCCTTCCCTTTCCTTTTATAATATGAGAGCCTTTGCAAACCCTAAACCACCTTGATGAGTTAACTCTTTTAACATGAGGGGCCTCCTTCTAAAATTGTGTTGTCCCTTTAGGAGATGCATTGAACCTAGACAACGCTGTAGATTTGGTCAAGGTTGACCCAGTCTCATAGCTCAAACCCCTTTCACACGTACAAGTGATCATTTACATGGCCTTGATTTAAATGTGTTCACATGGGCATTGATTTATTAGTCTTCTTAGGAGTTTTACATGTCCTCCTTTATTCATTTATTCATGCAACAGAAAATAAATAAAAAATGAATATTCCTCTTAGCTTAGGCTAAGTAGGAATATCACAATTTTTGCTTGGTTGTACTTGTTGATGAGATTTGTAGGTACATGTTTTTAAACAAGTTGTAAAGATGTACACCTACCTCATACTTCATGATGAATTTTTGATGATGTTGAGTATGATGGAAAGAGGGAGCTTTAAGAACCCTGATGACATTGGTAATCGAAAGATGACCTTATTTCCATATTAAGATAAAAATAATGATGTTTTGGAATGTCTAAATTATCCAATGATATGATGATACAAAAGAAAGAGCATGTGTAACAAAAATTGTTGATGATGGAATTATCCCCCTAGATGAGAAGAAACTTGAAAGTGTGTATCCTCCATAGTTGATAGGGAGGACATGAGGAGCATTTAATGAATTTCATGAAGAAATAATGAGATCATAGAATAGCTAAAAAACTATTGATGGTTATTTTGGATATGTTGTGAATAAGACTTGGTTGTTTTAAGAAGTGTGTAGGTTGAGTAATTTGGTGATGCCTAAATAGCTAGAAAAGGAAGCTTTCGTCGAGATATGTTTAGATATTGTGATGACCTAAGAAACATCAGAATGGATAAGGACCCCAGATTTTATGCTAGAATATTGATATTAGAACTAATATATTATAATTTTGATACTAGTTGGGGTTGTAAACATAGAGTATGTTCTAATGAATGAGCAATTAATTGGTGTGTTGATCTCTCCTCGAGAAGTTTTGAATATATGATAATCATGCTTGGATTTATTTGGTTGAGAGGGAGATACGAGTAACTTAGGTTGGGTGA
The DNA here is from genome assembly GCA_034641835.2 of Pinus albicaulis. Classification (NCBI taxonomy): domain Eukaryota; kingdom Viridiplantae; phylum Streptophyta; class Pinopsida; order Pinales; family Pinaceae; genus Pinus; species Pinus albicaulis. The sequence goes on along the minus strand of CM076575.1, from coordinate 1,575,774,660 downwards.
ATTTATGATGGTACTTGGGGGGGAATCTTAACCTAATTGGTTTTGAGATCTCAGTTATGGTTTTTCCTTCATGATGTTTAAAACTTAGTGTGGGAAGGTGTCTTAGTATTATGGAGCTCCATTTTAGTGTTTGAGATCTATGGTAGCTATATCCTTATGAGGGTTGGTGTCTTGTAATGCGGGTGTAGATGGTATCTATATCCCATTGAATTGATACCACGGTTGGAGCCTAATTTTTCCTATAGTGGCACGTTTACTTGATGACACCTTTGTCCCTATTGAGTTAGTGTCTTGGAAGGTAGCCTTGATGACACCTGATTGTTACCTTGGAATTTGTTTTCCTTGATGTTCTCTAGCATTGCATATGTCATTGTACTCTTCCTGCAATACTTAAAATTAAGGTAAACCTTGTACTAATTAAAAAATCACGAATACCTCCCTCTTTAAGAGGGAGGTTTGAAACTATAACTAGTATCCATATTCATAATTTTTATGTAGTTCTTGACATGATGTAATTATTATGTATTTGTAAAAAAAAAGAAAAACAAAAATTATTGTGAAAGAAAATAAAATTGTTATTTTATAAGCATGGTTTGCATGTTCAATTTATTATATGTCTAGTTCAAAGCACCCATTGTATGCTTCTAGGGTTTTTATAATGATTAATTGTGCTTGGCATATTGTATAAAAATATTCTTGGTCTTATTGTATCAAATAATAAAATTATTTTGTGTCAAATTTGTAATTTGTGCCTCCTCAACTAGGTAAGCCTCAAGAACCATCAATTCAGCCTCATAAAGGAGATTCAAATATATATATATATATATATATATATATATATATATATATATATATATATATATATATATATATATATATATATATATAAGCAGTAATTTCAACCTATTGTGGAATCCAATTCAAGAAGAGTTTAATGTGAAATATTAAGCAAAGAAAAAAGTGTGAAGGTAGCTAAACAAGGAAGGTCTTACCATTACAAGAAGGAAGTGGTCTAAGTGAAGAAGAGAGGAACTGAAAACTACTTATTTTATGTCACACGTGCAAATAAATATGAGGTAGAAGTGTGAAGGTGTAGTGCCAAAGGTGAAGGCTGAATTGTAGGAGTTGCAGAGAGGGTCTAAACCCTTGTTGACTATTTTTGGGAAGACTGACTTTTGTTGAATTTTGGGAGAAATTGACTTGAGTTTGACTAATCTTCTTGGGAGGATTATTTTGTGGATTAGAGGAGGTATTAAAATTGGTCTAAGGGTATTTTTTGTCTCATTTGATTTGTTTCTTGAATAAGAGAAGATAAGTTTTTGGGTTTTCCCCTAGAAGACGGTTTTTGCTTTAACTGAGAGCCTACATATTGTGTCCTTTGTTCTTTTTATATTCATGATTTTATGTTTTGATAGTTCCTTGATTATAACAAGACAAAATAATACATAAAATAATATAATAAGAATACTAATAAATCACAAGTAGTTATCAAAATAAGATTTTCTTTTCCTTTTTTATTTTCTAACATACTAGAGACTTAGCCTTGTAGGGTTTATGAAGGCTACTAAGGGGTTTTGTAGTCTCTTGTAGAATTAAAATAAAATCTTCATGCTCATAATTTTATTCTCCTAAAACATTAGGGAGATATAATTATGCAATTCTTTTGGGTGTCATTGTGATGGAAATGACACGGATTTTTTTTTGCTTTGGACAAAAAATGATGAAAAATGGAGGAAAAACTAAGGGGTGAGGTAATTTCAAGATTCCTATTATGCTTTTCCTTCACTTGTATATATAAAAAATCCTTCTACTATAAATTTTTAGAGAAATGTGGGGTATCCTATAGCATTACAGGGCTTTCTTGTAGCAACTGAAGGAATTGGATGATGGGTGATGGTGGAAAATTGTCAAAGGTTTCTTTATGGGCTCTTTGAGATTGCATGAGATGGTGTTTTGGTTGAATGTACAAGCTAGTCTATCTCATTAATATTGCTATTTTTTCTGTTGTGATACCTACACACAAATAAAAGTAAGATAAAAACTTTTTTCATCATGATTTTCTTCATTATTATTTTCTTCTTCTTCCTTTTTTTCCCCTAAGGCCCACTAGGTGCCTCATGGGTATTTTTAGCTAGTAGGTCTACCCTATGTGCTCAGAGGAGGTTTTCACATGGGGATATTTATTATTTATCTTTTTCTTAGACTCATGGGCTTCCTTGTGGAGGTTTTCAACTAATGAGTGTGTGTCAGGTGCTTTAGAAGAGGATTTCACTTGACGTTTTTTTTCTTTTTTCTTGCCTTTTCCTTCTTATTCATGTTAGTTATAGGATAAATGAATTCAGACCTTGAATTCTCTCAATAAATTCCAGCTCCTTTATTATTGAATTAGTAAATTTAGTGTTGGAGATAGGCTTCTTATATAATTTCAATTGATAACCATCTACCAAAAATGGAATTTACTCTTTATTAATTGGTCTGATCCAGAACAAACCATTATCATAGTACCTTTATACCAGATAAGGTATCAACCATTTGGTCAAGAGATTCCCTTTAAAATATTTAATCCTAGATTCATACAAGAGGGCCCAATCAACCTCTTAGAGGGATCTATTCTTGATATTATTTTCATGCTATATTTTTCATTGTAGCTAAGCCACTTTATTATGAAATAGGGATTTCATCTTGCATTCACCAAGTACATTTAATTTATTCGTCCTTTCATCATGTCATTTAGTGAGATCCAAGTCAATTTGAGCTTCCATCCTCATAGTTTTGTACTCAAACATAATATATAACAAGGATTTCTTTCCATATATTAGATCATAGAGGTTGAACCCATTAGTGATATTCCATGCGGTGTTCTAGGTGTGGTTCACCTCAACAACTCTCTTTTATGATTTCCTTTTTTTTGTTGCTAATCACCTTAGGCAGTGTTATTTCCAATGCTATCTTAGTCACTTCTAATTTCCTATATTTCGTAGTGTGTTATGGAGTAGAATTACGTTGTTAGATGAGATGTTTCTTCATGATCTCCTTGTTCATATTGCAGGTGAAATAGGAGCCTTCTTCTATCACCACTTCTCTTGGGAAACTAAATTATAGAATATGTTTTCTCTTATGAGTTCAACCACCTTTTTATTGGTTTTTTTATTTTACTTACTGCACCTCATCCCACTTAATCAGGTAGTTTTTACACATAATGATGTATACCTTTTGTCTAGAAGAAGGATCGATAGGAACAATGAAATTCGTGACCCACTTTGCAAATGGTTCAAAGGTCACCTGAGCTTGTAAAGGGATTTCATCCATATGAGTGGGTTTCCTCATCGTCTAGCATTCATCACATTGTGTTGTGTATATATATGTATTATTGTGAAGGTTTTTCCAGCAGTATCGTACTTGTAGGATCTTGTAGGTTTTCCTCTTTGCCATAAAATGACACCCAAACGGTAAATAATGTCAAGCTATGATGATTTCGAAAACATTAGCATCCCTAACACATATTCTCTATATATTATTAGGGCCCCACTTTAATAGGTTACCCAAAATCCAAGTGTGAAAGGGATGATTTCTCATCATTTTTCTTTTCTCCTTTGTCAATAAGTGTGTAGGGAACTAACCATCATCTAGTAAATCAAGTATGTCAACAAGCCATGGATATAAGAGTGATAGAGAAAATATAGGTTCATTATGGATTTTATCATCTACCACTTCTTTAACATCTATAGACAAAGTTAGTCTTGAAATAAAATATGCAATGAAATTTTACTTTCTAGAATTATACCCAATAGTTAGATAAAATTATTGAAACAATAGTAGCCACTTGATTGGGTGAGGATTTCATATATTTTTTTAATTAAGTATTTCATTGTGACATGATTAGTGTGTAAAAATACCTAACGAAGAGTAATGTAATGTCTAAATTTATCTAAAGAATGTACAACAACAGTGAGTTCTTTCACAAGAACTGCATAGTTAATGTTGGGTCCTTCATTATTGGGGACAAAGTTTTAACATTTTTTGACCAAATATGGCCGACAGGAAGTCCTAAAGAAAGAAACTAAGGAAGATAAGGAATATACTAAGATATTTCAACTGTAGAAGGTTTGCAATGGAAAATAGGGAGACATGCAGTCAAAACTAAGTCGAAACAACTATCAACAGGATAAGAAATAGTCACAATCGACTGAAAAAAGAAGTTGAGGAGGAAAGGGAGGGAATGGAAGGAAGAAACAAGAGGTTCAAGAGAATGGATTTCAAAAAGTAGAATAAAAAGGAAAAATGGGGATATGGAAGGCTTGTGTATCAAAATGTTGTTGATGAATCTATTGGGCTTAGCATTGTTTTTTTTTTACCTGATTCTGAATTAGTTTATGTTTTGATTTCTTGTTTCTACCTAAAAGGACTCAGAGCATGAATGTATTGATGTACTAATCATTGAAGCTAATGAAAAGGAGTTACAGGGATGTTTATGGATCTACATTTGTTTTTATGGGGATCTTTAAAAAAAATATTATGAATGCATGTGTACACTCTTGTTCCATTTGAATGCTTTGTGTGTTTTCTTTCACAATGGTTATACATTTGATGTTTTATTTCTAAGCTTAATTAAACAATTAGCCCTTTTGTAACACCTCTTGATGCCTAGTTCTAACCCATTAAATAAGTAAGGTGAAAAACTGCATTGGGTGAGACACCTTACTCTCCTTGAGTAAGGTGAAACTGTAGGTGCTATGCTAGACAATAGTGGACCCTTTGTTGGCCCTTGTGCTCAAACCCAGTGTCGCTGCCCTTTCATAATTTCCTTCTAGCAAATGGTTCTGTTGTTGGGACTTGAAATTCTTGAAATAGATCTAGAACATCGTGATGAGGATTTTTAAGAAGGATCTATAAGATTGGTTGTATGAGAAAATAGAAAAGTTTACCTCTCAGTAAGCGCAACCCTATCACAAAAGTGTGAAGAGATTGAAGGAAGAAATTTTGTATGCAGAGTCTGTGAGCTATCAGTATGAGATATTCTAGTGCAAGTTCCTAGAGGAAAAAATAAAATACTGGAAACCATAGCATATCTCCTCATTCCTAGACTTCGAATACCTCGTTGAGTTACACCAGCTCGATATAGGTCTAACTCGAGTGGTCACCTTTTAGGCACAAGCCACTTCATAAGGTTACATTATCGAGTTTGCTACGAAGGGTCATTTTTCATTTTCCAAGGCTGAGGTCGTATTCAATTTAGGGTTATGGGGAATAATTTTTAAGGAGATCCCATAGTGGATTAAATTTTTAATGGTATAAGAGAACTTAGTGGTGATTTAGGGCCCAGCCATAGCTGTTTAAAGCCCTAGTATTAGGGGAAGGGTATAAGGGGAGGAATGTAACCTAAATATGAACTATGAAAATGTTGGAGAGATGGATGTGGATGACTTCTGAAAGTCTAGAGATTTGAGATAACAAAGGTGGGAACCAAAAGCTTAATAATGGCAAGAGAAAGCTTTGCAAGAGATCCATAGGTGATAAAGGGAGCTAAACCAAATAGGATTGATTATAAGTATTCTAAATGAACGTGAAGTATAAATAATCTTCCTAATGCTACGAACTGATGGGGATGGAGATAGAGTGAATCATGGTCGAACAGGAGAGTTCGGGACCACCATGGTTATAGAATTTGAAATAATAAGTAGAGATTTCCCTCTGCCAGCAGAGATGGATACACTAGATCGATTGTGCCCTATAGGACAAAATGAGGGCCTGAATGATGACATGATCTTCATTATGAGAAGATTTCTTTTTGAAGATGATGCATCTCCCAATAATAGTGACTCATTTCCTAGCATTTCAGGTAGCACATCCCCTGGCCTTCCCCTGGTACTTTATCACAACCATGTTTAGTTTTTATCTAAGCTAGTTAAAGTTATAAACATACATAGAGTATATGTGTACTAAAATGGGATTTAAGAAATGAAGAAAAAGGTAAGCATGGAAAATTTGATAATATATGGAAGTGATCTTACAGAGGTAATAATGTATATTTCCTAAAATACATGGATGGAGCAGAGCTGCCTGGTAGGCCTGTAAATGGAAGAATGCTCAAACATTATTTTTCACAAGAATAGAAGCATTTTTCATTAATATCATTGTAAATATCATTATCCTTCTACTACAATGAGTGGGTGACTCATGTCAAAAGTTGAAGCCCAAAGATAAGGCCATAATCTCCTGATCAATTTGCCACCATAATTACAACAACAACAAAATAAATCAGATGCAAAAAATTACTAAAGAAGGTGATTCAAGGCTAATGGTAAAAAATTCTTCGCACCTCACAAGGAGAATTCCATCCCCAACTGGACCCACTATTAAGGTCCTATAATTTATAATATCATAAGGTGATTGAATATTTTCTCTCAATCATATGAAATTGTAAATAATATTGCATTTTGCAAATGATTTAAAAAAAAAAGATATAAAAAAATAAAAATGAAAAAAAATGAAAAGGGGGTCTATGAAAGGAAAAATAGAATAAAATAAAATAAAGTAAGAGAATAAAAAAACAAAAATTATGATGAAAATAACCCTATGAAAAATAAAAGTAAGTGTGAAAGTGATGCAAATTCAAATGCCACTAGAAGAAAAAATAGTTTTGTTTTGAAAATAAAATAGGATTTTGTGTGAAACTTGTCTTAATTGCCACAACTATAAATACTTGTTTGAATCATATAGTATAATCATGGTCAAGCACATTTGAATTTATGTTATTAGGCTAGAGAAATAATTTATCCAAGCTGTTTAAACTTGGCTAAAATTAGCTAGGTAGATGAAGAAATTGGTCTAATTATTTAAGCTAGATCAATGAAGGTAAATGAGTAGGTTAGAATTAGATTAGATAATTCCCCTTTAAAAGAGAAAAATAACAAGTTTTTTCACATTCAAATGCACCCTTAGGTAGTGACAAATAAGCCTAATAAAAACATTTAGACTGAAAAGGATGAAAATGTAATAATTTATGTTTTATACCACATATATTCTTAGTCTAAGTATCGATGCTTATGTTATAAAGTTTGCAAAAATAAAAGGTATTTTTTGTGTAGTGGATAAGTGGCATGCACGATTCAACGCTCAGATCATCATCCACCCCTATCAATGGCCCCGAACACCTTTCGGTCACCCCTTCCCTTCCTACCTTTATCCGTGGAGGGAGGGGGGGGTGGCGGGGGGGTCCGAAAAGTGGTTTGGCTCCTAACTAGCCCCACATAACGTGTCACTCCCTCATGATTTCGCACCCCCCCTCCACATACCACTTACCGTTTCTACCCTTCTCTGAAAACCATTAAACCACTCCCCTTTCTCACTAATTCTCCTCGTGCCATCATTTCCAATCCTTTCATGATATCTACCCTACCCATTACGCATTAATTCTTCCCTCGATTACCGTTTACATATCCTAACAGTCCTGCGCCCCCAACGGGTGGCTACTTAAACCATAAAATCCTCTCGATCCACTCATTTTTCACCATTTTTCTGCATTTTCAGTCACCCAAATCATCTCTACTCTTTCTAATTTTCCTTCACACAATAAAAGTGTCTTGCGGAAGAAGAAACCAAAACACACAGTGAAATAACCTTAATTTCCACCAACTGTCAATTTCCAACAATTTTCTGGTAAATACACCATTGTCATCCTTTTCCTACTATGTGAATATGCAAAAATGCCTCCAAAGGGAAAAAATAATGATAATTCTAACAGTCCAATGATCCCTCCCGCAATTGGTCTCAACCACATCCCCCTGACTCTATAAAATATCAAAGCCAAAGTGTGAATTCGATTTATTTGAATTACATTTTTGCCTCAGAGATAATTACCTTGACGAGAGTGACGAGATTAGGCTCCAGGAATCCAATTTACATATTTACATGTTTCCTCAAACCTACTATTTCCTAGATATTTTCCTCAAATGCCAAGCATATTATTTTCTAAGCCAAAGAACCATTGTGGCTCACAGTGGTGACATTCTATTTATAATTACACCTTAAACAATAAATAAAATGTTACAGATCCCCCAAAATGACTCTAAAACCCATTTCAAGTGGAAGCTCTAAATTAAGCACATTAGAAGTTAAATGTTTCCCAAAGAGCAAGGATTTTCAAAATTTTCATGCCCAAGGATGTCGAATTACCAACGAAAAATACATCATACCCCTCCTCCATTTTTCCAAATAAGGATAAGAAAATAATCTCCATACTCATGTTTTTTAGGATATTGTTTAGATGAATGGGTAGATGAACCTATTTTAGGTTTTCTATCCATTCTCTCCACTAAAGAAAATCCCTCTATGATTTTTAATTTCAGTCAGTTCCTTTTTGATAGCATCCATGAACAATTCCTTAAGTTTGAAAGTGAAGGATTGTTCAAATATGATTCTGTTTTAAATTACATGTTTCCATTTGCACTACAAAATATGAATGAACAAGGAGATCATCATTCATTCATTTTTTATACTTCCTTGGAAAGGAATAATTCAGAAGAATATAGTTTCAAAGACTATATCGATCAGTTTATTCATCCAACCACATGTTTACTGAGCAGTAATGTAGAACCCAGGGTCAGTGATAATATTCAGAAGATTTTACACATCAATGAGCAGCCTAAGACAGATGACTAGTACTTGTGCTAGAATTACACTGTGATAAGAGTGTATGGGTGTGAGCTACAATCCTACAAGCTTCCTAAATACCTCCCAATGATGGTGATTGCATTCGAATACATCAGACATATGATCAATTTAGATGAAATCCACTTTGTTTCAGCCAAGAAGAAATCACAATTTAGAATAAAGACTTAGATTGGAACTTTTCTTTGCAACAGTAGGACAATAGGAGAGGATGAATACATCCTCCTAAAACAGATGAAGTTTCCCTTAAGCTTCACTTGGTGATATGACCCAGTTGGCACAATTTCCAAGCTAAGGGTGGAAAATAAAACCACTCTTTATGTTCATACACAAATACCTAAAATTGGAAAGTACATGAACCAGGCTGATTGGGAAGAAGCAGAAAAAAAAACCAAGGGAGGAATACTCTCCTTCAGTCATAGAGCTTTCAACTTCACAGAATCCCACACCTCTGGAAAAAGAAGAAAAACAACCAAGGGAGGAATACTCTCCTTCATTCATAGAGCTTTCAGCCAACGAATTCAATATTTAAAGGAAGAAAGCAAAGTCCAATCCTAAAATAGACTTTGAAAAAGAGGAGGAAGAGAAAAATACTATAATACTAAAGGGTCCAAACACTTCAGTAAACTCACATAGCTTCTTTTATGGATCTCCACCATCAGCAATTTCAGAGGGGAATCCAGACACAGCTCAAACATCAAGATTGATTCATGGACAAACAAAGACAAGTATATGTTATAAGTATAAAGAGATAAAACAGAAAAATGAACTTCTCATTAGAGGAATTTTGAGGTCTAAAATATTCCTCCTAAGGAAATTATAAAATAATAGTGGAAATAATAAATAATATTTGATTACATCATCAAATTTTGGAGGGAAAAAAGAAAAAACTACTTTTTCAACTCATATTTTCAACTTATCTCCCAAAATTTTTACTCAAATTTCGAGCAAGAGTACTCATTGGATGAAAAATTTAATTCCTCATCCAACGAGTACCCATGTTACATACTTTCGATGGATCCTACTACATGAAAAATGAGAAATACATGAAAATCGTGATTGCAATCACATTTTTTCATGTATTTCTCATTTTCGTGTTTCAGGGTCCATCAAAAGTATGCAACATGGGTACTCCTTAGACGAGGAATAAAATTTTGCATCCAACGAGTACTCCCACTCGAAATTTGAGTAAAAACATTGGGAGATAATTTGAAATACGAGTTGAAAAAATAGTTTTATTATTTTATTATTTTTTAATATTTATACCCTTTTCCTTAAAAAATGGTTAATCATCCCCCATGGTTGACATCATCATCTTGAATCCTATTGGTTCTTATAAATTTTATTTTAGTTGTACATTTTTCTTAGGAGGCCCATTTTAGACCTCAAAATTCCACTAATGCAAAGTCAACATTTATGGTCAGTTCTAGAAACAAAATATCATAGCCCAGCATAGACTCTTATCGGCCTTCAACACCGAGAAAGAAAGAATGCAGATGGCATCCTTGCAGGAACATGTTCCTCATCCTAAATCTACACCTGATTATAAGAAGACTTCATTTGAATTTGATGGAAAATATGTCCATCCTATTGATCAGATGGATATGCACAGGCAGACAGGGGAAATGATATGTTCCACATTGGAAAATACTGCAATGACTACCTCTAAACGGAAAGTATAACTCACTAATACCCAGTCTCAATTAAAATTTGAAAATGTCTATTCTTTAGCAAAATATAATAAAATAAAATCCTTATAAGAGTTGGTCATTAAGATAGGATATGACCCAGCCAATGTTAAGGTAGCCAAGGAACTGATCAATAAGAAGAATGTTGAAATTTTTGTACTTAGGAAACAGTTTAAATTTTTAGCAATTGAGGATCCGCAAACCAAATAAATAGGGGAGATAGAGATCCAAATAGGATACATGCTCAAGCTAATTATGGAGAAAAATGCATATATAAGGAACGTGGAAGTAGAAATGGACATGCTAGTCAAGAGAAAAGAACAAAATGCATAATTAAATGTATTCCCACTAGATGCAGTACCTATTACAGGAATAGCACAAACAAGAATGAATACCTCAACTACAGTAGGGATTTCTACATCAACAACACCCCCAGCACAAGACTTAGATATTGCTGGAAAATTGGTAAAAGTTATTGAGGACATGTCTATACAAGGAGAAGAAATAAAATTATTACAAGGACATGTAAAGGCCCTACAAGAGTAGAAAGCAAGGATTGAAATCTCACATCTAGCTGAAGTACAGAACTCCCAGAGACTCACCCAGAGGCTACAATATTTGGGGAAGGAAACTGCCATGGCTCAAACCTTAGCCTCTAAGGAAAATATATGGATAGATATCAACAAATCTATGACAAAAATCTGGCCACTAATACAGATTATCTTTTAACAAAATGAACTAATTCGAAAAGCCAAAGTAGTCATTGAACAAATCAGAGAAAAGTTGGAAGAAAAACCTACTAAAGCCATAAATCTCATCAAATTTCTCAACTCCAAAGACATGTATGATTTGGAAGAATTGGGGATTGAGGATAGAATTGAAACCATATTAGAAATCAAGAAAGTGTTAAACAATAAAAATATCATGATACAGATGTAGGAAAAATTTCAAGTTCTAAAAATTTGTGTCGAGAGGTTCTTTAACAAGTTTGAAGTGTTGAATAAGAAAGGAATTCCAAGTTTATTAGTGTTCAATGAAAAATTAATCACTTTGCCTGATTAAAACCATAAATGGATGGTCGTGGCTAATAATATATCCCAATTTGCAGGGATTCAAGGGAACATCATAGGTAAATATTTCCTAGAGACTTTGGAGTATGATTTAAACATCTTGCATGAGATCAAGAAAATTTTTATCACTAAGCCCACCTTTACCAAATATATAGAGGCGGATGAAATTTATAGAAAGTTACTCAAGTTGTGCATCCTAAGTGCGGAAAGGTGGGACAAATTATGCAGCTTACTTGATTGAAAAAGTGATTCTATATTTAGCAGCAGGACCAACAACGCAGCAAAGGTCAAAGGACATATCATCAATAGTCTCCTACAAAATAGTGCCAGCAATTCTAAGTAGTTCAAACCTACCCTATATTTGTGTAGTACAAGATGTAATAATTTTTAGATATTCCTAAAATGCATCCTAATATTTTATGAGACGATATTTTGTAAATAAAATTTTAAATACTTCTCATTTCAAAGTATGAAGGGTTGATTTTTTGCATCCAAGAAGGCTATTGTATATTTTCAAATTTCAATGGATTGATTAGTAATAAATAAGGCACTTTCACAAGATTCTTGTGTTAAAATATTGGTGAAGTGCATCTATCATTGTTTATGTGTTTACTTTCTTTGTTTACCATGCTTATGTGTGTTCTTAATCTGAATTATTCAATACAAAATTAAAGAACATAATTTGTTTTAATGCACACTCTGTTTCTGGCTTTGAATAATTTAAATGTTTTCATCTAAAATTAAGTAAATGAATTCTTAATTTCTCTTTACTTACGGAAATCCATTCACTTCTTATCATTAAATTCATTTAAACCTACAGAATCCAATTATTTTGACTGCCTTGCCATGTGAAATCACTTTATAAAAGCTGAAGAAGATCCATGTTATAAGTCATAAACTCACTAGCCCAATGGTAAATTCAACATTAATCAACCCAAAAAACACAAAACATCCATAAATGGCCTAATATCTAAACATAAACAAATCTAAAATTAATAGATATATCCCTCTCTGAAGTTGGCATGGATAGATCCCAACTTCCAAAGGGGTTTTGTGGTTATCTTTGTAATTTCTCTTACAATTGTTGAAATTATAGAGTGATAAAAAGTAGATCCTGGTCATATAAAATTTCCCTTGCAGTTCAAAAAATGGTTTTGTTATTTTTGCTTTGCTACACACTTTTGTTTAGCATTATATGGACTTTTCCATTCTCTCTTGATTCATCCCTTTGCAAAAAAATATGTGAAGTATTTATTAATATATTCTCCACCATTATCTCAGCGAAGCACCTTAATATTCTTCCCTAATGAATTTTCCACGGGAGATTTAAACTCTCTAAAATGATCAAAGACCTCATCTTTGGTCTTCAAGAGGTAGATCAAGGTATTCCTGTAATGGTCATCAATAAAGGTGATGAAATATTTGGCATCGCTAAGATCTTTGGTGAACATCGAGTTGCAAATATCTTAACTTGTGAGTCTTAACCCACCATCAGATCTGTTGTCACTTCTAAGGAATGTTGCCTTAGCATACTTCGCAAGTACACATACTCTTCACACATCATTGTGTTTTGTGCCTAGTTATGGAATCCATGTTACCATTTATTTGAGCATCCTGAGTGCTACATGGTGTAGATGTCACATCCTACTATGCCACTGTAATGTCCCAAAATGGAAAATGTAGTAATACTAAAACACAATATAAAAGATGTAACTAAGTAAACAATAAGTCTAAAGATAACATCAGAATATACAGAAAAGCTGAGCCATTTTATTATATGGAGAGGATTAAGTTACACAATGTACAAAATATGAAGGAATCTAGCCAAAGAGATGGCCCAGAATCACCCTGCAAACATACTACAACTAACACTGTGTAACTGGTGAGCTACAGGAAGCAATACTCCATTGTCCCTTTTGTTGCTGATGTACATGAAACTGTTGCAAAAGGAAATGTAGATCTATGGAGCTCAGGAGCTCTGATGATGCCAAGATTCAAGATTTGGCCAATGTTATTGGAACCCAAGATAACCCAGAAAGGATTTTCCAGATCTACAAATTTGGAAAATCACCCTCCTACGGTTTGATCCTTTGTCTGTTGGGTTATGCAAATCTGAAGCTAGATCTGATCCAAATATGGCTGAAATATGTTATACAAATAAATCTAAGCTTTGAGGGTTGATCCCTCCTACGAATCTACAAGCTAGGAGCTTGAGATCTCGTCTCCTCTTCTTCCTCCTTCAATTTGCAGCAAGTAAATATGTAGATGCTACAGAAACTGCGGTGTACAAGAGGGAGAGGCTCTATGACTGCTCAAATTTTCTGCAATAAGCTTCACGCTGATGGAAATGGTGATGGAAAGGTGAGGGGATGATCCCTCACAGGATTACTAGTTGAAATACTAGCAACTTCCTTCCTCCTTTGGATCTGCAATGATGGAATCCACAATCCTTGATGGGATTGCTACTAATAGGAGGTCAATAATTTTTTTCCTAATGCCATATCTGAAATTAAGCCCTAGGAATTCTGATCTTCAAGCCCAAGGTGATAGGAATAATCCTACACTGGTTCTCCAGCTGAAATACTGAAGACAACCTCCACCTCCCAAACTGATCTTCAGAAATTGCGTAATTCCTGAAGGTAGGTGTTCTGTAGAGAATGGAAATATGTGTGGCACCAATGCCTAATGATGAATGAATTACAACCCTCCTCCTTTGAGATCACTCAAGGAAAGAGGTGGGATTCCCGCTCGGTAACACCCAGTGATAAATAGCACTTGCAATCTTAGCTAAACAACCAAAGAAAGCATGGAATGTCAAATGAAAATTCCATGTCTAAACAGATATCCAAATGAATAATCAAAAGAATCCCTCCATTGTTTCCTTCATCTCCTTTATATAGTTTATGAGCCTTCCCATGCCTTGGCCCACCTCTAAACTGGGTTGTGCATGTGGACATAATCCTCCATGTTTTACAGCGTTGTCTCTCCAAGTCATCCATCATGTCTACATGCAATGTACTTATAGCCCTCTCCATCATGTGTGCATTAATGCACCACTTCCTCCATCATCTCATCATTAATGCTCTATGATATTACATCTGATTCCTTCCAAGATCTTAGTTGACTGCTTCACCCTCCATGATCTTTCTCATTAATGAGACATGATCTCTACTCCTTTCATGTTAAGTAGCTGCTCTACTACTCCATTATGTAGATCTGAAATATCCACATACACATATGAAAAGTGTATTTTATTTATATTTGGGGTTTGTGGGTCCCTCCACCCTCTTATTTACTTAATTAATTATGGAAATTAAGAACTCTAATATTCCAAATATCATGTGAAAATTTAGGAATATTACAGTCCTCCCCAGAAAAATGTTGCTTGTCCTCAAGCAACTGCAAAATTGGATGCTACAGCGAACATCCTTCCTCTCAATGGCATCCTCATGTGGAAGGCATCCCCATTTGTCACAATGTGTCATGCATGTCCAGCTCCAAAGCTACCTCTATAAAATATCTAGAATGGCCTCCAACTGTAAAGTTAGATACCCATCCTCATCAATGAATCTCCAAGTGGTAACCATATGATGACCAAATATCTCCTCTTCATATGAGATACATAAGATGAAGTGGTTCATTCCCAAAGTGGAAAGTCCCAACTCATGAACTATCTCTCCAACCCATGATACATAGAGTAGATTGAATCTATCAATGCCCTCATCATTAGCCCTATTGGCCATGTAGGATTCAAACTACACATCAACATAGTGAAAAACAAGAAGTAGAGACATATGGGAAACAAGAACAATGTCAAAACATATTCTCCTAATAACAACCAACGCAACAAAGCCTTCTGCTGCCATGCTAGATCATCATGAAAGAAAAGAAGAGAGCCATACTCTCTCAAAAGAAGCCACCACAACAATGCTTTTTGTCGCCATGCCAAATCTGCATCAATATAAATGCGAGAGACATACTCTCTCAACAGAAGCCACCGCAGCAATGCCTCTTGCTGCCATACCACATCATCATTGTACCAAATGTAGTGGTCATATTCCCTCAAGAGAAGCCACCTTAACAAGGCATCTTGCTGCCCCATCACATCGTCATTATACCATGTACAATGACCATAATCCCACGATAGAAGCCAACGTTGTAAGACCTCTTGTTTCCATCCTCTATCAATGTCATGCAATGTATGGGAAGAATTCAATCCATACTCTCCCAAAAGTAACCAAAGCAACAAGATCTCTTGTTGTCTCCTTACATCATCATGATGCAAGTCATGGAGCAGCAATATAGTAATGGACATGTGAGATGTCTCATTAACATAATACAAACAAGCTCCCTTATTCCACATCATGTGAGAGTTATGCTTTCCCCCAAACCCAAGTACATACATGAACATGAGATACATCCCAAATAGAAGTACATGTAAATACATGAGACATATCCCAAACAAGAGTAAGTACATGGACATAAGATATATCATGAGATGTCCAAACTCTCTCATCAACAACCAAAGTAACCATGCCATTTTCTTTTGCATTCTTCCAGTGATATGCAAGGCATGAATTAGAAAAATATGATTCATTGGGTGGTAACCATATTCTCCCAAAAGAAACTAGCACAACCATGCTTCTTGTTGCCTTGTATCATATATCTACAAGTGGTTTGGCAACCCCTTACTCCATGTCAGCAACCATTCATCCCAATGAGGATGATGGATCTCATTCTACAAAAACTTGGTATCCTCCCATTGTAGGACACCAACCTCCTCAAACTATTGAAGAAATTTTCACTCCCTAATATGTTGAGGTGCACCTCCAATGATACCTCTCCATGAGATATTCTTCTCATCAATGGCCCTCCAAAACCAATAAGGTTATGGACCTGCTACAAGTAGAAGTTTCTCTTTGACCTGTGAGATGCTCATTAAGAAAGTGTCAACTAGAAAGGAGAAAATATTTCTTATCTCAAGATGTCTACCATCTATCATCTTAACCTCCATTACTTCATGAATGTAGCTAACTTCAGAATGCTCCAAGAATAATGGGGCCCCTTTATTATCACTATTACTAAGTGACAACGTTGTAGATCTGCATGGTAATACATGTGTTGTCTCAAAGAGAGGCACAATGCTGATCTCATAACCAGTCATTGTACATAGGATCATGCTCATCCCATTTCCTGAAACTCTACACTTCAACTCAAAGGGTTGAATGTAGTTCATCAATGAAAAAATAGGATAGCTTTTCATTTCCTCGTTGAATAGATCAAGGGTCCTCTATGTTGTGATAGTTTGCTGCTTCAGACCAACATTTTGTTCTAACCCTTGGTTATGCATTGGCCCTGATGGCATGTCCTCATAAGTTTTAATAAGATCTACTGAAACAATATGTGATGAATGTGTATGCATATCTTGGATCAACTGATGTGTGGGAACCTCTTGCAAGAATGCAAGAGTTCCTCCAACCAGGAAAATGGTGTCTCCAACTGCTGGTAAGAGTGATGGTTACTCCTCTATCAGTGTATCAGAGCTGGAACCTTCCTCCTCTTCCTCATGCATCTCCTAAATCATGCATGGGACTCCATGTGTCAAGAGCTCAAGACTATCTTGCAAAGTTGCAAGTGTCTCTTCTCTAGATGCAAGTGCTTCTGTAGCTGGTGGTGGATGTAGTGACTCCTTGTCTAGAGTGACAAGATTGACATCCTCCTTTGTTTCATTAGGAAATTTCTCTTTGTGGCACCTCTCTATTTTTCTCACATCAAACTTCTTCCTCAATTTGTGAAATAAATCTGAATATTTAGTCACCTTTACATGCTCCATGTGACCAAACCACCAATCATTGGCTTCACCTAAAATATGAAGTGTTGTAATTTGGACAGCCTCTCCTTCAGCTATAGGATGTAGCCTAAAAAATGTATCTAAATATTTCCTTCAAGCCTTGATAATGCTTGAGGAAGATCCATAAAATGTAGGCAAATAGAATCTATTGTGCCTCTTTATTCTATTGCTGCTATAGGATCTTCTTTCTTCTTTGAGTTTGAAGAATTCTCGAAGAGTTAGACTCTCTTTGAATGCTCTAGAATGTGCTTTGTACTCTTGAAGATATAGACTGAGAGTATCATGAGTGTCTGGTTCCATGTTCCTTCTTTCTTCATGACTATACCATTCACCTTATTCAAAGAAAGTGGGCATAGTAGATCTATGAGGAGATCTATGATTCTCCAGTTTCCTTTTTTGTTGATAGGAAGTGCTTCGACCTTCCTCATCAAATCTTCTTCTTGGATCCTCCTTTCGCCTTTCCCTCTTCATTTGATTGACATATTTAGAGAGATATTGCATGGATCTAAAGAGAGGAGTGGAAAAAATACAATCCTCCTTCATGATAGATCTCATCTATCTGCTTCTTCTTTGGATGCAAAAGATGAAGTGTCCACAAGCTGGCCAAAGATCATGCTTTGGTACCACTGTAATATCCAAAAAGGGAAAATGTAGTAATACTGAAACACAATATAAGAGCTAGAAATAAGTAAACAATAAATCTAAAGAGAACATCAGAATATACAAAGAAGATGAGCCATTTTATTATATGGAGAGGATTCAATTACATAGTGTACAAAAGATGAGGGAATCTAGCCAAAGAGATGGCCTAGAATCACCTTGAAAACATGCTACAACTAGCACTACGTAACTGGTGAGCTACACGAAGTAATACTGCATTGTCCCTTTTGTTGCTAATGTACATGAAGTTGTTGCAAAAGGAAATGTAGATCTACGGAGCTTAGGAGCTTTGATGATGCCAAGATTCAAGATCTAGCCAATGTGATGGGAATCCAAGATAACCCAGAAACTATTTTCCAGATCTACAACTTTCGAAAATCACCCTCCTAGGGTTTGATCCTTTGACTGCTCGGTTATGCAGATATGAAGCTAGATCTGGTCCAAATATGGCTGCAATATGTTATACAAACAGATCTAAGATTTGAGGGCTGGTCCATCCTTCAGATCTACAAGGTAGGAGCTTGAGATCTTATCTCCTCTTCTTCCTCCTTCAAGTTGTAGCAACTGAATATGCAGCTGCTACAGAAAATGTGTTGTACAAGAGGGAGAGGATCTATGCCTACTGAAATGTGTAGCAATAAGCTTCAGGCTGATGGAAATGGTGATGGAAAGGTGAGGGGATGATCCCTCACAGGATTACTAGCTGAAATACTAGTAACTTCCTTTCTCCTTTGGATCTGCAATGATGTACTGCGCAATCCTTAATGGGACTACTACTGATAGGAGGCAAATAAATTTTTGCCTAATTCCAGATCTTAAATGAAGCCCTGGAATTTTGATATTCAAGCCCAAGGTGATAGGAATAATTGTACATCGGTTCTCTAGCTGAAATACTGAAGACAACCTCCACCTCCCAAACTGATCTTTAGAAATTGCGTAATTCCTGAAGGTAGGTGTTCTGCAAAGAATGGAAATATGTGTGGCACCAATCCCTGATGATGAATGAATTACAACCCTCTTCCTTTGAGATCACTCAAGGAAAGGGGTGGGATTCCTTCTTGGGAACACCTAGTGCTAAATAACACTTGAAATCTTGGCAAAACAACCAAAGAAAGCATGGAATGTCAAATGAAAAGTCCATATCTAAACAGATCTCCAAATGAATAATCAAAAGCATCCCTCCATTGTTTCCTTCATCTCCTTTATATATTTTATGAGCCTTCCAATGCCTTGGCCCACCTCTAAACTGCATTTTGCATGTGGACATAATCCTCCATGTTTGACTGCGTTGTCTCTTCAAGTCATCCATCATGTCTACATGCAATGTACTTATCACCCTCTCCATCATGTGTGCATTAATGTACCACTTCCTCCATCATCTCATCATAAATGCTCTATGACCTTACATTTGATTCCTTCCAAGATCTTAGTTGACTGCTTCAACCTCCATGATCTTTCTCATTAATGAGACATGATCTCCACTCTTTTCACATTAAGTAGTTGCTCCACTACTCCATTATGTAGATCTAGATATGAAATATCGACATACACACATCAAAAGTGGATTTTACTTATCTTTGGGGTTTGTGGGTCCCTCCACCCTCTTATTAAATTAATTAATTATGGAAATTAAGAACTCTAATATTCCAAATATCATGTGAAAATTTAGGAATATTAAAGCCATAACTAATTCAACTCCTTCCCACTAACACTATTACTACCTATCAGTTTCATTAGAGAATCAAGTTGTAACCAGTATAATATGTTACTTCGAACTCCAATATGTCTTACCTTTTTCCATCTCATGTGCTTTACATACACTTTCTTCCCTACAAATTGAATATCATACCCCTTATCATGTAACTGGGATATTTCAATCAAGCTCATACCCAATCCTAGCACATGCAATACATCTGTGGCATTGGTGCTTGCTCCTAACTCCCTCTTAAAGTATATGGTACCTCTCCCTACTAGAGTACATTTCATTATGTTTCCCATATTTATCTGGAATTCCATCTTATCTTCCTTGTAGCTGGAGGAATATCCTTTAACCCTTGTCATGTGAGTCGATACTCCACTATCTATATACCAGACACCTGATGAAGTTGATCTTGATAAGCAAGAAAATTCGTTCAATCTGGAATTAGAAAAATCTAAAGTCTCCTGAATGTTACTTGTGTCCATGATTATGTTGAACATTTTAGTGTTGTTGTTTCTTTTTTCCACCCCTACGTTGGTCCTCTCTAGCGAAATAATGAAAAAACCCTCAACGTCCAGCTAGAGATTTTCACAACAAAAATACTGAGTTACTCCCTTTGCCCCAGGAATCACTCAATATCGAAAACTTAAATTTTACTGCCTCAAAGAAAAAATTTAATTTTCTCAAGCAACTCAACCTCTTGACAAAGTGATTTTGTTTCCCCTGGGAATTTTGATCTGATTCCCACACTGAACAATGAAATTCCTCCTTTTCGCCTCTGAGCTCTCCGATTAATCAACTAATATTTCATACCATGTTAAATTTCTATCTATTGCAACAACTAGAAATTATTCTTCTAACTGGAAATTTAATTATGAATTTTATTTTCTACAATAAACACCAAATAAAATCACAACTACAATTTTCACCATAAAAATACTGCGGAAAATAAAATACTAAAAAAAAAGAAATTCTATCAGACACACAAGAATTTTAACAGTTATTTTTGGACAATTATCCTCGTAAAAACCCAATGTGGTAAAATCAGTGCAGTAGATGAGGGTTTTATCAGAATTCTTCAGCAGTAATTCTGAGTACAATAATTTAGATGCCCAACTAGTGATCTAATCTGAAGAAAAATACGGAAAATATTTTTTTTAGAATGTTCTTTCACTCCACAACTATTTTTTGCCTCCAAAATTTCCTCCCAAACTTCAGTGTTGAGCCTCTTACATCACTCCCTACGCAGATATTACATTGGCCCTATGAAAATTTTGGTTTTCTTCTATTTTCCACTTCTGGGGACTGGAAACCTTCCTCTTGGAATGTTGTTGGCCTCCTATTTCTCCTACTACTCACTCTCTGGCTCTATCTTCTTTGTTGATCTACTGCTACTGATAAATTCGAACTACTTGGGGAACTGAGTATTTACGTTGGTGTGTTCTCCATATACCCATAAAATTCTTCTTATAATCTTATATTCGAGCACCAACAACCAAGATTAAAACATAATCGATGGAAGAGATTAATTCCTTGTCAATCTGTGTAAGTTTCTAGATGATTCTCACCATAACTCAATTAATACTGCTTAATTAAAAATATTCCTTAAGTTTAGACTTAGGAAACATTTAAAAATTGGTTAATAATCTAATTGAGACACTTCTAGGCGGAATTTCCATAAACTATTTATGGGTTTTGGAGAACTCATGCATTGTAGCCCCTCCCCAAAATTTCGTGGCTAGAGCACATCCGATGATAGAGAAATTGACACATAGAAAATTTTCCCTCAGAGATTGATGCAGCTAAAAGAAAATGAAAGAGAAAATCATGGCCATAATAAAACAAAAGAAAGAAAAATGAAAATTTAAAATATGGCCTAGGAAATAAATATTATCATGTTGACAAAAGCCTATCATGGTCTCTACCGCACTCATATGGTCATCACTCGGTTCCTGAGAACATGTTGTTCCATTACATCAAAATAAGGAACCATTGAATGTCTGAACATTGATGAGTGACTCATATTAAGCGGGTAATAAGTTTTCTACAAAAAACAAACCAATCTATAATCGTTGAGTTATAAGTTGTAATACAAGGAATAATCAAGAAGTAAAAGGAACCCAAGAGGGGTAGAAAAACCAAGTTTGATCTAGTATCTCATGCATCCATGACTACTCCCTCCTAATATGTATACACTTAGGATGTGGAAAAATCCATCAGTTCATCCCTTTGACCATTGCACTTTCCCATGAAGTCTTCTCCCCTCCATTTTCAAATTATTATTCACAAACACCTATCAATTGAAGAGTTGAGTAGCAAATTTTTTCTTCCACTTGGGGTTGGAAGCACCAAATAGGGTTGACCTTTAGCCACCCCTACCTGGGGAGAAAACACCTTTGTGAAATATTGGTCCTGTATTTGGAAAGGGAACCTTGTTTGAAGTATTATATTTCCCTTAATATTTAAGATTTTTTCACTTATATCCATTATTGAATTCGGTCCCTAACGAATGGTTGCTTTCACCAAAATCCATGTTATTCTTTCTAGGTGATTCAATAGTGCAATCCTTGGGAACGCAATTCACAGCTACCCAAGCCCTTAAGAGGAGTATATGGGAACAAACAAGTGAAGCATTGACAACCTGGATCATTCTTCCAACACTTTTAGATTACACATGTCCTAGAGCACCTCTAGGACCCAGGATGTTAGTTGATTTTGACCCTGATATGAGGATTCTTTAGCATCACACCATTGGACCCAAGATTTCCCCATGGTTTCCTTGACATAAGTTGATGAGCATGAAACAATTCAAAGCCTAGATGAGGATGGTCTTACACTGAGAGACTAGGGAGGGCCGGTTTCATGAGAGAGAGCCCTAACACTGGATAGGCGAAGGCCCTGTTTAACATATGAAGACCCATGAGAACCACTTCATGGCACCCCAGATGGATATTGTGATCCGAATTTAGGTGGGAACACAATAACACACATAAATAAACATAAACATAGATGCATCGGAAATAATATTTCATTTCATTAATATCAGATAACAGAAATATGCTTACAGACATAATGGAAATAAACTATTTAAGGCACTGGTACCATATCTATGAGAGGAGATGTGGCAGCTACAGGCCTCTAAACTGTGTTACAATGAGGCTGGAAGGCCTATTTATTGTTGAGAAATAGTAGAAAACCCTAAACATCCAAAAACTTAACTGTAGGAGATGAAGCACCAAAACTATGGACCTTGTTTGGGTAAATTGGTGTTTCAACTTCTCGGGGACATAAATTTGGCATACGATCTCTATTTGAGGCGTACCATACCTCGTTAGGAAGATTTATTCGAGGAATAAACCTTTTTATATGACAAAAATTGGTCCATGGACACATGTTGCTCCCAGTTTTCCCAAAACACATCATTTAAGGCCTCAAAACGGCTCGAGAAGTTTGGGACCCGAAAAAACTGCTAAAAATAGTAAGTTGTGCCGAAATTGAAAAACTGAAAGAACAGATAGTGGGGGTTCAAATGGAATAGGTGGGTGGCCACTAATATCCACCTAGATCATTAGGGCCTCCAAATGGCTTCGGAAGTTCAAGACCCAAAAACTTGCTAAAAATAGTAAGTTGTGCTGAAACTAAAAGACTGGAAGAACTAATGGTGTGGGTCCAAATGGAAAAGGTGGGTGGCCACCAATATCCACTCGAATCATTCCTCCCTCCTTAGGAAGCAATGGTCCCCATTGCGTCAAGTTCCTCCATGAGAGGCAAATTTTGCTGAGCTTGGTATTATATTTGTCCAGGATGTCGTGGACCGATTGGTGGACGTGCTGGCGGACATGCTAGATGCGTTCAATAAATTTGGTTTCCTCAAATAGTACATGTGTGGATTCTGTTTGTGTAATCGCATGAGGTATGGAAATATTAGGCGGTGGTGCATCAAGGGTCAGATCGATGGAGTGTTTGTCTTGACAATGTAGAGGAACCTCTGTGGGTGAGGAGAAAATGTCCTCGTATTCCTCCATGAATTTTTCCATCTGCTGTAGCTGTGTAGGGGAGCCATGTTTCGAGGTTGTGGGCACAATCTTCTTTCCCCATGAGCAAGTTGTATGGAAAATAAATTTCCTAGTTTGGGAAACAATCTTACTGCATTGTTTTGCAATATTCAAGGAGATGGAAAGAAGCATTACTACCTCCAGTATCTTGTACAATTTATTTCCAAAAGTAATAACAATAGAACAAGGCCTAGACTCATACACAACATGTTGCCTCCACAAGTATGGTTGGCCCAATAACACATTAGTTACATCAAGAGGAGCAACATCACATAATACCTCATCTATGAATGGCTTGATGTTGTATGGAAGGTGGCACTGCTGGCAAACGTAGAAATCTCTCCCCGAGTGAAGCCACCCGATGGTATATGGTTGTGGGTATGCTATGGTTGGTAGGCTGAGCCACTTCACAACCTCTGCTGAAATGAGGTTCTTTTGGCTTCTGTTATCGACAAGAAATTGCAGTGGAGAACCCTTCACCCACATTTGCGAATGGAAGAGGTGCTCCCCCTCCTCTGGATCCTCGGGATCCTCCCTCTGGAGCTTGCTGGTGGTAACAATGGAATTGGGGTCTGCATCAATGATTTCTTCCCTTTTTCATGTCCCTTATTTGGTTCTATCTCAGGATTAGAACATGCATCTGATTTGGGTGCCTTTAGTTCAGTCACCAGCGACTGTTTGGCCCGACACTCATTTGTGTTGTGAGTGTGGCTGTTATGAAATTCACACCACTTCCCCATATCCTTCTTTTTATTTTTGGTGGTGTTTTGGGTTGCCCTGCTTTGGCTCTGCCCCTTGTTTTGTAGTTCGAGGGCACCTTTCCCTGGCTTTAGATTCACGGATCCAAAGTCTCGCTTCTTCTGCTTAAATTTATGCTCGATCTTGGTGGCATATAAATATCCCAAGCGAAGTGAGGTAATTTTGAGGAACTCCATTTCCTCCTGAATGTGGCTGTGTAGACAGTTGCGGTACTTGAGCACCAAATGTCTCTCTGAATCTTTAATACCTAACTTTGTGCGTAGGGTATGGAACAAATTCGTCAGTTCGTGCACATATTAATCCCTTTACTGCCGCAACATGGTCCATTGAATGTACTTGTCCTCATAGCTCCCCACTGGGTAATATTGTTCCTTGATTCCATGTCAGAATGAATTCCAAGTGCGTGCGGTCAAGAATAGAGAGGGTTCCCCCTCATCCTTTTTCTCACAGTAGGTTTCCTACCAATATTTGACATGGGGGCAGCTTTGACGACTGTAAAAATAATCTTTCCTTGGTTGGAGAAAACATGGACTGAGAAATACCCTTCCAGCAAATTCAACCATCTATCTATGACGTCTGCATCTATCTAGCCTTCAAATATAGGAATGTCAAGTATTACCTATACCTTGAAGGGAGTGGCGCCTCCAAAGTGATTTTTGGATGTAGATACATCGTAGGTGGGCAACCATTGAAGGATCTAAGAAAATTTATGCATCATCGCGCTCCTTTGTTTCTCGAGGGCCTCCTCGAGCAATATTTTGATAGGATATCCTACTTCCTCGTCTTTCTTTTCTTCCAACATGGGAGGTCGTCGGGGTTTGCGAGGCTGATCGTGTAGGGGTTCAACTAGATCGAGCCCTAACTCCTTATACCCTGACCTCTTTGGGGACATGCAAAGAAAAACAGAGAAAGAGAAGACCGCTCTAATACCACTTATTCAGATTTAGGCAGGAACACAATAATACATAGAAATAAACATAAACAAAGAGATGTAACTGAAATAATATTTCATTTCATTAATATCAAATAAAAGAAATATTCTTATAGACATAATGGAAATAAACTAGCTAGAGCGCTCGTAGCGTATCTCTGAGAAGAGATGTGGCGGCTACAGGCCTCTGAACTATGTTACAATGAAGCTCGAAGGCCTATTTATTGTTGAGAAACAATATAAAACCCTAAACCATGGAAAATTTTAGGGGCTAATATTTGCAGGTGGGCTAATTTTCCATGGGTTCTCCAAAAAAAAGATTCGTCAATTTCCATTTTTTTATAAAAATGATTCGCCCAAATTTTAAAATATAAATTATTTTACGTTAAAATTCACCAACATTATATATACAATATATATAATATCATTATAAATTTGAATTATTTTACAAATACATCAGTAAAAAAATTATAGTTTGCATATTAGGGACTAATAAGATTCGCCAATTTTTTAAACTTCAAAATAATTTTCCATCATTAAAATTATCCCTGCCCTAAACATCCAAAAAACTAATCGTATGAGATGAAGCGCCAAAACTATGGGCCCTGTTTGGGTAAATTGGTGATTCAACTTCCCAGGGATGTAACTTTGGCATACAATCTCTGTTTGAGGCATAACATACCTCATTAGAAAGATCTATCTGAGGAATATAACTTTTGATGTGAACAACATTAGTCAATGTACCCATGTTGCTCCCAGTTTTCCCAAAAAAAGTTGTTTAGGGCCTCAAAATGGCTCTGAAAGTTCAGGACCTGAAAAATTGCTAAAAATAGTAAGTTATGATGAAACTGAAAAAATGAAAGAACCAATGGTGGGGGTTCAAATGGAATAGGTGGGTGGCCACCAATATCCACCTAGATCATTAGGGCCTACAAACGGCTTCGGAAGTTTAGGACCCGAAAACTTACTAAAAATAGTAAGTTGTGCTAAAACTGAAAAACTGAAAGAACTAATGCTGCAAGTCCAATGGAATAGGTTGTTGGCCACCAATATCCACCTGGATCATATTGGCACACAGAAAGATATATTTAGGGGAATTTTATTTCCAACTCTCAAATCATGGACTTTAGAAGAATCCATACCTTCTCGCACACCTCATCACCCTTGGAAATGGCATTTAGAGCACCTACATTGGATCACCATTGGGTGACGCCAACATTTTGGAAGGTGTGCTCACATGTGTGGGAAAATTTAGGCCTAAATTTGTAAATCTAATGGGTCGACTTGTAACGTAAGTACATTTAACATCAAACTTATTTTAGGGTCTTTTGGGCATAGTTATTAGTCCTAATCATCATATAAACAAAGCATAAGTGCGCCTTATTTCATCAAGATCAATTGTGACTAGCTTCATACCTCTTAGACAATTTTGGCCCTCTTGTATCTTGTTGAATTGTGATCTTTGGTGGAACTTTGTTATTGGAGCTATTTTTTTGGATTTAGGGATCCTATTTGAGTAATATAGGTTTGTTCATGCATTCTATCTTGTAAGTGTAGCCTAGATTTGATAACTTTTTTCTTTTGTGTCTATTGTATACAATTGTTAATTATCTAAGGTTTCTATTATACTAGTTATTGTTGAAAATCATTTTATGGATTCTAGATGATATTATTGCACACATTACCCACTTAGAGAATGTGAATGGAAATTTCATTGGTGAATATTTCAACTGGCTCTCCCAATTGACTTTGCTCCCTTACAAAAATGATGGCTAGGGTTTTGAAACCTAGGGTTTCATTATTCCCTTATTTCTCATTACTCATGCTTACTAAGCCTTGTTCTTAGGAAGAGCTCTCCTTCATATGCCTTTCTTATCATCTGACCCCTTGTACATAAGATATCTTTATTGGTGACCTACTAGAGGGAAACCTCCTTAGTGGTGAATGTCCACAAAAAAGTAGGAGGTAGAGGTTGTGTCGAGAGTGTGAAACATCTTAGATTGTTGTCCCTTGGTCTAATTCTCGCCTTGTGAATTTCCCCTCACAAAACGTCCTCTATTTTGAGGCAATAGGTCTTACAAGGGAGTTATTGGATGTTATATGGGCAAAATTATATAATTGATTAATTTCTCATAATTATTTGTCATAATTTCATAATTATGATATAATAACTATTTTATAATTAAGAAAAGGGTTCTACATTTTGTCATTCCCAAAAAGATCAACTTGATATGCTTGTGTATGAGTTGGTTAGAACTCCATTATTGTAGAAATTTCCTAAGTTCTCAAGCCCTTAAGTATCTAGATAGATTCTCCTAAAAAATAAAATGAATTTATATACTATGACCATATCAAAAAAGACAAAATTAGAACAAAAGAAAGCTCACTTATACTTCCATGTTGTGGAAGGGTAACCCTAATCTAGGAAGTGGTGAGGCTGAGGACCGTGAAGGAGCAATGATGTACTTACTCATAATGTTATAATACAATTTGTTTAAAGGTAATTTAAAAATAAAGTGAGATTGGAATTTAAGTTAATTTAAATTATATTTTTTATTTAAAAAAATATCAAGTGTTAGAATTTTTTTTAAATTATATAAATTGTATAATTTAAAATAGTAATTTTTTAAATTTTTAGTTAAATTAATATATTTAAATTAATTAAGTTATAAATATAACAATTTAAAATTATAAATTTTCTTTTTTATTAAATTAATTTAAATAAGAGTTTAAAAAAATACTTCATTAAACCTTGACTTGCAAATATTTAAAATTCCATCCCTAAATACTTTCTACATATGACATATGTGTAATGCTCTTAATTAAACAAAGAAGCGCTTTCAAATATAACATCACCTCCGTTAAAGAATATTGGCGTGAGGTCCAAGTACAACGCAAATTTGATTTCTGTAGAATATTACCATCAGCACTCAATATTAGAGTATTTATTATTTTGTAAGGAGGTTTAAAGTTTATATATATATATATATATATATATATATATATATATATATATATATATATATTTTGTAAAGAGATCTAAATGTTTTTAGATTTTATTTTATATATATAGATATGATTTCTTTTTAGAATTACAAATTTAAATAAACAAATCGAAACCTAAAACAACGTGACTACCCTCAATGTCTTATGGACCCAAATTTTTAGGGTGTATGGTTATGTAATTTTATATTCTATGACGTGAAACACAAACTCCTATAAAGAATATTAAATATCATGAAAACAGATGTTTATTACTGCTAATACAGAACATAACATGAAATATCATGTAAACAGATATTTATTATTAGTACACTTTAATCAGAAGAAAGAATGAAAAAAAAAATATTTTAATGTTTATTTTGGTAAATATAATTATTTTTTCATTCATAGTTGTTTTTTTTATGATTTTTTGAAAAATAAATTGGAATTTTTTCGGTCTAATTTCTCTAAAATTAGGTAGGAATTTATTAACCCCTGCACAATCAAAATGCTATAGAGATTTTTTAGGGTGCTGAATCTATATATACAGTCAAAAAACTAGTTTAAATAATACAAATCAAAATTTCATCTCAATTTTTTAACCCAAATTCCCATACCAAAATTTCCAAAAAATCACACTATTCATTAATATACTTTTCTTGTGAAATCTCACAATAAAAACTCCCAATATAAATTATATATAAAATAACTAGCTATCAAAATATAAACAGCTAGTAGAAAAAAAAAACTGATGATCAATATTTACATGTTATGTGCCTTTAATCATTTATTATTGTAAACTTATGTTCACGGCCAGAAAGGAGTGAAAGCGGTCGTTGAATTCTTTCCTCCTCCTGTTACCGCACCAATATTGTTTTTGAGAAAACAAACGAAGGAATAGCAACAAAGTGATTAATACCGCGGAAAGCAATGAGCGTTATCTGAGTTTGGAACTTCGTGTGATTTACTGAGGTTTTAGACCCCATATTTGGGTTAATAATCCACTAGCCCAATTCAGTCGGAGTTGTTAACCAATTTACCCCATATTTGGGTTAATAATCCACGAGCCCATTTCTTTAGGAGTTGTTAACCAATTTACCATTTGAGTAAATTGGTCTGGACATCCAAAAGAAAATTCAAGAAAATTTAATGATAAGAGTGATTGAATTTTATTTTTAAATCCCAAAAACACCGAAAATCTTGAAACTTAAACAATTATAACTAGAGTTTCTAAAATAATTAGCTTGTTTTACTAAAATCTTATCAAAATATCTATTATTTTCAACACCAATTTACTCTATTTTAAAAATAGATATCTTGTCAACCTATTGACCAATGTTTTAATTGTGGTTTTAATTACTGAAAGCCAGCTTTGGAATCGTCAAAGTTAGGTCACTTTAGTCCTCATCTATGAGAGTATATTTTTTGGTAAATTTAAGTAGAGATTTGTTTGCATCTATTAGAGTGACAGATATTTAAAGAAGTTCAATAATTTTTTTCATTTAGAAAAAGAAATCAACATCCTAATCATACAATTCAACAGTATTATTAATAACAAGTTAGCCTACAAATATATTTATTTAAGAAAATCACTAACCTTTAAACTAATATAATAATATTCATAAAATTTTAAATAATAAAAATAATAATAATTATGTTAAGTATGAGTGGTTTCTGCATTGCATATATTAGATATCGTTTTTGAGAGCTAAGTGGGCTAAGTGGGTTTGATTGTGGGAAAAACTTCACAGTTAACCGCACTTGAGACAGAGGAGTTCTGGGATGGGTGACCTCCCGGAAAGTCCTGGTTACTGGGTGCAAGCCCCGAAAGTGATGATTGATGCTATGTGATTCATTTCACTAGTCTCAATCCCACTTCTTCACCCCTGTGAGCATCACCTGATGGAATGAGTGCTAAGTGGACTATTCAAAAATCATGAGAAATTAGTCAATTATGACTACCTCTCATGGAATGGAGTTAAATCCCAAAAACGATATCTAATATATGCATTGTGGAAACCTCTCATACTTAAAATACAAAGAGTAAAGGGATCTCTACTTGAATGGTTCATGAGGCACAATATTTGCTAAGGTTTTGCAAATGGGGTAGCAAGCTAAGTGAGCTTGATTGTGGGGAAAACTTCACAGTTAAGTGTGCTTGAACCAGAGGAGTTGTGGGATGGGTGACCTCCCGGGAAGTCCTGGTTACCGGGTGCAAGCCCCGAAAGTGATGATTGACGCTATGTGATTCATTTCACTAGTTTCAATCCCACTTCTTCACCCCCTTTGAGCATCACCCGATGCAATGAGTGCTAAATGGACTATTCAAAAATCATGAGAAATTAGTCACGATATCTAATATATGCACTGCGGAAACCCCTTATACTTAAAATAAAAAGAGTAAAGGGATCTCTACTTGAATGGTTCATGAGGCACAATACTTGCTAAGGTTTTGCAAATGGGGTAGCAAGCTAAGTGGGCCAGTTTGTGGGAAAAACTCCATAGTTAAGCGCGCTTGAGCCAGAGGAGTTTTGGGATGGGTGACCTCTCGAGAAGTCCTGGTTATCAGGTGCAAGCCACCCCGGAAGTGATGATTGAGGCTATGTGATTCATTTCACTAGTTTCAATCCCACTTCTTCACCCCTGTGAGCATCACCCGATGCTTCAAAAATCATGAGAAATTAGTCACGATATCAGATGTAATGAGTGTTAAGTTGACTATTCAAAAATCATGAGAAATTAGTCACGATATCAGATGTAATGAGTGTTAAGTTGACTATTCAAAAATCATGAGAAATTAGTCACGATATCTAATATATGCACTGCGGAAACTACAAAGAGTAAAGGGATCTCTACATGAATGGTTCGGACGCAATGAGTACTAAGTGGACTATTCAAAAATCATGAGAAATTAGTCAATTACCCCTATGAGCATCACCCGATGTAATGAGTGCTAAGTGGACTATTCAAAAATCATGAGAAATTAGTCAATTACCACTACCTCTTATGGACTTACTTAAGGCAATTAAATCCCAAGATATCTAGTAATTATGTTGAACTATTCAAAATAATTGCAATCTACAAGTTAGTTTATAAATATAAAATCAATAGTTTTTTGATATATAAACCTACTTATTTTTTTAATAAATAAAAAAATAAAAAAACACGGCTAACTTGGAAAAACAAAAAATAATTAAACTGAACATTCAGGAAATAATCATCACTGAATGCCCAACTCACAATTTGGCAAAGCAATGACAAATTCTTTCAGAACGAAAAGAAGGAAAAAGATTGCGACGGAGAAGCTGATGGATTTCAATATGACAATGAGTTAGAATGTTCAGTAACCTTACTCGTCTATAACGAGTGTTTGAAATTAAGGATCTCTTTAAGTCATCAGCTGCAGACGAAAGTAAACAAAAATCCTTAAATCCAAATAGAATTGGGACTGTAACTATTTTCTGTTCACAATGGATCCATTTGACTCTTAAATATTTAATTCTACTGTCCTCACATGTTACTGAGTACTGGATGGTTCTTTTCAAAACAGTAGATCTTTAACCTAGAATCCTCTCCTTTATTCATTACAGGCTTATCTGTAAATTGAAATCCAGATATTCTTTGAATTCTGGACATAATGTTATTCTTGATGTGAAAACTATCTTGATTGAATTTGACATATTGAACCATAGTGGAAAATAGTGGTATTTTATCTTTCTGTTAGAAGAAACCATATGATCTAAACAAATCTGAACACAGAATTTTGGTGGATTGAAGCAAAAATTTAAAACAAACGTTTAATGGAGTTACAATAATAGAAAGGAGTTGTTTAAGGAGGTGGAGGAATTGCTTGGACTGTAAAAAGTGATTGGAATCCAGGCAAAAAAAATTTAAGAAATCTTGCAGTAGGAGTGTTTAAATCATGTTTTAGATGGTAAAAATGGATTCAGCACCATCAAAAACCTCTAGGGCACCTCAAATATTGAAGTTTAATAGCTATAACCTGCATTTACAAAATTCCCTGCCAGATTTTCTTAAAATTTTACCTGAATTTCCATGATTTTCAGGGCAAAAAAGCAGTCTAATTAGACTACCGCTAATAAAAACAATAAATAAATCCAAATTTTACATGCAATAAACATGGAAGTGAACCCTCTTAACTAATGAAATGCTATTCACACTATCTTCTAGATTTTGATTATGTAGAACGCAGACTGAGTACTCTACAGTCCAAAAAAATTCAAGAATCTGAGAGGGAGAGAGAGCTAAGCACTTAGTTCTTTATGAAGCAGCAGTTTCTCATCCAATATTCACTGTACCTTTGGGGAAATTTCCTTTGCCAGTGGATGCAGGAGAGGCTCCAGGACATATTAGTTATTAGGTTTTTATCTGTCGTCACTAAATTAGTTGGAAAAAACCAATTGTTCAGCTTGTTGACATTACCTCCAGACTTTGGTTAAATGAGCCCAATAGTTCTACATAGAAGTGACATGCCTCAATAGTTTGGGTTGAGATTTTTTTAGTAAATTCAAGGACAGAATGGACTTATGCTTCCCTATGTTTTGTCAACTCAGACTATTTTGTTCATACAAACTCACGCTAAATTTGACTTTCCCAAATATAAACTAAACTCCAAGATATTAAAACTATAAAAAATTAAATCAGACACTCTTAATATATAGGACTGCACCGCATGAGAGAGTAATTAGCTATTTCCAACAGAGTTTCAAAATCCAACCTTAGTTTCCAGCTTCTCACAATTTTTTTTTAACAATCTATTTTTACAAGAACAGGTGTGTTGTTTTGTTCTGTAATATTGTAGAAAGGATCATCGAAATATTTTTTTTTATTGTCAGACAATAAAAATCGTGCTTGCTTCAGATTTGCTGAGTTCGACTTCGTTTCCTAAAAATTATTATCTGCTCCAAACATGAATACTGTGACGTACATTCGACCGGCGACTGCCGGTTCAGTATTTGGAACCAGAATTTTGATGTCACAAACATTCAAACAATAGATTTCTGTTCAATATTTCGAACAACATTCTTTTAACATACCGAGTGTAGCATTTTGTTTACTCTCTTTCTAACTAAATGTTAATATAGTGTAGATATTTCGATCATAAGTAATAAGAATATTTTAAAATTTGAAATATATTAAAATTTAATAAACAGAAGTTAGATCCAACCATTCGAATTATAAAAATGAAAACGTTTAAGAGTATATCTTAAAAGTACTTATTTAAGAATGAATTGTTTTATTAGGATTATTGCGTAATATAATACAATAGATTTTTTTTTGTAATTTTTGTGTTATTGGTTTAATTTAAAAAGAAAAGGTTTTAACAGAATGTTAAGATTGACATTGGAAATAAATTAAAAAAAAACGATTACATTAATAAAGTTGTATTACATCAAATTAAGTAAGGTTGTTATTTATTTATTATCTTTTTTTGCTTATACATTAACAAGTTAGAGAATTGTTTAGATGAACAAAGTTGTTTATGGCATATGAATTAACAAGTTAGAAAGTTGTTTGCAGCATGGAAGTTGTCTCTAAAATCTTAACAAGAGATTAACTATAGAAAAATGAAAGTGATAATGATTAAATTCACAATTATTAGCCACACTAGTTTCATGCATGACAACTACCACCTGGAGTAAGTGATTTCATATAAATATTTTGGAATTTATCTTCATTAAAAAAATTAACTAAAACTAAAACATCTAGAAAAAAAGATAAACAAACAATGGAAAACTTATTGTGAACATAAAACAAGTGCAAATTAGCTAACCTTTGGGATGAGAAAAAAATCCTCTTTGAGACTCTCATTGCTTAAGTGACCTTAAATGTTAATGAATTTTAGGGTTAATATTTATAAAGATTCATGAAAAAGATAAAATCAGTCAAAAAGAGTTTTATAACCCTATAATCTTGAAGTCAAAGAATGTATCCATACTTAACCAGCAAGAATGAGATGAACAAATGGAAAGAGGCTTTTTTAGATTGTTTCATATACCTACCAAAATCTCTTGTCACTTTGAATTGACAAAGGCGTAATTAAATACTAAGAAAGTAAAGAAAGAAATCATTTTGCAAAATAATAATGATATTAAAAATAATATTACATCTATATTTAATCAAAATTTGTGATGCCATAAAAAAATTAAGATATATTAAAAAAGTGATTAACTCTGATTTATAATATCAATAATATTTATTCACTTTAACAAAATAATAAAAAAATCAAGATCAACACAATAAAACCAAACATTTAAACCTTCATTATCCAACATACTATTAATAACTTAATTAAAATTTAAGATATTTATTATAATACCAAACCAAAAAATGAAGATCAACACAATAAAACCAAACATTTAAACCTTCATTATCCAACATACTATTAATAACTTAATTAAAATTTAAGATATTTATTATAATACCAAACCTGGTAACTTTTTATCTCATGGTGATTTATAAAGGTTTGTTTCGAAACCTTTTCCAACATAAAAATACAAATTTTAAACGAATCAGATAATTCTTTTTTTTATTATAATACCAAACCTGGTAACTTTTTATCTCATCACACTTATGGTGATTTGTAAAGGTTTGTTTCTAAACCTTTTCCAACATAAAAATACAAATTTTAGGAATCAGATAATTATTTTTTTTAAGTAAACGAGAATAATATAATAGGGATGGCCAGCCTTATCCGATTGGACATCAACCCGTATAATCAACTTAACCTTATAATATCAATCTTGTCATGATACAACTACTCACATTAGACACTCCCATACTTGTGTAAAAGAATAGTATCCTGGAGTGCAATCCTGTAAGAAATCCATTCGAAATGTATTTGTCTTCTCGTAGTTGTTGTTGGAAATTTAAAAAAAAAAATCTAGAACTCTCTCTCTTTAACACAGAGAAATAAATATCACTCTACAGAAAACAGAATTTCAACTCTATAACACAAATTTTATTTCATAAAATTGTTTACAAGTTCTTCCTCAATCACAGAGGGATTTACAATTGCTGGACTGCTTCAAATCACAGCTCCAAAACAAAAAAAAACTCTTCTCTGTCTCTTAAAAAAAAAACTCTGCTGTGAATTTCCAATTCACTGTCTCTGTCTATTAAAAAAATAGCTCTCTGTTTTACAAAAAAAAAAATATACTCTGCTGTGTATATTTTAATTCTGCACTGTCTCTCTTTTTTTAAAATCAAAGCACTTCTGTGCGTACATTCTGTGTGTAAAAAAAATTTACACTATATCTCTCTTCTATATATAAACAAAATATCTAAAACAATTAATGTCATTCATTGACAAAATTGCCAAATTATCACCGCTTGGAAAAATTCATAAATGGCATTAAAGATTCTGCCGGCACCGCATAAAAAAAAAATTATGTCGAATTTTAAATTTGGTGGCAGCTGTGAATTTTCCGCGGTGGTGGCATTTTGGTGGCGCGCTGGCGGAGTGTGGGCGGAGCCACCACAAGCTGGTGGTTGCGGGGGCTGCCCTCTGTTCGTACAAGACAATTGGGGTGACCCCCCGCACTAAATTACAACCACACGTTTGTGGTCAACGTGCAGCCAACCGGTCAACTACGGGGGGTGCCCATTTGTTAACTGTCGAGCGGTTTGACCTCCTGCACTTCGTCGATTGCTGCCAATCTGCTCCCGGTTTAACTGTGCCCCTGTCCAACCGTTCTGCTGCCTGTTCGGTCCGCCAACCTGCTCGCTGTTCAGATTTGTTGCCGCCTGCAACACGTTCATGGCAGTTGGAAATTAGATTCCAACACTCCCCCTTAATTTCAACTGCTGGGTTTTCTTGCATACCCAAACATTTTCTGAAATGTTCAAAGCTTTTCTGTGCAAGTGGCTTTGTGAGGATATCAGCAAATTGATCCTCCGTTCTGCAATGTTGCAAAACTATTTCACCATTGTTAACCAATTCACGTATGAAGTGAAACTTGGTATCAATGTGTTTTGTCCTCTTATGAAAAACAGAATTTTTAGACAATGCAATAGCTGAGCTATTGTCACAAAAGATCACTGTCCCTTTTACCTGTTCTTGACATAAGCTTCTCAACATTTTCCGCATCCAAACTGCTTGACACGCTGCTGCTGTAGCTGCCACATATTCTGCTTCTGCTGTAGATAATGCTACAATGGGTTGTTTCTTAGAAGCCCATGAAATGACTCCTGAACCCATGTGAAAAACATAACCGGAAGTGCTCTTCCGATCATCTACACTTCCAGCCCAATCACTGTCAGTGTATCCAACTAAATCTGAATATTCTGAAGTAGTATAAAGAATACCAAACCTTTTAGTACCTTTAACATACCTCAAAATTCTTTTTGCTGCTTGCCAATGTGCATCCTTTGGCTTTTCCATGAACTTGGAAATCAAACTAACAGCATGCATTATGTCCGGCCTAGTTGTAGTCAAGTACATAAGGCTGCCAACTATGCTCTTGTATAGACTAGGATCAAAATCCTTGCTGCTGTCCTCTCTGCTGAGTTTTAATCCCATCACTGTGGGAGTGATTGCTGCTTTGCATTCCTGCATGTTAAATCTTTCAAGTACCTCATTAACATACTTTGCCTATGAGATAAAAATCCCATTTTCATCTTGTTCTACTTCTATTCCCAAGAAGTATCTCAACAAACCCATGTCAGTCATCTCAAATTCTTCTTTCATGACTGTTTTAAAATGTTCAATAAGGCAATCATCATTACCTGTAAAAATAACATCATCAACATATAAGACTACAATCAATATTTTACCGTCTTTTTCTTTGATGTAGAGGGTGGGTTCTCCCTCACACTTCTCAAAACCATTTTCCAGTAGATATTAATTTATCCTACTGTACCACGCTCTTGGCGCTTGCTTCAGCCCATAAAGAGCTTTCTTCAGTGTGCATACCTTGTGCTCTTGGCCTTTCTTTTCATAGCCGAGAGGTTGATCAATGTAAACCTCTTCCATTAACACTCCATTCAGAAATGCTGACTTCACGTCCATTTGGTAAACTTTCCATTTGTTTTGTGCTGCTATGGACAACACTGCTCTCACGGTTTCCATTCTAGCAACCGGTGCAAAAGTGTCATCATAATCTATCCCATGCTTCTGCTTATAGCCTTTGACAACAAGCCTTGCTTTGTGTCTTTCTATCTTGCCCTCAGCATTACTCTTGGTCTTGTAGACCCATTTAACACCAATGACATCTTTACCTTTTGGGAGTTCAACCAAATCCCAAGTTTTGTTTCTTTCTATGGCATTAACTTCCTCATCCATAGCTTCTATCCATTTCTTATCCTTGATGGCTTCTTCGAAATGAACAGGATCATCAACATGACAATATAAAGCAAACAAAGAATTGATACCTTCATTAGCTATATCTTGTTCATAAATATCTTTCAAACTTTTGAATTTCTTACCTCTTTCAGTAGGTGTACAAATGCTTGAAGAAGCACTTGAATTTCCTCCTTGTGGTGTGCTTGGAGAAGCACTTTCATTTCTCCTCAAGGGTGTGTTATGCTGCTCTTGTGTTGGTGCTGCTGTTTGGGGATGTATTTCAGCCAACTCATCTTCATTTTCATCATGAGATAAACAGTGTTTAACATTCACTGTTTTCTCTATGCTTCCATCCCAAGCTTCCTCTTCAATGAACTGAACGTCCCTGCTCACAATAAACTTCTTGCTGGATGGGTTATATAACCTATATGCCTTGGATTCCTCACTGTATCCAATGAAAATACATTTCTCCCCCTTGCTGTCCAACTTCTTTGTTCGCTGATCCAGAATGTGTGCATAAGCCACACATCCAAAAACCTTCATGTGTGTGACACTTTGCTTTGTGCCACTCCATGCCTCTTCCGGCACTTTGTTCATAACTGCTTTTGTAGGGCACCTATTCAAAATATACGTTGCACAATGTACAGCTTCTGCCCAATAATCATTAGGCAAATGCTTTGCCTTTAACATACTCCTCGCCATGTCCATTATGGTTCGGTTCTTCCTTTCGGCTACTCCATTTTGCTGCGGAGTATATCTAGTTGTAAACTACTTATGTATCCCATTTTCTCTACAAAAACGTAGAAAATATTTAGAGATATACTCACCTCCTCTATCAGTCCTTAAGACTTTGATATGCAGCCCACTTTGTTTCTCAACAAGTGCTTTGAAATTGCAAAAATTTTCAAACACTTCACTTTTGTTTTTCAAAAAGTAAACCCAAGTTTTTCTTGTAAAATCATCTATGAATGTTAAGATATAGTGGCTGTTAGCAAGTGATGGAGTTTGCATCGGTTCACATACATCTGAGTGGACAATCTCTAAGGGTGCTTTTGCCCTTATGCTTTTCCCAGAAGGAAAAATTTCTCTATGTTGTTTCCCAAGAATACAACCTTCACAAAGGCTGTCTGGTTTCTCTATCAATGGTAAACCACTTACCATTCCTTTTCTGTTCAACAAATTAAGACCTCCAAAGTTGAGATGTCCAAATCTCAAGTGCCATAGCCAATTATCATCTTTTGGTTCGCTTTGGTAAGTCTCCTGTGCAACTGCTGCTTTCTCTTCACCATTCTTCAAATCTGCTCTCATTCTGAGAGGGAACATCTTGTTCCTTGTCATCTTTACTTCAGCAATACACTGATTGCTGGGTGGTTTGTCCATGATGGTACAAACATCATCCTCAAAGAAAACATTATATCCCTTATGAACAAGTTGTCCAATACTTAAGAGATTACACTTCATTCCTGGAACATAATAAACATCTGTTATGGATTTCTTTGCACCTAATCTTGTTAAAACATTCACATCTCCTTTTCCCATAACAGAAACTTTGCTATCAGTTCCTAGTGTGACTTGTGACTGCACACTCTCATCTAACATAGAAAACATTGATATGTTTCCTGTCATATGGTTACTACAACCGGAGTCTAGAAACCATAAATCCTCATTATTTTCTTCAGCCATATTACAAGCTAAAAACAAATTGTTTTGGCTGCTATTTTCTCTTGTGAAATTTGCACTAGTTCCACTTCTCATATCTTGTTTCTTCTTTCTACATTCATTAGCATAATGACCATATTTCTTACAATTGTAACATTGGACATTGGATTTATCATACCTTTGTCCTTAATCATTCTGCTGTCCACTTTGCTGGTTGTTGCCTTGATGCTGGTTTGAATTGCTACCCCTTCCTTGAGCATTTGCTGGACTGTTCCTTCCACCACTGTTTTGGCTTCTGCCTCTTCCTCTTCCTTTGCCTTGCCCTCTTCCTCTTCCAAAAGACATCTGGGTCTTAAAAGCATGTTCAAGAGATGAGTTTTCACTCCTACCCAATCTCTTTTCATGGGTCATCAGTGATGCATGAAGTTCATCCACTGAAAACTTTGTGAGATCTTTAGTCTCCTCTATGGTGGTGACAATCACATCAAATCTTGAGGGTAAACTTCTCAAGAGTTTTTCAACAATCCTCTTGTCCTCAAGAGTCTCTCCATGTGATCTGATTTGTGTGAGCATTCCAATCACATGAGTGAAGAATGAGTCAATAGTGTCTGACTCTTTCATACAGAGAGTCTCAAAGTCTCTCCTCAGCAACTGAAGTTTTGATGTCTTCACTTTCTCCATGCCCTGGTAAGTTGTCTTGAGAGTTTCCCATGCTTCTTTGGATCTCTTAGCTGCTACTATCCTCGGAAACACACTCTCATGCACTGCTTGATACAAGAAGAAAAGAGCCTTGGCATCTTTCTTCTTATTGCTCTTGAGAATCTCTTTTTCTCCCTAAGTTAACATATTAAACTCAAGTTCATCTGCTGGCTCTTCAAAGCCATCCTCAACAAATTCCCATAAGTCTTGGGAGACAAATAATGCCCTCATAGTTATTGACCAGTAGTCATAATTTTTCCCATTAAATTGTGGGAGATGGATATTTCCCATACCCATACTAGTGCTGGCTCCAGCCATTCTGCACTCTTAACTATGAAAAAAAAACACTTGACTGTGTGTTTAAATTTACTAACTGTACTGCAACAGTAACACAGAACTGTATAGAGAAATACCTTTGAATTCTTCTTGTCTGAACCTTCACTCTGCTGGAGAGGCTTTTGCAATAACGAATTCCTTTTCTTCAGCGTATTTGAGCTTCAAATAGCCTGAATTGGCTCCGATACCATGTTGGAAATTTTAAAAAAAATTCTAGAACTCTCCCTCTTTAACACAGAGAAATAAATATCACTCTACAGAAAACAGAATTTCAACTCTATAACACAAATTTTATTTCATAAAATTGTTTACAAGTTCTTCCTCAATCACAGAGGGATTTACAATTGCTAGACTGCTTCAAATCACAGCTCCAAAACAAAAAAAAACTCTTCTCTGTCTCTTAAAAAAAAACTCTGCTGTGAATTTCCAATTCACTGTCTCTGTCTATTAAAAAAATAAACAAGTCTCTGTCTATTAAAAAAATAGCTCTCTGTTTTACAAAAAAAAAAAATATACTCTGCTGTGTATATTTTAATTCTGCACTGTCTCTCTTTTTTTAAAATCAAAGCACTATTGTGCGTACATTCTGTGTAAAAAAAATTTACACTATATCTCTCTTCTATATATAAACAAAATATCTAAAACAATTAATGTCATTCATTGACAAAATTGCCAAATTATCACCGCTTGGAAAAATTCATAAATGGCATTAAAGATTCTGCTGGCACCGCATAAAAAAAAATTTATGTCGAATTTTAAATTTGGTGGCAGCTGTGAATTTTCCGTGGTGGTGGCGTTTTGGTGGCGCGCTGGCGGAGTGTGGGCGGAGCCACCACAAGCTGGTGGTTGCGGGGGCTGCCCTCTGTTCGTACAAGACAATTGGGGTGACCCCCCGCACTAAATTACAGCCACACGTTTGTGGTCAACGTGCAGCCAACCGGTCAACTACGGGGGGTGCCCATTTGTTAACTGTCGAGCGGTTTGACCCCCTGCACTCCGTCAATTGCTGCCAATCTGCTCCCGGTTTAACTGTGCGCCTGTCCAACCGTTCTGCTGCCTGTTCGGTCTGCCAGCCTGCTCGCTGTTCAGATTTGTTGCCGCCTGCAACACGTTCATGGCAGTTGGAAATTAGATTCCAACAGTTGTAACAGTTTGCATACTAGTCACAGTAAGGTTTCCAATATTGTA
This sequence comes from Pinus albicaulis, assembly GCA_034641835.2. NCBI lineage: Eukaryota > Viridiplantae > Streptophyta > Pinopsida > Pinales > Pinaceae > Pinus > Pinus albicaulis. Next base: position 1,575,733,109 of record CM076575.1, on the reverse strand, counting down.
AGATTTTTGAACTGATTTACCATTTCGTAATCGCCCCAGCTATAGGCCAAATAAAGAATGACCGTGACCGTGCATGCACGTCATCAAATTTGGAGTGCGTGAAGTTTCAACCATAAAGTTAATGATTGAATATTCTAAATTGGAATTAATGTATCAGAACGGAAATGCTATTTTCTTTTTTTCTCCCATACACTCTATGCGTTTGAAGGAAATGGGTGGAAATCTATTCAGATGGAAAGGGAAAATCGACAGTGTCTTTGTGACTTCTTGTAACATCACAAAGATCAATCAGTACACAAAATTCTTTGGAGTACCATTAAATATATCGGAATTTATGATAAAAAGATTGGAGATAATCTAGTGAGATGTTTCTTATCAAGGATATAGATTATAGATTAGTTACTGAGGATTTATGATAAAAAGATTGGAAATAATAGATTATAGATTAGCATAGATTAATTGGTGTTATAGTTTATTATCAAGATATAGATTATAAATTAGTTGGTGATATAGTATATTATCAAAAGATTTGAGTTAGTTTAAATGATTAATTTAGTTCACACATAATAATAATAAAATAGTATAATGAAAAAGGTGAATAAGTTTAAAATTATTATTAAACATTAATTTACATGAAAAATTATATAGAATAAATAAATTATAATTTAGATAGTAGAGAATATTTTTTTAATGATAAATAATGAATTAAAATAAAACAAAATTTAATTAACAAAACAACCTTTCAAAAATAGTTTTCTAAAAATAAAAATAATAAACTAAATTAGCTAAGAAAGACATCAATGAGATGAGATTATGAAAAAAAAAATGATAGTGTATGTAATTGATATTTATGAGAAAGGTTTTAAGGGGAATGGGTCCAACATGATTATATGATAATAACAAATAATTTATTAGAAAAGATGATATATAATAGGGTTTTCATGTAATTTTTAGTAAATATAGACTATGCTCCATATTTTTTTTCATTTAAAGTCATTAAATATAAAATTTTAACAAGTTCTCTTCCTATTGATAGGTTAGCAAAAATTATACTTGTTCATAATGATAATGATATAAATAGTGTGACCATTATGGTTAGCATTCTCTTTACAAAAGTGTTTGTAGAGATTGAATAAATTTGTATAACCACATGCAAAATAAGGGTAGTGAGGAAACTAATTATGCACATATACTACTACAAATGGAAGAGGAGAGACTAGAATTGCACTTGATTTCAACTAACTTGTTGGGAAATAGATATAGGTAACTCATATTCAATGTTATGAAGTAAATCTATTCATAACTCATAAAATTTGAACTCAAATCATTCTAATAATAAAAGAGTTGGTATAATATATATATTTTTATGGATGTACTTCCTTATCATTAAAGTCTAAATATAGTCTAAATATTTTTAGCTAGCTATGATGATAACTGAATGTAATACACTATTTGAAAACATGCTATACTCTATATAATATATTTTTCTAAGAAGACACTTCACCTACAGTTGGATAGGATTGATTTAACCAAATTGTTAATGTAGTGATCATTGTGTACACAAAAATTTCTAAAAACTTTGTATATAGTATGCTATATTATTACTTGTATAATGTCTAAAACCTTTCGTATAGAAATTTAGCTCATATCATCAAAAACTGAAAATTAAAATTTTAATGTCTCAAACCTATCATACACTACACAACCTACATGTAATTAATAACTTAGCCACATAGCTATAGAGCCTAAAGTTTAAATAGAAGATATATTAAATAGGTTTTCAACTAGATGGAAAAAATACTTAGTGAAACATTTTAGAAAACCTAAAGCTCTAATGTCATTTGCTTGGGATCTAGCATGTGAGGGATAATGTTTAAACCATGGAATCCATTTTCAAGTTTGAAGGATTTGTTTACATGATAAATCCCACATAGATCTAGGTGGGTAGATATCTATATACATATCTAAAATGTCAAGCCATGAATATAGACTTAAGCCTCCATAGATCTGATAACATAGGATTTGAGGACCACAAACCTTAGGACCTAGAATAATAGAATAATAAAGATAGGGAAATCTATCAAAAAAATTAGGACCTTAATATATAATTGATGATAACATAACGCTCTAAATGATTGATGATTTTCATTAGTACAAGTAAATTAAATGAGAAGAGAGAGTTGACTAAGTCAAATTAACTAACCAATAATTCCTTGAATGAGCTAGAAACCCTAATTCTAGAAATGTCAAGTAAGGAATGAATATAACTTACTCAAATTTCACTATTGTAAAATATGAAACTCCCTTGCAGGATGAAAATGCTATGGAAAGCCTCTGAGAATGATCTATATCTAGGAATAACAAACATACCTCCAAATTTTTACAAGGAAAATGCTCTCTAATATGCATTTTGTTTTATTCATCTTTACAACATAGGATATATATCCTATGTTGTAAAGATGAATTAAAAAAAATGCATAGTAGAGAGATCACTACCCGTAGTGGAGGTAATATTTCCCTTTCCTTGGCTATAGTAGCACCTTCTTTGATGTTGAAGTTTTGATACTACAAAGGTATAAGAAAAATTACGCCAATGGATATGCCTTGTGACGAAGTAATCAAATTTACATGATTGAAGCCAAGGAAGTAAGATTATATCCTATAGGGGAATTAGAAGACACACGTATAAGAAGCACTAGGGGCTTGAGAGAGGTGGAAGAAATTTAGTTCTGATATAAGTATATTCTTGGAAATTAGGATTTTTCAAAAGATTGAAAATAGAGATCCAAGAGTTCAAGAGAGTTTACAAAGAGGATTTGAATAGTATAAATAAGGCAAAGGAATAGCCTAAAAGAGTAAGATAACTTTAAGTTACCCACTGAAAGGATTGAGTCATATTGAACCATCGAGCCATGTATGTTAACCTCATGTTTTAAGCATGGTATAAAAATACTGTGGATATTTAGGCTAAAATCTCTCTATTATGTGATGTATAGATTCAATATTATTGAACCCTAAGGTAGCCTTCAATATGATTAATGATAAAATTTTAATGAGGGATTTAAGGTATTGATATAAATTGACTTCATAAGTAGTAATTCAAAAATATGATTGGGTGACCATGGACCCAATTTAAGGAAGTATAAGTGACTATGGACCCAATGAAAGGATTTTCATCCTGAATTGAATGGATGAAGTTAGGAAATGACCAAATGGGTGCATAAAGGGTTAATGCAAATTGAATATATGACCAGGTGCTAGAGAAAATAAGCTAAAAGGAAACTAAGAAGCCAACCTTGGTGTCAGACATTATAGAGAGGTCACACGTTTAGGGCCAAGTGACAGGGGAATGCAGGAGCATCCATACTTTAGAAAGATATCTTATATATATCATTTTCTATCAATAGTTAAATGTTTCTTCCATGATATTATTGTACACATTATGTTTTTATACCAACCAAAAAACATAATATTGTAGTCAATATAGAAGATATAAAAGTTGCTACAAAAGTTGTAGAAGCTATTATATTCAATTTTGTACGTTCAAGGGTAAATTTCTTTATCTCCCTTGAAATAAAAACTTACAAATTGGTATACCAAGTGAAATTATAGGTCCAAGGGATTGGCGATGATAACATAATAGTTTGAATAGGGGTTTCTTTTATCAAATTTCCTTTTTTTCCAAGGAGAAGTGCATGACTGTTGGATAGGTACCATTATTCTTGTTTTTTTCATTTATAAAAGAATCGAGAAAAAAGTATAATCATAAAAAACATGGAAAATTAGAACAATGAAATCATCGATGAAAGTATAACACCAGATCACATGGATGACTAGTGCTTCAAATGCCAAAATTCCACTGACTTGGAGTACCAATGTTACGAGGATTAGATGTTGACCATTTCCATAAGATAAGATAGCCTCGAAATGGAAAGTGGTGAATTCGTTCATTGATCAACCAAATACAGAAACTAAATAGTTGAATTTGTATGACTTCAAATATTGGTATATACAACTACCAATCTCTAGATGAAAAAGATAACTTTTGCATCTAAGTAAGATCCATTCAACTGTTGTAATGGTGGATAGAGGCATTCATCTATACTATTGTAATAGTCCAAGCTTTTAGAGTTCAAATGGTAGATGGTGAGAAGCTTTAGCTCCCATAGAGGCGTAGGGCTATGTATGAGTGATGGGATGAGAATCTTAAGAGCATAGCTCTATTGAATGTGGGATCTTGGTAAATCTATTCAATGTTATATTATGGTTTCATTCTATGTAATTAAATTTTTATTATTGTGGTACATTTTGTGTGAAAGGTTAGCACTAGATTGATTTATGAAGTTAAAAAGGTTTTGTTTTATTGTGTTTTACTCTAAATTCTAGGTAGGTCTAGGTCCTTTGCATCAAGTTGTATTAGAGAAGATTGTTCTTGGGGTGGAGAGGACCAAAAATATATTTATCTTAGATTGAGAAATATGTCAATGCTTTTGGGATAGGGAGCTTATAAGAAGGTATCGTAAAACAGAATTATAGTGATGGAAAATATATGATGTGATCTTATAAGGCCTAGATTTCTAGAGGATGTAGAGGATTTGAATGACCTTGCATCCATGGCAAGGAAAATAATGGGGAGAAATATTTCCATGGGGGCATCCAAAAGAGAATTACACATATAGTGTGGGACATTAGTCATGATCAAGTGCAATCAAAGACTACAAGAGAAGAATTGTAATAGCATGTGACAAGATAAGAAAAAAATATCAAAGCAATTAGCAAGAGCAAATGTAAACATAAACTTAAGACTTCTCTTTATTCTAGAATTGTCCTTAAATCATAAGGAATTGATAGATATGATAGGAGAAATAAAACTTATTTGAAATTGAGAATATTAGATATGCTAAGAGGGTTATATCTTCTAGTACAAAACTAGAGATCCACGCTTCTTTTTGGTGTGATAATTTTAGTTGAATAAAGAAATTTATGGAATAGAGATGATTAAAACCTAAGATAGGATAATGTCAAATTTGAGGAATAATTTTCTTACCTATGGGTTGTGCTTAAATTTGTTATGAGGATTGTAGAATTTCAAGTATGAAATATGTTAGTAAAGGAATACATGAAAGAATTTTGTATATTTCTGTAGCCTTTGGGAAAAATAAGGAGAGTTTAGAGTTCATGGTTTGGTATGTGAATGGTTTAGGTTATGCTTCAACTATTGTAAATGGTTTCGAAAAGGGAGGTTTGAACAAGGACCATATGGTGGGAACAATTTAAGGTATTAAAAATTGATGAGTTAAAATAAACAAAGATCATTAAACCTTGCAGAACCATTTCTGAAGGAATGTAGGAAACGTTAAAAGGTGGGTTAGATGTAGCATATTGTTAGATTGGGACAACTAGATGTTGTAGTTGTTAGCAACAATTAAGGGAAAAGAAGGTTTTGCACCTTACACCTTTTGTTAATCCACCTCTAAGTTAGATGCTTAAATTTTTCCTACAAAAGGGGTTTGATGTAGGAATCATTAGAGAACTTTTGAGGTCTAAAATGGGCCTCCTAAGAAAAATGTACAACCAAAATAAACTTTATAAGAACCAATAGGATTTAAGATTATGATGTAAAGCATGGGGATGATTCACGATGTTTGGGGTAAAAAAAATAAAAGAGTAAAAAATAATAAAATAAAATAAATACTTTTTGAACTTGAATTTTCAACTTATCTCCCTAAGGTTTTACTCAAATTTTAAGCATGAGTGCTTGTTGGATGAAAATTTTAATTCCTCTTCCAAGGAGTACCCATGCTTCATACTTTATATTAGATGATGAATCAAGTTTTACATCCAACAAGTGTTCCTGCTCGAAATTTGAGTAAACCGATAGGGAGATAAGTTGAAAATACAAGTTGAAAAAATAAAATTTTCTTTTTTCCCTCTAAAATTTGATGATGTAATCTAATCTTATTTTATTGTTTCCACTATTATTTTATAATCTCCTTAGGAGACACATTTTAGACCACAAAATTCCCCTAATGATCTCTACTAAATAAATCTATACTGTACATCTCATTTTCTTTCAATAGTTATATGTTTATTTCATCCCATTTTTGTATATTTTATATTGTTATAGGAGTTGTAGAAGCTGCTACATAAATTCCTAGAGGAGCTATTACAACTATTGCTATGGAAGATGTTCTAGTTGTAGATATAGATCCAATAATCATTTTTCTCAAAAAGCCTTGAAGCAATCCATTATAATATAAATCCAACAAGTAATTTCTCTATTCCCTTAGCACTTGTAACTTAGTAATTGATCTACCGAGTGAAAAACCATGGGGATAAGGCATTAGTAGTGAATAGATCATAGTTTGAAAATACACCATTTTTTTAAACTAAAACATGATGTTTCTAAGGAGAAACACATGAGTCATGGGTAGGTTTCATTACATCTATTTTAGATTTTTTAGAAGAGTGAATGCAAAGCTGTAATCACAAAAGTCTTACAAAATTAAAATAAGAAGATCCTTTATGAAAAGACAAAATGATAACCACCACATCAAATGGAAGTCTAGTAGTTTGAATACTAGGACTTCAAAGGCTTGGAGTGATAAATCTTGGATACTTGGTTGTTGGCCACACCCACAATATATGATAGACTCGACAATAGAAGCGAAAAATTAGTGCATTAATCATAAAAAAATATGGAAATTGAATGGTTGAAGTTGTTCAAATTCCAATCATTTTGAATGAATAAGAAAGACACATTTGGATTTTGATTAAGTTCCATTAAATAGTTTGGGTGAGGGATAGAGACATTAGTCATTACTATTGCAATATTCTAAGCCTTAACTCTTCAAGTGGTAGATGGTGAGAAGCTTTGGCTCTTGTATAAGAGAAGGAATGTGGATGACTAAGGGGGCGAGAACATTGAAAGAGAAACTCTGCTAAATTTAATTGTAGCCTAACAACACAACCAATTTCCTAGGAAAATTTGTAGAGTATGATTGCGATTTAACTCAGTGTAATTAATTGTTTGATTATTGTGGTGTCTTTAATGTGATGGATTACTACTATTATGATTTATTAAATGAAAGTGGTTTAGTTTGGTTGCATTTAGAGGTGTCAGACCTCTACACCATACAAACCTAAAGAGGTCATCCATCACATTTGATAAATGGTCAAGAAGTATTGTAACATGAATGGATGAGCTTGCATGAATGCAACAATGTATTCTATTTCATTATACATCTCTTGGTGAGTTGGCTTATGTGAGTACCTATGTGAATGCTATACAATAGTCCACTTGGCATGAAATAACAATCCTAGGGCAGTCCTCAAGCTAGATTTCAACCTAACCATTCAACCATTAACAAGCTAGTAACTCTTAGTCTTCTTACGTAGAAGGCTAGAGAGGAGGAAACACAATATTGATGTAATATTCATTATATTTATGTTTTTGGTTTTTTTAATCTTTCTAATATAATGTCTTTGATAAACCTTTGGGAATTGAATGGATAATTTGATTTATACAAATCATGTCGTTTTATTGGGTTCCTATGGACGTTATCTAATAAATTCTAACTAACGATGCACCCAATGAGGGAACTTACAGCCTCAAATAGAACCATAAAGCTAGGGAATGACCCAAATGGGTTCCCCAATGGTTAAATTGAATCAAGGAAATAACAGAGAGCTAGAAACATTTAGGGAATGTGTTTAAGGAATCCACAAATGGGATAAACATCTTGAAGGGTCTCCACATTTAGGACAAGTCAGAGGAAGTCCAGCAAGGTGATCCATCATATTAGATAAATGGTCGAGAGCTATGATAGAAATATTTGATGGGCACAAAAAATGTGACACTAGTGAATTGCTCAATGCACCTCCTATTGAGGAAGTAGATGTGACTATCCAATTGTAGATCATATATATCATATACACGATAATTTTTTTTTTCCACTTCATAGATGAAGATTAACAAATAAGCATTAAGAAACAATATCATGGCTCACTCTCAAAATATATTTTAAAATAAACAATTAATCATTAATAACTTAATAAAAAATAAAATTGTTCGTTTATACAAATGATACTATTTCATGGATAAAACATGAATATACTATACCAACACATCTTGATAATTAACTTAAATGTGTAATTAATATAAAATAAAATGTCAATAAAATTTAATATCAATAAAACAAAAATAATGATAATATTTGATGGGAATATATATATATATATATATATATATATGTTAAACAAAAAATTTGAGGTTTTGATTTCAATAGAAATGATAAAAAGATATTCTATATGATGAAGAAGATAAGTTATCATAAAACTTTATTTTTATAAAATAATTAAAAAGGTCAAGTTTTTATAAAATAATTTAAAAAAAATACAAAATTAAAATTAAAATAAATATTTATTATTTAAAAATAATTATAAATAAAAATGGTAGCTTAATTAGTTTAATAAATAGTTTAGTTTAATAATGGTTTCTTTTTGTTTTTTTATATTGTTTTTCTTAATTTTTTTTAAATTAAAAAAAAAAAATTGAAATAATAAATTATAATTTATATTTGAAATTTAAAACTATTTATATACTTTCAAATATATTTTAAATAATTGATAAAACAAGTCAAGACAATATTATAATATTAATTGACATTATATGAAATATAACATTCAAATCTTGTGGATCAAGCTAACCCCTCTCTCTCTATATATATATATATATATATATAATGAAAAATAAGGACGGAAAAACAAACCTATAAAGCTACGACTAGTTTAGACCTCCTAAAGGTGAGAGACGTCCAGATGCAAATAGACTGCATAGTTTAGACCTCCTAAAGGTGAGAGAAGTCCAGATGCAAATATACTGCATACGTCCACTTATGAAAACATACCTATATTCTGATATATTCCATAAATAATCAAGTTAGTAGAAACGAGTGCATTAATAAAAGGGTAGAAACAGAATGTAGGCTTTTACTGTAATCTGATAAATGCGATAGACATGGAGAAAATTGGAGACGGAGAACAAACTGATCATAATCGAAATAAGTAAAGGATAATAAATGTTGACTGAAACCAGTAAATACGGTGCCAAAATGGGATATCTCAGAGTACAATGGTGTAATGTGGACAAGCTTCTGTTCCACTCATAAAAAAATTAATAATGGTTATAAGTTTTACTATGATCCGATACACACAATAAATGTTGAGAAAATTTGGGACGAGGAAGAACTAAATCATAATCAAAGTAGAAGACAAATGATAATTCAACCTCAAAAATAGAGTGAGAAATAGGGTACAATGGTTCTATACTCGACAAGTTCGATTCTAGTCCTACAATATTTGAATTTGAGAACGTTATTCTTTCTTCTGCCTCTCTCTCTTGAGAGAAAACCAAGTGACCATAGAGGGCTTGGTATCATGGCATGCATGTATCTTGAGAAAGCACTCATTTATCTTGAAGGATGAAAAAATAAAATAAGTTGACTCCTCAAGTGATTTTCCTTACAGAAATAATAGGAGTACACACCCACACACCCACATTATAGATGGTCTGTGTAAGGTTTTATAGACATGGTGGTTGATCTAATGCCAAATATACACAGCAGTCGCCATGGGAAAATTTGGAAAATGTAAGGAAACATCAAACTGAGTGAAAGAAATCTGGAAGTTAGGCATTATTTACCTTGTTCAAACATGGTGCTGCTGAATGATTGATTTGTGGCTTGACCATGATATGACAGTCTTGTAATTAAAAAATCTATTAATCCTGCTCATACGGAACATGTACTTCACTTATTTAGTATAACCACTCAGAGCCAAATAAAGGAATGGTAGTTTTACTGTTTCCGTTGTGTTTGGGAGCAAAATGTGTATGAGCCAGAACTTGACCATTGGATTTGAGTATGCCCTTTGTCGAGGGAATGCTAACTGCTAAATTGGGTAACAATTGACAGGCAAAGAAAGAGGAGTAGAGTTTACTACAATTTTGGCTTAGTAAAATACATTAGACAAAGTTTGGCCATTAGATTTGAGGCTTCTGTTCATCCACCAAACGTAAAACTAATGTGCTCAATCTAAAAAGCATGGGACTGTTGATGCTATATGATCTCTACCCATACCCATATGGTTACAGTTTACATGGAAACGGTAAAGGTTTAGTTGAATCATCTCATTTGGAATTTATTGTTTTTGAAGATGAGCGAAATGTTCATCCTAAATATTGCACACTTCAATAAAATCACAAAGTATTCCATGCTACATGCTAAAAAAAAAACGACATGCTAAATTTTGCTTATCTAGAATAACTGCTGGGATGAGAATGTAATCATGGGAAAATTATACCAAGGACATTATATATTATCTAAGTATCTGCCCCTTACAAAATAATTGCATATTCATATAAGGCTATGCTGGTAGAAAGAACACACGTTACCACAGCGTTCTCCCCGAACAAAAGATCAAACAAGGTAATCGAATAGTAATAGGAAAAACACAGAAAAGATGGAATATTATTAGTAACTATATTATGGGAATATGTGATTTAGTGAGTAATCATACCCTGGGCGATTCTGTGTTCATGATTTATGCTGTCCCGCGTAGTGGATTCCCGGAATTACACGAACCTCGTAATCTTGCGAAGGAGCGAAATCACGCGCTGGATTTGCAGAGACTTCACCATAGACATTCTTATGAGTGTGGGAGAGAGAAGGCATATTTGTAATAGAAGAGGAAATGGCCTGATGTAGTTCCCTACCAGAGAGACTTGAGGTCAAGAAATTTATATCTTTAGAAAACCTGGGAACAGTAGTGGACGCATATTGCTTAATGCGCATATGTGCTTCTTGCTGCTGCTGCTGGTGCACTTGTTCAACCCTTTTCATATTCATGTTGGAAAAATTGGCATAGCAAAGATTATCCTGACCTTGACCTTGACATTGTTGCTCTATGCTCACTCCGAAGGGTCGAGTTTGCTTTGGATCAAAGGACGAAATAGAAGAGTCTGGCATTTCATAACTTTGTAGACAAGAATTTCGATCAATATGACTACCTGGGGAGCTCGGCACTCGCGCAAAAGACTTTTGCAGTGGCGCTGTCGAAGACGAACTCAGGTTTTGCAGTAGATGAGAGTCCTGGGTGCATAACATGTCTGTGTATGAGAGCCTAGAGTTATAATCCCAAACTTGGTGAACATTGTTTGTCTTGGACAGGATCTGAGTATGAACCCCACATGGGTTGTTATCTCTGCTGCTCTTGGACTCAGCTGGAAGAAAAGTGTCAGGAAAAATGCTGTTCAACATACCGGTAGTTAAAAAATGTTGCATCGAGTTCATTTGCTGGATGGTCGGCCGATATCTACCGGACGAGACCGATTTCTTCGTTGCTAGTTCACTTTCTTTTAATTTTGACTCTATCCTGGAAGTGGACTCTGACATTGAACAATTGGATGTATGTTCGGCCGATCCCTTTATGCTCCCATCTGAAATGCTGCTGCTAGTTCTTGCCAAATCTGACTCCTTCTGTGTCGTAATAGACAGAGGCTTTCCGTAAATAGCCTTCGCATAATTTGTTCCTCGGGCATTGATAGAATCATTGCAGACTTTAAACCCCGTTAATGCCGACGCAGTAATGGCAGTTGCACTCTCTCTTGGCGATCCAACAAAATGATCGACATTGGAACAGTTTGATGAATTTAGCTGAGCCATGTTAACTACAGAAGCAGCGGAATCCATTTCTCGGTCTAGTACCGGGAGCTCATCTATAGCTGATTTTGCAGCATTAATTAACCAGCCCACAGCCTTGCTGGGCTGCTCATAGCCTAGTCTGTCTTGCAGGTCATACAATTGAAGTGCAGTGGGAACAGAGAGTCTCACCCTTCTGTCACGAAGACCTTTTGCTGTGAGCACTTTACTGTGGCGATCTTTACCTCCTGTCAGCCGAGAAACGCTTACTACTTTCCATTCCTGCTCGACCTTTCCCTCCATCATCCAAGCTTTGCGTTTCGAACCCTTGCCATTTACTTGCATTTTATCACAGGCTTCTTGCAGGCGACTCTTATTCATGGACTCCGAAAAGGCCGCCAGATCTTTCTTCTGTATCTCCATTTCGCGATCTTTATTGTTAACCTTCCTGAAGCAAGCCTCCAGATCCCCCGAACTATTGCTCACCAAATTATTTGATCAGTAAGCATCGTTATTGCTTTTGAGTTTGAGCTTTTGAATCACTTATGGTTCCAAGGAAGTGCAGTTTCTAAATCACTGCCATATATGGGGCAAGTTATTTGACAGTTCAGCCTATTGACAGGTGCTTTCGGCGGATTAGCCCTAGAAGTAGTAGTACCGTTAGCATGCAAGCCAGACTTCTGTCCCTCGCAGCAAATCGTAGGCCCTGTCCGGCTGCCAGCCTGAAAGGCAGCTTGCAGAGTGACAGTTGTACAGCTGTTGGAACTTTTAGCTGGTCCCCGGCGGGAGGCGAAAATGTAGGTATCTTCCTCGAAGCCGCTAGAAGCGTGCGACGTGCGACTTTCACTACGTCGACGCTGCACAATTTGATATGTCCGTTATGTCCTCGAATCCATTTCAGGCTACACCTAGGGCTCAGCAGCTATAGCCGCAGGACCTAGATCTACATTGCGGAAAGATTTACATTAGGGAAAAGATTTAACTGCTTTTGTTAGTCTTCCATGGAAAGTAAAGAAAAAAGGAAATCCTCAAGTCAGCTTCATTACCTGCAAGAACCGCTCCAACAACTCTATTTTTACTACTCTTCGTACATGCTGTCATCGGGCGTGCACAGTGTCTGCAGGGACGAAGTTCAGGGAAAAATCGTTTGGCTGCATTTAATACTCATCTGCATTACCTTAATGCGAAAAAACTAAATCGTCAGATCGTATTTTACACATTTCTAGGCTTTTACTTATTCAGCGCATAGATTAGGAGGTTAAAGATCGACTATTTTCTGCTTCTAGGTACAGCTTCCTTTCAATTCGAGGGTTTGTATTATAGACTCTATACAGTATCACGGATTTTATAACAACGCACCATTTTCTTTTGTGTATTGACGGTTTGTTTAGACAGATTTATCGTTTCATCTTTAAACTTTACACAGATTTATAGGTTGAACTTTAAAGTTTACAGTATATAAAACATTTTTACATCTTATTATCTGTGCATTTGATCTTTAAATGTTTCTTTCCAAATGTATCTGAAAATAATATGAGAAATCTACTGCCTTCAGTGAGATTTAGGCTCTTCTCAAAGGTTATATTTAGATAGCGATTTTAATTAAGTTTGAGGCCGTGTCAGTTTCAATGTTAAATAGAAGAACGATCTGCCATATCCATTACCTGCAAGAACCGCTCCAAACAACTCTATTTTTACTGATATTCGTACATGCTGTCATCAGGCTTGCACCGTATCTGCAGGGCCGAAGTTCAGGAAAAAAACGTTTGGCTGCATTTAATCCTCATCTGCATTGCCTTAATGCGAAAAAACAAAATCGTCAGATCCTATTTTAAACATTTCTAGGGTTTTACTTATTCACCACATAGATTAGGAGATTAAAGATCGCGATTTTCTGCTTCTATATACAGTCTCCTTTTTAATTCGAGGGTTTGTATAATAGACTGTATACAGTATCACGGATTTTATAACAACGCACCATTTTCTTTTGTGTATTGACGGTTTGCTTGGACAGATTTATCGTTTAATCTTTAAACTTTACACAGATTTATAGGTTCAACTTTAAAGTTTACAGTATATGGAACTTTTTTACATCTTATAATCTGTGCATTTGATCTTTAAATGTTTCTTTCCAAATGTATCTGAAAATAATATGCGAAATCTACTGCCAGCAGGTGAGATTTAAGCTCTTATCAAAGGTTATAGGTAGATAGTGATTATAATATTTTTTACTTAAGTTTGAGATTAGGTCGATAGAGGAACGATCTGTTCACAGTAAGATGGTATTACCAAAATTGTGTGAAAATTAATAGAACTTCCACACCTCTGTCTGACATTCCGGAAGTGAAGATTATTTAAATAAGAGAGTTAATTTGTAAAAAATTAAATATATTAATGAAATAAGTTTTCCTTATCACATAACTTTCGCTCTAATTGAATTTTTGCTTTAAATCTATAAGATATTTAATCGCTTCAAATTAAGTTACAACTGTTAACGAATTTATGCGCAAATGAACTTGGTTAAAGTTACAGGGAAGAAAAGAACGAATTACCTGATTGATAAACGGATATAAATTGATTGTGGGAGAGCATCTTGAAAGACCAGGCTCCCAAAGATACGAAGCATAGGCGGTGGCGGCGTCAAAGTGTCTCCTTTTGGCCGTCCAAATGAGACAAAGGTTAGAATTGGGAACGGTCACGGCAGTAGCAGGACAAACACATCATAAATGCTAGCTTTGTACACAAAACATTGAATCGGGATAGGGTTTCCTGTATCAGCCTAGGGTTATGTTCTCGTGATTCGAACACATCACCGGCAGCGTTGAATTCAAGAACGGGAGCAGACAGGCTTGTATGGGAGACATAAATCCAGTCGCAGCATCAGCAACGCTCGCCAAGGAAATTCGTAAAACAAGTGGTACGATCGGACCACTCAACACAATGCAGAAAATATATATTCTTTTAAAATAAAACCCCGATGCTGAAGCAAAGCAAACTAACCTTGCCTTAATTAAAATCTCCACTTCTCTTCCTTCTCATTCAGGATCGACACCTGCACATCTGCTGGTTATTTACCCAATCAGGCCCAGGCCCAGACCCTATGTTTAAGTCCCCAATCTTCGTTTCCCCTTTCATTTTGTCCACAATAATAAAGAGCAAAAGGAAATGAAATTTAAATTATTTTGTCATTTAAAACATACTTTTACTCAGCCTCAGCCCAGTTGCTGGGGGATCTGGTCTGATTAAATTTTAGCTCACCTGTTCTTTATGCGCACCACGCCTGCAAACCGGTCGCTATCCAGCCCTCGCCAATTTACGACCCACCATACCTCTTTCGATTCCCACTGATCGATAACTAAAAAAATGAATAAAGGGCGAAGAATAAACAATTGGATTAAATGCGCCCTCGATTACGGTTCCTATGAATCAATTAATACTACTATTCCCTCCGTTCTGCCCACTGTCCGAAGATGTGGTGCAGAGACCATAATCTCCACAATTATCGAAGTCACGTACCCGTCGCTCCTATCGCTGTCAGTTCCATCGAATTTTCAGAATCTAAATCATGGATCGCATTAGCCAAAGCTCATCGCATCTTTCTTCCAATAATACACATTAAAACCCTCTAGATATTTCTGTATATTGTAGTCAATACTTAAATTAAATTAATTATTTTGATTTTATGTCATGATATTTCTATTTTTTGTAGTCTAGCTAAATAAAATGTCCTCATTTTATGTGACAGCGATTTGGTACTTGCTAATGCGACTCTATTCCGACTAGGTGTTGGTAGAGTATAACTTTAGTACGATATCAAAAGGTTTCGAAGTTGATATTGAGGATAATTGGAACTTTAATCTCTCTATCATTGTAGAAATAATTTAATAAACAATACTAATTAATTTTAAAATTTAAATAATAAACCGTTCCATCTAGACCCTGTATATGATTTGAACCATCTCATCATTAACCCCATTCTAATTATACTGTTATTACATATCGTATTTTATAATCTCATACAATATAATGCATTAATTTAAATGAGATAGCTTTTAGTTGGGAGAGAAAGTGAGAAGCTTATTTTTAAATAGTCAACCATTATTATAATTCATTATATATATATATATATATATATATATATATATATATATATATTAAAATAATAATAAAAAAATTTCTTATACATTTTTTTAGGCATTGTCTATGGAATCCTTGGAAGGCAGTTTTCTTACGAGAATCTAGTAATTTTTTTTTTTCTAAAATTCAAAATATAAAAACTTTCAAATTAATTTTTTTTTTCAAAAATTTAAAATATTGAGACTTTTGAATAATTTTTTTTTTTTTAATGATAGAACCATATTTAACACCACCAATAACCTATGGAACACCTAAAATACAATAATGAGCAATTTTATTTTATTTGAGAGCACATTAGAAAGTTGTGGAATAAAAATTCTGATCACCGTTAAAGTCGTTAAAATGATGATCATGCTTTTGGAATGACATTGTTAATTTTTATAGATATTTAACATTCCACACCAAGAATAAAATGGGGAAAAGGTGTGGATTAAAATGGGGAACAATGATTGGATATCATCTATTTTATTTGGAATGTTTTATCCATTTTGATATATAATTATTTATAAACATAATTGATAATTAATGTAAAATAATAATTTTATATTTTATATTATTTGCTATAACATATAAATATAAATATATTCTTGTTAAATTTTAAAATTTTATAATTGAAATAAAAATTAATAAAATATTAAAAAGAAAAATGTTATATGAGATCACTAATATTATTATTATTATGATTATAATTCATTAAAATTTTAAATTATGTAAAATTATGAAGAATATTCTATAAAACTATATTATATTTTAAGAATATAAAAAATTAAAAGGATATGTGTTAGGCTTTTATTTTTGGGAATCCACAACATTCACGAGCTCAATGAATTGGGTCGCTACATAAAGATAGGATCACACAATTTGTGATGATTGGGTGACATTTTGGCAGTTTTTTCACAAGTGAGTTGACAGTTCCAAAGAGGGCCTAAAGCAGTTTGAGAGAGCATGAGGGTTCCCATGTGAGCCAGGAGCACCGAAGTAGAACGAAGGCACCTGAATTAGCATGAGCACACCAAAGTTAGAGTGAAATGAAGGTGCTTGTGTGGTCATGAGCATGCCTAAGGTGGAACGAGGGCACCCGAGTAGGAATGAGAATGCCCAAGGTGAAACAAGGGCACCCGAGTGGGAATGAGAATGCCCAAGGTGAAACAACGGCGTGAATGCCTAAAGAGCACACTTGAATGAATGTGCCCAAGATGGAATGAGTTGTCTCTGTTAGCCACCTATAAAATTTGTTATAGCAAGAGGTGGCTAAAACTTTTTGGAGCCTTCAAGGAACAAATTTTATTGCTAAAAAGTGTTGGCTCTTGAAGACTCTTGAAGGCCTCATGCCTCTGTCCAAATCTTCACTGTTGTTCCCTTTTTTATACTCAGAATTTCTACTGTTTCCATAAGTGAAAATACTGCTGCAAAATCATCATTTTTCCCCTTCCTCTACTCAAAACAAACCTTCATTTGCTCCCCTTTTTCTCCATAAAACTCCTCTATTTTCATGATTCCTCTTCTTCCATTCATGAAAATTATTTTTTAAGGTTAAGAACTCACCTTTTAACCTTACCAAAACCCTCAAATTCCTTTGAAAATCATTGAAAATCTATAAAAATCACACTTTTTATATATTATAGACTTAAGCCCCTTGGGCTAAGTCTTTAACCCTTCCCCTCCATACGCCTTGGTGCTAGAACCAAGCGCCAGCCTTCCAAGCGCTTATCGCGTCACCCCGATGCCGATTAGCCCTCCGTTCTATCTCCCTCAGTCATATTATCTTCCATGCACCCAAAGGCCCCGCAGACGGGCGCCAAGCCATATTGAATATTAATATTTCGCCCCCGAAAGTATAAATCTTCGGTTATATAAATTTGTCGGTTTTATTATATCATAAACTTTTCCGCCGGTGCAAAGTTCCATTCTCTCTCCACCGCCGATCTGATTTTCAGATCGACGCTGTGCAGTCTATCACCCCAGTGGTCCCCGCCAGCCACTTACTGTTGCAAAACAAAGTGGATTTCATCGCACCGCTTTTGAGAGGGGGGCGATTTTTTCTATTTTCGCAGCGATTCCATACATCGTCCGACACGTGTCTTGGGCCCATTTTCAAATACTACCCTCATCGCGTGGTAAAGATCGGACATGGACCCGCCACGATATTGACGTTCACCGTCCGATCTGAGGCCGCTCATCGGACGGTGATCGCTCTCCGAAAAAGCCCATGTGATAACTCAGGGTATGGTGCGGTAATTAAAGCATCTCCGTCGTCGATCTAATTTTCAGATCGATGGCCCATATTCCATCGCCCTGATCCCCTCGTCCACAGTCGGCAAATCCAGACCCGGGAGTTTTATTCATCTAAATTTTATTAAAGGTTTGATGTCCGGGCATGTTTCTAAGGTTTATTGGTGCCTGTTTCTCCACCGTTGATCGCGTGGGCCGATCTCATCCAATGGCCCATGTTTGTCCCGATCCCTAAACCAGATTTTGTGACCATTTTTGTCTAGAAAAAAGGTTTTAAACCATTTCTTTGTTTAACTTTGACTTTTCGCCTCCGCTCCCAACCATCGATCTCTGCGCGATCGACGGCTCTGATATAATTTCCCCCTCCGCTCTCCTCTGACCTCCTCTAATCAATCTCGACCATTGGATGATGCCATCCAATGGCCATGCTCACTCCACATGTCCTTCCGAAGAAGTTAACCTATACATGTAGGATTTCATAACGTTTTTGTATTTTTATAGGGTTTAAAGGTTTTTTCGCTATAATCTGGAGAAAATTCAGAGACAGAAGGTGACGATCCTCCTGCCTTCGATTCATCGGAGGAAATTATTTGCAGGTTTCAAATCCACGTTTCTTCAATGACTCATGAAGCATTGATGCCATATCATCCCTGCGCAGCCTTGCACACTAGAAAAACACAGTTTAAAGATAAATCATAAAGGATCATCAAAAAGAAAGCCTCCACCGCTTCAACTGAGGCAAATTGATTCCTACTAGCTACCGAAATGCCACCTGTGCCTCAAAGTATTCAATCAAAGGCCAAAGTTATTGATGAAGATCAGATATCTACCTCGCAACCACTGGAGAGTAAATTCTGCCATAAAATTAATGACAAAATATCAACAGAGTTACTTTGGCATCACACAGAGCCTCAAAGGTCAAAAAAAGCTCCCACCGAGCTTAAATATTTATGTAAATCATTTAATATAGAGGACATCTATGTAAGTTTCTTGATCGAGCCCCCAAAGGCCGAGAAGCCATTAAGTCTGTATTAATTATCTTTAGAGATCTTTTATCAGATCTCACCTCTTGATTCTTCTATAAATATTGCTGCAGAAGATGAGAGAGGGGTTGGTTGATGTAGTTGTTGAACTTTGAAATGTAATTGATCTTGAGATTTCTATCTGTAAATAGTGTTCATTGGCCCTTGGAGCTCTGCTTGTGATAGATAAGTTAGGATGAGATGTGTAGATGACTGCGAAATCAAAGCATTGGATTAAAGCTGTAACTGGTTTGGAGCATCAATACAAGCTGATTTATGGGATCCTGGTCTATGTTGACAGTGATTTTTTTCTCATTGTAACTTGTTGTTTTGTTTCTGTTTTCACTGTGTTCATCTTCTCTTATAAATAACAACATGCATGGAGTTAGGACCCACTCTATACCAGTACCCTTCTCTGACTGAAAATATTTATCTGAATGTTTTCTTCCAATCTGTGTTATTTGGGAATGATTCAATTCAGTTTAAGCCTAGGAATGCTGGCGTTCCCTCGTCTTATTGTCTTAGCTGAATATTATTCTTAAATGTTGTGTTTAGTATTAGTTAAGTAGAGATGAACTAAGGAAGATATGGTGTGCCCTGGTCCTAGTTTTATCCCCAAATACTGTCTGAATGTTTCCCTTGGAATGTGTTAAAAGCTGGCTAGTTTAGAGGTACTTACTAGATCTTAGGACATTCTGTGTTATCTTTGTGTTTGTATTGAAAGTAACCAAGTAAAGAAGAGCTAGGAGAGGATTTGTGGTGAGCCTGGCCCACTAGTTTCTACTCCAATAGTTCCCTTCAAGTTTCCCTTTGTTTTAAAATGTTTGCTATTGAAATTGTATCAAAGGTTGGCTAGTTTAAAAGTACTTACCAAATCTTGGGCTGCTCTTTGTTCTGCATCCATTTAATTCCCCTTCTTGTTGTACCATTTCACTCCATAAATCAAAATTTAAAGAGATCCTTAGACATAGATGACTTGCCCCATGGACCACTCTTGCCTCTTGATGTTCCAATTAAACCCTATTATGACTCCATAGCCCAATGGACTAAAACCTGCAATTATCTATCATCCTGGCCAAAGCTTGTTCTATTTTCTTGCAACTTCTCACCTTTGAAACTCTTTGCATTTAGGACTCTCCACCTCAAATAGTAACCATGCTCAACCATCCAAAAACAAAACAAAACCCTTGGCCTTCGTAACTAGCCTAATATCATTACCCCAAACTTCAAAGAAAAATCCATCTTTGCACTCATTGGAGAGATCCCTCTCCGGATTGAGGAGGGCTAGATCCTAGAATCCCAAAGTGGTTGAAACGATGTTTCTCCCTGCGACCGGAATTTTTCCAATCTTGCTGATTACAGGGAGCTAACATTTCTAGCGACTCCGCTGGGTATCGAACCCAAAATTTTCACTGTAGGTTCCCTTAAACACTTCATAAAACCTTGTGAGTAGAAAGTAGCCATTTCAATCACTACCAAGAAATGGTAATCATAGTGAAACTTGTTTGAATCAGTGACAAACTAGGCAAACCCTAGGATTCTCATAAGACTTTATCTAACCTTGGAAAATTAGCTAGCTTAGCCATAAGGGTACACTGTGTTTGTCTCATAACCGTAGCTAATTTTTGAAACAGAGGTAGCATATTCTTAGAAACCACACAATTGAAAAATAACTCAGAAAAACCTAAAAGTATTTCAGATTGGTATCCAATAAACATGGTGGTGGACCATAAAGCCTTTTACCTCCTTAGGAGCTAAAAACTTCCACTTGGCGACTCCAAAATCCTAAACAGACCTTAAGACTCCACTAGGAAGCACCCTTATCATTCTAATATTATTCAAACTCAGTTAGAAGACCGTAGGATTAAAATTTGTCTAAACAGACTAGTTAACCTCTCAAATATTGTCATACCTGGTTGAAATTTTCCTGTTTATTTGGGTCTAAAAAACACAGCATAGTGGCTTCTAGAAAGACTCATACTAGAGCCTATCCCGACCCTGATCCACTTGAAATAGTTGGTAACCCAGAAAGTATCCTTAGGAAGTCTCCTAAGATTAAATTATCAACTATTTTCAGATCACCCTTGAGAGCTAATTCAGTCCCTGAAAATCTTACAGCTCTACCACAATCAAAAATTGACTTGGTAAATCCCTTTAGAACTAGGTCTCTTGGTGATTTAGATCAGCTAGATTCTGAGTCTTCACTTTCATCTCCTGAAATAAGTAAACATCCTGGTAGCAGAGAAACAACACCCCCTGATTTACATTTCCTTCACAACCTAGGTGTCTCTCATCCAAGATTAGCTCAGCAGTCTATTCCTGTTTCATCCACTTCTTCTCACCCTACATCCATTGTCCAAACCACTCCACTTCAACCCATTTTCCCTTTTGTTAATCCACCCCTTTTGAATCCACCCCTTGTGAATCCACCCCCACCACATATCATGGCAGCATGGTATGCTCCCTTGGTTCTTCCTCTTCCATTAGTCAATCTTCCATAGGACTATCAGTCCAAAATTCCATTATATGATGCTAGTAATGCTACAACTGCATCACAACATGTGGATAAGATGAATGAATAATTTGACAGAAATGAAATTGATGATGATTCTGTCAAGCTTAGATTATTTGCTCAGAGCTTAGGGGGAGAAGTAAGAAAATGGTTCAAAGGCTTAACCCCGCATAGTATCAATGATCTCCAAGCCTTCCATAAAAAATTCTTAAACAAATGGGAAGTGAAGAAGAATCCTCTCCAAGTCCTCTCTAACTACAAGAACCTCCATAGAAACACTGGGGAAAGTGTGTAAGCTTATTGCACTAGATTTAACAGTGTGTATAATGCCCTTTCCCCAGAGCTAAAACCTCCACAAGGCTCAGCTTTAAACAAGTTTCCTGAAGGGTTTGACCCTGAAATGGCCTATCAGCTGAGAGAGAGAGATTATGCAACTCTTGAAGAGATGCAAAAGGGTGCTCTTTCTGTGGAAGTCAACTTAATGGAGAAGAAAGCAAGAATGAAAAATGAGAAGAGAGTCTCTTTTAGATAGGAAAACACACCTTCTACTTCAAACTCAAAGATGGAAAGAATGATGGAGGAGATGATGAAGAAAATGAGCATCCTTGAGAGAGCATAAGCAAGCCAAAACCAAACTGCTCCTCAAAATAGAAACCAGAACCAAAATCAGAATTTGAGAAGGAACCAACCTCCAAACATACCCAGGGAAGATGATCAACAGATCACTCCTCCCTTTCATCAAAACTATGTAAGTGAGGTTGAGGAAACAGATGAAATAACAGAGGAAGATGATATCAACATGTTGGGGGTAGATAATGATGACTTTGAGATTCATTATGATAGGAAACGAGGTCTATACACACCTTATGATGACAGAAGAGATGATGATGAAAATTATTATCAAGACATGGAAAATGTCATCATAGAATCTCAAAAAGAATATGACCTTAGAAGAAAAACCAGTCAACAAAATCCCAACACTAAAACCTTTGACAAATCTTCACAAAACAACACTGCAACCTAGCCTAAAATGGTCAAACAAAAGGACAAAGCAGTTGCTATAAATTCTGATAATGGTAAACAGAAAGGCACTCAAAACAATGAAAAACAGAGTGTAGACATTAGTAGTGCTAACATCTCAGCTAGTACTCCTCTTAAAACCTTTCTGTCAAATGTAAATAAAACAAATCAGCAAGCGGATTTTGCTGATAGAGTGACAGCTAACAAGGTTGAAACAAGTACTTTAAAGAGTCAAATTCCTTTTATCTTGGAGCAGGAAATTTCAAAAATCAAAATCTCTGTTCTTTTGATTGAGTTAGCTACCTAGCATGTATATAGGACCCAAATTTTGAAGGCTTTAAATATATAGGACTTTAATGACACTGTCAATCTTAATGATGACCAACCAGAGCTTATTTTTGGTCCAAAGATTGAAGGTATGTATCAAGAGGGACCTGTTCCTCCCTTTTATGTGAGTTTAAATGTTCATGAAAAAATTTTACACAACACTATACATGATTCTGGGGTTTCTCATAATTTAATGCCAAAAGCTGTAATGGAGAGCCTTGGTTTAGAAATCACCAGACCTTACAAAGATCTTTACTCCTTTGACTCAAGCAGAGTAAAATGTTTAGGATTAATCAAAGACCTCTGTGTTAAATTAGCCCAGATTCCAGCCAAATGCTTAGTAATGGATATTGTTGTGGCTGATGTTCCCCCCAAATATGGAATGTTGTTATCAAGATCGTGGGGGGCTAAGTTACAAGGGACTATGCAAATGGACATGACCTATGTGACTATCCCTGTTTTCAATCAGACTAGAAGACTTTACAGGGAATCCCATATGCAATACACAGTTACAAATCAAGACAGACCACAAAAATCTCCTCTGTATTCTATAAATACAGGCCTTGATTCTTTTATTATGTTTAACGATGAAACATTTAGTGAACAAGTCACTTTAGCAGGATTAATGGCCGATAGGGAGGAAGAGGATCACAACATAGAAGTGTCAGAACAGTTTGCTGAACCTGTGAATGTTAGCAAACCAAACACAGGTCTCGAGCTACAAGTCATTCATCCATTGCTCTTAAACCTTGACAATCAAGAAATCAACCCTCAACACATCGAAAGACTTGAGGAGTTGAAACAAATACAACTAAGTTCTTACATTCCACAACAATCAGAAGGCACGTTAGTTGAAGAGGTCAAACACCAAATGGATGAAACTGAAAACAGTCCTCTGTGGAGTATGTATTTTGATGGATCCTGCACTAGGACTAACGCTGGTGCAGGTGTCTGGATTTCCAACACTGAAAACAACCACACAGAAAGCATTTCCTGCAAATTAAACTTTCAATGTTCCAACAACATAGCGGAATATGAATCCCTTCTCGTAGGCTTATGTTTGTTGAAAAAGTTAGGAGCCTGAAGAATCAATGTGTATGGGGATTCAGAGTTAGTCATTAGGCAAGTCAATGGGGAATATAACGTAAATCATCCCAGAATTAGGGCCTACCGAAACGATGTCATGGACCTTTTGAAAACATTTGAGGAGTCCAAATTGATTTTTGTCCCAAGAAAAAGAAATATTGCCACCCACAATTTAGCCTTTGCAGCTAGAACATGTTTTAAATTCAGACCAGTCGTTCCTGATAATGAAAATTATTGGCAGGTGTTTGACGGAGACAAACAAATAGAAGACTTCATGCAGTTCAGAAATGAATTCGAACTAAATAGTTCGGACTCAGACTAGAGACAGAATGTAGTGAAGAAAATTTTCTTGGTGAAGAAGAGCTGTCTCCTGAGCTTGTCAATATTAATTTTATGACAAGCAAACTTATAAACAAAAGATTTAGAAACTCTGCACTTTAAAAATGACAGTTTGCCAAGCAATCTGGCACCTTTAGAAGAGTTGTTTGATTTTAACGATGTGGCCAAGAAGCTAAAACTGGAGCTTGTAGAGACTGAAGTGGAAGAGTGCAATATTGGCAATGAACTTAAACCTATGATGACTAAACTATCTAAGACTTTACCAGCTCACATTAAACTCAAATACATGGAGTTGTTTAAAGATTTTTCTGATGTTTTTGCATAGAGTTACGAAGATCTTAAATCATATGACACTGAAATAACACAGCACAAAATCCCTCTCAAAGAAAACCAAAAACCATTCAAACAGAAGCTGCACAGAATAAACCTTGTCCAGTTGCCTTTGGTTCAGAAGGAGATCATGAAAATATACGATGCTGGTATTATTGTCCCTATTAGATATTTTGAATGGGTGTCTAATCTGGTGTCAATTAGGAAGAAAACTGGAGAATTCAGGCTTTGTATAGAATTTAGAGACTTAAACAAAGCTTCATTAAAAGACAACTACTCTTTACCTAAGATGGATCATATTTTACAAAGGGTGGTAGGGTCTAGAAGAATTTCTTTTCTTGATGGCTACTCAAGGTACAATTAGATCTTAGTTCACCCTGTTGATCAATTAAAGACAACCTTTACTACACCATGGGGCACTTTCATGTATGTGAAAATGCCCTTTGGTCTAATGAATGATGGAGCAACCTTTCAGAGAGCCATGGACATAGCATTCTCGAAAGAACTGGGCTACTTCATCATTATATCCCTCGATGATGTCACTGTGTTTTCAAAAACAGATGAAGAGCACTTAGAACGTTTAAGAAGAGTTTTCGAGAAACGCAGAAAGTTTGGGATATCTTTAAACCCTAAGAAGACACTATTAGGTCTTCAAGAAGGTAAACTTCTTGGGCACATTATCTCAGAAGAGGGTATTAAGATAGATCCAAAGAGGATTGAGGCCATATTGCAAATCTCTCATCCTCGAAACATCAAAGTGTTGCAATATTTCATTGGAAAGATTAACTTTTTGAGAAGGTTCATCCCCAACTTGGATGAGCTCCTTAGGAATATCACAAACATGTTAAAAAAGGAGCAAGGGGTAAAATGGACCTTGGAAGCAAAGAAGTCCTTTGAACTGGTGAAACAAGCGTTAACCAAAACATCGGTTCTTATAAGTCCTGATTTTTCAAAGGATTTTTATATTTTTTCATTTGCATCAGAACATACCATAGCTGTTGTCCTTTTACAGAAAAATCCACAAGGACAAGAACAACCTATTGCATTCTTTAGCAAGGCATTGAGGGATGCCCCTATGAAGTATAAAATTATGGAGAAGCAAGCTTTTTCTTTCGTTAAAGCTTTGAAAGACTTCAGAGTATACATCCTTCACTCACACATCATTGCCTTCGTCCCAAACTCATTTGTTAAAGACATTATAACACAGGACCCAGATGGTAAGAGAGGTAAGTGGATTGCTGTTATCCTTGAATATGATTTAGAGATAAAACCCAGTAAACTCATCAAAGGCCAAGGTCTAGCTAGATTAATGGCTGAATCAAATTTTGAAGTTCTTGATATCAATATGATTGATGCTTTGGATGATCAAGAGGAAATCTCAACTCCCATTGTTGAAAACCATTTTATGAATTCCTCTTGGTATGCTAATATTGTTTATGTTTTTCTTAAATTGAATACACCTCCTAGTTTGACAAAAACAAAGGCAAGGTTCTTAAAGTTAAAAGTTATAAACTATTGCATTATAGATAAATGTCTTTATTGGAAAAATGCAAGTGGTGTATTGCTTAAATGTTTGCCTGAGTTTGATGCAGAGAAGGTTAAGCACCAGTTCCATGAAGGAGAATGTGGAGGTCATTTTTACTAGAAGACAATAGCCAACAAAATTTTGAGGGCTGGTTTCTATTGGCCTACTCTTTTCCATGATGTGCACAAGATGATCATAGCCTGTCATAAATGTCAAATTTTTGAAGACAAAAGAAAACTGCTACCCCTACCTTTACATCCAATAATTTTTGAAGCCCCATTTAAATAGTGGGGACTTGACTTCATAGGATAAATCCATCCACCATCTTCTGCCCATCATAGATGGATTCTCACTGCCACGGACTATTTCACTAAGTGGATAGAAGCCATACCTTGTAGGCAGGCCAATGATTCAGTTATTATAAAATTCATGGAGACTAAAATTCTCTCCAGATTTGGCTGTCCTACCAAGATCATCACTGATAATGCAGTAGCATTTGGATCAAAGAGGATGGTTGAGTTATGTCATAGATATTAGATAACATTGGGGAATTCCACGGCCTATTACCCTCAAGGTAATGGACTTGCAGAATCCTCAAACAAAATTTTAGTGAACATAATCAAGAAACTGTTGGAGGACAATAAAAAGTCTTAGCACACAAAGCTAGTTCATGCACTTTGGGCTAACAGATTGACTTTGAAGAAATATATTGGCATGTCACCCTTCCAGCTTGTGTATGGTACTGATGAAATTTTTCCAAACAGTCTTTGGGTACCAGTGATGAAATTGATTCAAGAGTTGCAAACTGAAGAAAATGACATGATCAGAAGAATAAATCAAACCATTCATCTTCAGCAAACCAGAGAGGAGGTTTATAACAAAGCATTACAAAAGCAGGACAACATTAAAAAGCTTTTTGATAGAAGAACAAAGGCTAGCAATTTCAAAGTTGGGGACAAAGTTTTAAAGTGGGACTCAAGGAGGGAAGACAAGGGCAAGCATGGAAAATTTTACAACTTATGTCTTGGCCCTTACTCTATTCATTCAGCTGCTGGCAACAATGCATTCTTATTGCATGAGTTGAATGGAGAAGAATTGTTTGGGGGTCCTGTCAATGGCAGGATGCTTAAACATTACTTCTCTTGATCCATCCCATGTTCTGAAAGCCTTTTTTATCTTTTTTCTCATTATAAATATCTCATCCACCATTGCATTCAAAGTTAGAAAAATCAAAAATACAAAAACAGTGAAAGAAAGAAAAGAGGGCAGATTGTGAAAATAAGAAAGGTATAGCCCCATACCAAAAAGGAGAAACAAATTATGAAAGTGTGCAAGCTTAAATGCCACTCCTAAAAACACACTTCTATTTAGTCAAACAACTTAATATGGACTAATTAGCTTTAAATTTTCTGCTAATAGGATAGTGAATTCGATTTTCCAAACCGTTCAATCTTGGCTTATCAGTAGATAGTTTAGGATAGAAATTAAAGGTTCAAACAATCCCAAAATCTGAGCCTAAGTTTCCAAAGAGAGATGACTCAAATCTATTTTATTTTCTGAGTAAAAAAGGTGTAAATCTGGTTCTAATTAGCTCAAAATATGAACCAGAGAACAAAGAAGCAGCAACTCAAACAAAAGTCAAAATAGAGCTGTAAGAGAATGAAGGAAGTGCTATGAATTTTCAGATCTCAAGCCTTCCATTTTGTTTTAAATTTTTTGTAAAATAATGTCTATGTGCAGCTTGTTTTTTATGCCATAGATCAGCATCAAGTTAGACTATTTAATCATGACTTGAATGATTTTTAATTTCTGTTTTAGAATTTAGTGAATAAAATATGTTGGACAGTTTAATCCCAACAGATAGTAGATTAGGTAGAGAATCATATGGGCTCAACTATTTAATCTGAGTCCATGAAGAAATAAGGAGTAGAAATAGTTTAGATTTCCTGGTTTCAAAAGAATAAAATTTTGAAAAGGAGTTTGCCAATCCAAGTGCACTCTAAAGAAGAAAAAATGTTAGATCTGTAGGATTGGGTAGGTAGAAAGCTTGTAGATGAAAGATTCATTTTTTTTATGGCTGCTAATATGTTTTTAGAGCAAGATCATCCAAGCAAAGGAAAGCAGCCCAATGGATGAGGCATAGGTCAGCCTCCCAGAGAACACAATGAATGTGGCACAGGTCAGCCTCCCAGAGAAAGCAAGTATGAAGTTCTTGATGCCTTCAAGAAGGCACCATCCCCAACTGGAGCCACTGTTAGCCACCTATAAAATTTGTTATAGCAAAAGGTGGCTAAAATTTTTTGGAGCCTTAAGGGAACAAATTTTATTGCTAAAAAGTGTTGGGTCTTGAAGACTCTTGAAGGCCTCATGCCTCTGTCCAAATATTCACTGTTGTTCCCTTTTTTATACTCAAAATTTCTGTTGTTTCCATAAGTGAAAATACTGCTACAAAATCATCATTTTTCCCCTTCCTCCACTCAAAACTAGCCTTCATTTTCTCCCATTTTTCTCCATAAAAATCCTCTATTTTCATGATTCCTCTTCTTCCATTCATGAAAATAATTTTTTAAGGTTAAGAACTCACCTTTTAACCTTACCAAAACCCTCAAATTCCTTTGAAAATAATTGAAAATCTATAAAAATCTCATTTTTTATATATTATAGACTTAAGCCCCTTGGGCTAAGTCTTTAACCCTTCCCCTCCATACGCCTTGGTGCTAGAACCAAGCGCCAGCCTTCCAAGCGCTTATCGCATCACCCCGATGCCAATTAGCCCTCCGTTCTATCTCCCTCAGTCATATTATCTTCCATGCACCCAAAGGCCCCACAGACGGGCGCCAAGCCATATTGAATATTAATATTTCGCCCCTGAAAGTATAAACCTTCGGTTATATAAATTTGTCGGTTTTTATCATATCATAAAATTTTCCGCTGATGCAAATTTCCATTCGCTCTCCACCATCGATCTGATCTACAAATTGACGGCGCGTAGTTTATGACCCTAGTGGTCCCCGCCAGCCACTTACTGTTGCAAAACCAAGCGGATTTCATCGCACCGCTTTTGAGAGGGGGGCAATTTTTTCTATTTTCGCAGCGATTCCATACACCGTCCGACACATGTCTTGGGCCCATTTTAAAATACCACCCTCATCACGCGGTAAATATCGGACATGGACCCAGTGTGATATCGACGTCCACCATCCGATCTGAGGCCGCTCATCAGACGGTGATCGCTCTCCGAAAAAGCCCGTGCGATAACTCAGGGTATGGCGCGGTCATTAAAGCATCTCCGCCATCGATCTAATTTGTAGACCGACGGCCCATATTCCATCACCCCGATCCCCTCGTCCATAGTCAGCAAAGCCGGACCCAGGAGTTTTATTCATCTGAATTTTATTAAAGGCTTGATGTCCGGGCATGTTTCTAAGGTTTATTGGCACCTGTTTCTCCACTGTTGATCTCGTGGGCCGATCTCATCCGATGGCCCATGTTTGTCTCGATCCCTAAACCAGATTTTGTGACCATTTTTTTCCAGAACAAAGGTTTTAAACCATTTCTCTATTTCACTTTGAATTTTTTCCTCCGCTCCCAACCATCGATCTCTGCGCGATCGGCAACTCTGATCTAATTTCCCCCTTCGCTCTCCTCTGACCTCCTCTAATCAATCTCAACCATTGGATCATGCCATCCAATAGCCACGCTCACTCCACATGTCCTTCCGAAGCAGTTAACTTATACATGTAGGATTTCATAACGTTTTTGTATTTTTGCAGGGTTTAAACGTTTTTTTGCTATAATCTGGAGAAAATTCAGAGGCAGAGGGTGATGATCCTCCTGCCTTAGATTCATCAGAGGAAATTATTTGCAGGTTTCAAATCCACGTTTCATCAATGAATCAAGAAGCATTGATGCCATATCATCCCTGTGCAGCCCTGCACACCAGCAAAACACAGTTTAAAGATAAATCATAAAGGATCATCAGATAGAAAGCCTCCACCACCTCAACTGAGGCAAATTGATTCCTCCCACTTACTGAAATGCCACCTATGCCTCAAAGTATTCAATCAAAGGCCAAAGTTATTGATGAAGATCAGATATCTGCCTCGCAACCACCAGAGTGTAAATTTTTCCATAAAATTAATGACAAAATATCAGCAGAGTTACTTTGGCATCACACAAAGCCTCAAAGGTCAAAAAAAGCTCCCA
Source organism: Pinus albicaulis (assembly GCA_034641835.2). NCBI lineage: Eukaryota > Viridiplantae > Streptophyta > Pinopsida > Pinales > Pinaceae > Pinus > Pinus albicaulis. Next base: position 1,575,702,674 of record CM076575.1, on the reverse strand, counting down.
CCGAGCTTAAATATTTATGTAAATCATTTAATACAGAGGACATCTATGTAAGTTTCTTCATCGAGCCACCTATGCCTCAAAGTATTCAATCAAAGGCCAAAGTTATTGATGAAGATCAGATATCTGCCTCGCAACCACCAGAGTGTAAATTTTTCCATAAAATTAATGAAAAAATATCAGCAGAGTTACTTTGGCATCACACAAAGCCTCAAAGGTCAAAAAGAGCTCCCACCGAGCTTAAATATTTATGTAAATCATTTAATACAGAGGACATCTATGTAAGTTTCTTCATCGAGCCCCCAAAGGCCGAGAAGCCATTAAGGCTGTATTAATTATCTTTAGAGATCTTTTATCAGATCTCACCTCCTCATTCTTCTATAAATACTGTTGCAGAAGATGAGAGAGGGGTTGGTTGATGTAGTTGCTGAAATTTGAAATGTAATTGAGCTTGAGACTTCTATCTGTAAATAGTGTTCACTGGCCCTTGGAGATCTGCTTGTGATAGATAAGTTAGGCTGAGATGTGTAGATGACTGCTAACTTAAAGCATTGGATTTAAAGATGTAACTTGTTTGGAGCATCAATACAAGCCGATTTATGGGATCCTGTTCTGTGTTGACGGTGATGTTTTTCTCATTGTAACTTGTTATTTTGTTTCTGTTTTCACTGTGTTCATATTCTCTTATAAAGAACAACATGCATGGAGTTAGGACCTACTGTATACCAGTACCCTTCTTTGACTGAAAATATTTATCTAAATGTTTTCTTCCAATATGTGTTATTTGGGAATGATTCAATTCAGTTTATGCCTAGGAATGTTGGCGTTCCCTCGTCTTATTGTCTTAGCTGAATATTATTCTTAAATGTTGTGTTTAGCATTAGTTAAGTAGAGATGAACTAAGGAATATATGGTGTGCCCTGGTCCTAGTTTTGTCCCTAAAGACTGTCTGAATGTTTCCCTTGGAATGTGTTAAAAGCTGGCTAGTTTAGAAGTACTTACCAGATATTAGGCCATTATGTGTTATATTTGTGTTTTTCTTGAAAGTAACCAAGTAAAGAAGAGCTATGAGAGGATTTGTGGTGAGCCCGACCCACTAGTTTCTACTCCAACAGTTCCCTTCAAGTTTCCCTTTGTTTTAAAATGTTTGCTATTGAAAGTGTATCAAAGGCTGGCTAGTTTAAAAGTACTTACCAGATCCTAGTTTACTTCCATGTTTTTCTTAAGTGTATGTCAAAATATAGCTAGTTTAAAAGTACTTACCAGATCTTGGGCTGCTCTTTGTTCTGCATCTATTTAATTCCCCTTCTTTTTGTACCATTTCATTCCATAAATCAAAATTTAAAGAGATCCTTAGACATAGATGACTTGCCCCATGGACCACTCTTGCCTCTTACTATTCCAATTAAACCCTATTATGACTCCATAGCCCAATGGACTAAAACCTGCAATTATCTATCTTCCTGGCCAAAGCTTGTTCTATTTGCTTACAACTTCTCACCTTTGAAACTCGTTGCATTTAGGACTCTCCACCTCAAACAGTAACCATGCTCAACGATCCAAAAACAAAAAAAAAACCCTTGGCCTTCGTAACTAGCCTAATATCATTACCCCAAACTTCAAAGAAAAATCCATCTTTTCACTCATTGGAGAGATCCCTCTCCGGATTCAGGAGGGCTAGATCCTAGAATCCCAAAGTGCTTGAAACGATGTTTCTCCCTACAACTGGAATTTTTCCAATCTTGTTGATTATAGGGAGCTAACAGTCTCAACCAAATTTGGGGTTTCTTGTACCCTTTTTCAATGGAATGAATGTCGGGCTAAGATACAAAGCCTTAACTTGACCTCCCAATGCGCCCCTTCATTCCATATGGATGAGTATAAATAAATGTGTGGAATGAACAAAATGAAGCAAGGTCAACTGACTGGAAGCTGGACATAAGAAACTCATGTGAACCATAGGTACGAAAATTTTAGAATAGCCATTCAAAACATGCTCTACGCTCGTGGTAGAGAAGAATAAAACAAAGTGGTGAACTGGTCATGAGATTTGCAAGAGGAATAGGCTTGAGTTCTAAGACTTAGTCCATAGTAGCAAGTCAAAAGGACTCTAGGATAAGGCTAGGGAAAATTTTAAGTATGGAAGTTTATCTTAAAGTTTAGAAACCTTGGTGAATCTTACTAGTCCCCAATATGTCAATTGTAAAAAAATTAATGATATTTTTGTAAAAATATTTAGGTTTTTATTATTTTATATTAGTATATATATAATTTTGGCAATGTTTAGGGTAAAATAATTTTATAGTATAATATTTTGGTGAAGCAAATTTCAATTAAATGAAAATTGGTGAATCATTTTTTTGCAAAAAGCATGGAAAATTAGCCCACCTGCGAATATTAGCCCCTAAAATTTTCTGACACACTTATACCAAGGAACCTTGTGCCTCATTCATTCAAGGAAAGGTTGGAATTGGTTGGTTGTTTCATATTTGTATTTCGAACTTTGTTTTCAGAAAATTATTGATATGTTGCTGTTGAAATTTTGAGAGGGGGCCAAGGGCCTCACATATGTAAGTTTGTATCATTGTATTGTAACTTCAAGATGATTACTAATACAATTTTGAGGAAGGGTTGAGGGTCCCCCTCTTTAAATGTGGTTTTCATTTTTTGAGGTGTTCTACATTGTAAGAATGTGACATTAAATTCTAGCATAATGTTGATATGATATTATAGAGTGTTTTACATGGAGGTGGGCATTGATTAAAGTTTGAGCATTATCCTTTTGTCAAGATTGCATGTTGGATTCCACACACAATATATCTCACAAGTGAATAAGAAATAAAAGTTTTGGAGGTGTATTTTGGGAGTCAAGTACTCATAAGCTGGTCACTTCCATTACAAGGAACCTTTCCAGAGTCGCATGCCTAGAGGGCCTTGATGTGCCTTGATTCAAGGAGCACTTTGGGGGTATAATAGGTGGTATTGGAGGTAATATCACCACCTTCTTCAGACGTGAAACCATATTGAAATGCACCACCTTCCCCTAAAGGAAGTTTTAGAAAAAAATATTGTTGTTAAGCAATAATAATAACTAAATAACTTTGAAAATAGTTTTTTCTCTTCCCCAAACTGCCCATGATGTGATAGATAGTATTATGTCAAGGTCTATCACCTTCCCATCAAGGATATTTCAGAGTAGATTTGACAATGGAGCTTGAGAGGAATGTTTCACATGCTAAGAGAAGTGTTGCTCGACATTCAAGCTTGATTGTTTTGATTCATTTGGAGCTTGGTAAAGTTTATTCTAATGGTTTAAGATTGGATTAGTTAAATATGTAGGTTGGAAAAATGATTTCAATGGTATGTGAGTAGTCAGATATGATTTTTTTATTGAATAAAGTTGTTATGAAGGGTTCTTCTAGTGCTTCAGTGAACGTGAACATGAAGGAACCATAACTGTATGATGTTGTCGTGTGTGTTAAGGGGATTCGAAATTTTTGTTGCTATGTAAAGCAATATCTTAGGAAACTTGGGGCATTCTTAGAGGAGGAAAATATCATGGCACATGCTACAAATTTTTTAGGGAATGTGAAGTTGTGGTGGAAGAATAAAGATAAGGATATTTCCACTAGTCACATCCAAGATGACATCACTACACCGGTAGAAATGAGTGAAGATTTGTACACAAAAATTGGAGTAAGGGATTAGACTTGGAATGCAAGGACTAAGTTGAAGAATTTGATTGAATATGGTAGTACAGGCTTACTTTTATGAGTATTCGAGTATCATATTGGACATCAAATATATGTTTGATCTAGAATTTATTTTTACCTGTTTGATGTGATTGAAACCTTAGGCACAAAGAGAGATGAGAAGGAAGAATTCTATAGCACTTGCAGAGGCCATCATCGCAACCAATAAGGATTTATATTTGTAAGTGAATGGGAGGAAATAAGGGAAATATCATGGTGTTGATAAGGAAAATAAGAAGGAAGAAAAGGGGAAATGAAAGTCTTTGAAAGAATATGGACTAAAGCATAGTAGTTTAGTAAAGGAAAAAATGTCTCTTTTTTGTTGGATATGTGGAGAGGGTCATATGGCAAGGAATTTTCCATTGTAAAAATTTTTAACTACGATACAACAAGTAGAAACGCCATTTGTAGGAGTGATGTGAATTTTGGGTGTGGATTCATCAAACAAAGTTATTCCAAAGCATTATGAGATAAATGATCCATTCAACTATGTGAGTATGTGTCAGGGAGGATGAAATTAAGATATTGGGATTGCATATTGTTCCACCCCATATGTCCTTCAAGGAAGTGAACTCTAGAATAGGAGATTTATTAATAATATCATAAATGTTCTAGTGAAGATTGGACATTGGAGTGGGAAGTGTGACTTCACCATCGTTGAGTTAGATGACTATGATGTTTTATTGGGATAAGAGATTTTTATTGGAGAGATATTTGTGCTTATGAAACACTTGGAGTTATAATTCATTATTTTGGGAGAAGAGTCTGTGATTGTTCCAAATGTGTGTGTCATTTCAGATGAAGGCATTAGGGTGAAAGTTATCCATATGGAGGAGAGATAAGTTAATGACGATATTCTTAGGAGGTTTTATGATGTGGGTTTCATTCTTCTACAACATATGGAGATCATGATTGACTTAAAAAATATGGTTATAAGTCTCACCAAGATATCTCAAATGGTTAATGTCAAAAATTCAACATCCAAATTTGATGACAATGATGACATCTGTGATGAGGAGGGTGAATTGATTGAGGATCACCATGATGATGGAGCCAGAAGGATTTCATTTTTCAATTTGAGATTATGTTTAATATGATGAGCCTTATTATAGGAAAACATATAGAGAGCTTGAGGAGCTTAGAGAGATAGTATAGTTAGATGAATGGCTTGAGATCTAGAGTTGGTGAGGTTGATTAAGGAGAGTAGTGGTAGGATAGGTTCTTACCCTCCTATATTGATATACCTTGAGAATATATATGGATGGGTCATTCCAGGATAAGGAGTACCATTTCAAGGTTGGATAGAGAATATTCAAGAAAATAATATGCATTTTTGAGACACGGAGTTGGAGTATGGAGAGGTAATCCCCGAGACTACCCCGATTTATCTTCTTTGTGATCTCTTGAAGCAATCCAAACTTAAACATGAACCCACCATAGTAAAAATATAACCATAAATATAGAGATGCAATAGAAATAAAACTTCATTTCATTAATATCAAAGAACTAGAATATGCTTACAGACAGAATGGAAACAAACTAGCTTGAGGGATGGTAGCTTATCTCCGAGAAGAGATGCGGAAGCTACATGCCTCTTAATTGTGTTACAATGAGCCTCAAAGGAATATTTATTATTAAGAAATAGTGAAAAACACTAAACATCGAAAAACCTAACCCTATGATATAAATCGCCAAATATGTGGGCCCTGTTGGGGTAAATTGGCATATCAACTTCCCACGGTCACAACTTTTCCATACGATCTTCATGTGATGTGAAAAATACCTCATTAGAAATATCTACCTGGCGACTAAAAATTTTTACTACAAACATTAGCCAAAGGTTGATGTTTTCCCATTTAAAAAAAAAAACATCATTTAGGGCCTCAAAACAACTCCAGAAGTTCAATACCAGAAAAATTCCAAAAATACTAAATTATGCTACAATTAAGGAAACTAAAAAGCTAAAAGAAATGGTCCCCATTGCATTGAGTGACTCCATGAGATGGGGAAACTTCTGTTGAACTTGGTCCCTGATAAGCCACTTGCCTTGGTGTAGGAGTTGGCCAGCTTTGAGTTTTCTTGATTTGCGTATCCAGGATCTGATTATTGGTGGCATGTTTCATGAAATCTACTTTTAACTCTATTGGTGTGAGTTGTTCTACAATGTCGGATGTATCTAGTAATGTTGAAAAGTATGGTTGAAAGCGATCCACATTGAACAATGGGTGCAAGCCAAGGAATGGTGAAATGTTGAGCTCGAAAACATTATCCACTACATCCTTGGTGATGGTGTATGACCCATATCAGAGAGGATGAAGCTTACGATTGGGCCTAACGAGGTGTTCCTTTTGCAAATATAGCCAAACTTTTTCGCCCACCTGGAACTTGTGTGCCACCCAATGTTGATCATGTCGCTGCTTGTACTTAGCATTGAATTTTTCCAATATGTTATGAACTAGCTGGTGGATGTGTTAGATTCACTCAATGAAGTTGTTAGCCCTATCAGTTTTAGACCGGACATGTGCCAAATATGTATAAGTAGTTGTAAATGGGATGGCCACATCAATGGGACATAGTTGTTGGAATCCCAATCCCACCTGAAAGGGGTGGTGGCTAGTTGATATATGGATTCATTACTAGGAGAAGGAGCTATCATGTTTATTCCCTCCAAATTATCTTCCCTTATAGCTCTGTTGTAGATGTGCTAGAAATAAGGGAGGTTGTCATCAAATGTGTGAAGATGATTTGATTTTTACATGCACATAATGTGTATGATCATATTGTTGACGACCATTCTTTGGCCACCAGTTTGGGGGTGGAAATTCGTGGACATAGTGAGCTCAGTATCGTACATCGACCAGAGACTTGACTAAAACTTACTTAAGAACATATTTTCTCGATCTGAGATAATGGACTGTGTGATCCCAAAGTGTACCCACACTCATTCAAAGAATATCTTAACAATAGCTTCTGTTGTGATACTCTTCTTGCACGACACTGCCAAAATGGTCATCTTAGAGAATCTCTTGGCGAAAATGAAAACATAGTCGTTGACATGCTAAGTCGAAGGGAAGCCCGACATGTAAGCCATATAGATGGAATCCCAAGGTTGCATAGGAGTAGGAAGAGGAGTATAGCAGCCTTTCTTTTTTATGGTCATTTTGGAAATGGTGCAAGTAGTGCAGGATCTAATGTACTTCCCAACATCCTATCAAAGATTCAACCAATAAAAATACTTATGTATCACTGCCACTATTTTCTTTCTCCAAAGTGTCCAATGACCTGATTGTAGTGCATCTCCTAAATCAAATTGGAAAACTCGCTTGGTGGAACACAGAGGTCTCCTAGGTGATATAACAATGTATCATGGAGGTGGAAACTTGGACTTGCTTACCTTCTAGGAGTGTCTGGTTTGTGTTTCTAAATTTTGGATCTCTCTTGTAAAAATGCGGCCACTTTGAAGTCTCGTGCCCACAAGAGTCAAGCATAGTGATTAGTGCCATGACCAGTGGTTGGTTGAGGTAATTTGCAACATTATTGGTGATTCCATTCTTGTACTTAATGTTCAAGTGGAATTGTTATAGGTATGTGGACCATTTATGATGATGATCGTCCTGAAAATTCCCTTGTCTCTGTATGAACTACAGGGGTTGGTGGTCTATGTGGATGATTGTTTCACTCCCTAAAATGTAATGCTTCCATTGTCGATAGGGCTATGCAATGGAATACATCTCTTTTTATTAGGTGGTATACTTTCAGATTGTGTCTAAAAGTGTGTCACTGTGATATGCCGCTGGATTCGCCTGCTCAGTAAGAATTGAACCAATATCATAGTTAGAAGCATTTGTCTAAACCTCAAATGGTTGTTGCAGGTATAGTAATGTGAGCACTGGTGGAGAGAAGAGACAATGCTTCAACTCGGAAAATTCCTTTTATTGGGATTCAAACCAAAATAATTTTTCTTTCGCTCTTCCCTTGGTGACTTGACTCAAAGGCCAAGTGATATGAGACAACCCCAACATGAACTTGCAGCAGAAATTGGTAAGACCCAGAAATTTTTAGAGCTCTGTTAGATTGGTTGAGGTTAGCCAATCCCGAATAATTTGTATCTTGGTTGGGTCCACACGTATGCCCTTCTTATCAGTGATGTACCATAGATATTGAAACAGGGTCATACCAAAAGTACTTTTCTCCAAATTGGCACACTACTTGTGTTGTTGCAAAGTTTGGAGGATTTTCCAAAAATGGAATAGGTGCTCTTCCCAAATCTGGTTGAAGATTAGAATGCCATTCAAATACACCACCACGAATGAGTTGTTGAAGGGTTACAATATGTCTTCCGTCATCCTCATAAAGGTTTTGGGGGAATTCATTAACCCAAAAGGCATGACCAACCATTCAAAAAGGCCCTCCTTGGAGTTGAAGGCAGTCTGCCACATATTGAAGGGTTCGATTAGTACCTAGTGATACCCGTATTTCAAGTCAATCTTGCTAGAATATTTGGCCCTGCTGAGCTGGTAAAAAAGGTCATAAATCCGTGGGATTGGATACCTATTCCAGAGAGTGATCTTTTTCAGCGACTGATATTCAATACAAAGTCTCGAGGTACCATCCTTCTTTTGTACCAAAATGATCATATTACCATAGGGTGATGAACATAGCCTAATGTGTCGTTTCTGAAACAACTCCTAAATCTTCCTCTTAATTTCATCATTCTCCATAAAAGAGTGTCGATATATTATTCCATTGGGAAGCGACACACCTGGATTCATATCAATGGGGTGTTTGACCTTATAGGGTAGAGGTACCCTTGTGAGTGAGGTGAAGATGTCCCTGTACTCCTCCACGACCTTTTCCATATGCTGCTTCCGTGTGAAGGAGCCTTGTCTAGAGGCTGTTGTCATAATATTCTTCTTGCCCTCAAGGTGACTCATAAGGAAAACAAATTTCCCAGTCAGGGAAATGAGCTTACGACATTGCTTCCCAGTGATCAAAGAGATATCAATAGGTGATGGTACCTATGGTATTATGTAAAACTTATTTCCCAAAGTAATAACATTTAATTTCCATAAGCATGGTTGTCCTAATAACACATCACAAACTTCAAGAGGAACAACATCACATAGTATGTCATTTGTGAAGGGCTTGAAGCTATAGGGAAGGAGACACTACTGAATGATGCACAGATCTCATCCATGGTGAAGCCACTCGATGGTGCGTGAATGTGGGTGTGTTGTGGTCGATAGGCACAACCACTTCACGACCTCTGTTGAAATGAGGTTATTTGGATTTCATTGCCAAAAATGAACTACAATAGATAACCATTCGCCAACATATGGGATTGGAATAGGTGCTCCCTCTCCTCTGGATCTTTGGGCTCATCCTTCTAGATCTTGGTGGTGGCAATGGTGGAGTTGGGCTCCATGTCAATAATCTGCTTCCCTTTGTCATTCCCCTTGTTGGGTTCTAACTCAAATTCATAGCATGCATTTGATTCAAAAGCCTTTAGCTTAGACACCAGTGACTGTTAGGCATCCCGTATTTTATATTCTGATACAATATAATGCAATAATTTAAATGAGATAGCTTTTAGTTGGGATAGAAAATGAGAAGCCTATTTTTTAAATAGTCAACTATTATTATCATTCATTTTTATTTCTCATATATATTTAATTTTTCAATAATAATGATTATTCTCTTATACATGGTGTACGGAGGACTTGGAGGGCAGTTTATACATTCTGTACGAAAACCTTGGAGAGAAGTTTGTACATTGTGTATGCAGGCCTTGGAGGGAAATTTTCTATCCAGAATCTGGTAATTTTTTTTTTTTCAAAAATTCAAAATATTAGAACGTTTGAGTCGTTTCATTTTTTATGCCAGAAATGGATTCAGCACTACCAATAACCTGTGAGGCACCCAAAATACAATACTAAGCAATTTTATTTCATTTGAGAGCACATTGGAAAGTTGTGGAATGAAAATTTTGATCACTATTAAATTTATTAAAGTGACGATCATGATTTTGGAATGACAAATTTTTTTTTGATATTTAACATTGCACATTGGGATTAGAATGGAGAACAATGATTCGATATCATTTATTTTATTTGGAATTTTTTATCCAATTTTGATATATAATCATCTATAAATATAATTGACAATTAATATAAAATGATAATTTAAAATTTTATAGTATTTGTGATAACATATAAATATAAATATATTCTTGTTAAATTTTATAATTTTATAATTGAAATAAATATTAATAAAAAATTAAAAAGGAAAAAAGTTATATCAGATTACCAATATCATTATGGTGGTAATTAATTAAAATCTTAAATTATGTAAAACTAACAAAAGTATTTTGTAAAAATAGATTATATTTTTAAGAATATAATAAATTAGAAGGATATGTGTTAGGCCTCCACCCTTGGGAATCCAAAAGTTCCACGGGTTCAATGAATTGGGTTGTTAGACGAGAAGAAAATCACACAATTTGTGATGATTGTGTGACATTTTCGTGTTTTTTTCACAAGTGAGTTGAGAGTTCCCAAGAGGGCCTAAAGTGGATTGAGAGAGCACGAGAGTGCCCATGTGAATCAACAGCACCCAAGTGGAACAAAGGTGCCTGAGTTGGCACAAGCATGCCAAGTTAGAGTGAAACGAAGGTGCTTGTGTGAGAATGAGCATGCCCAAGGTGAAATGACGACGCGCATGCCTAACTAGCACACCTGAATGAACATTCCCAAGATGGAATGAATTGTCTCAACTAAATTTGGGGTTCCTTGCACCAGTTTGCAATGGAATGAATGTCGGCTTAAGAGACAAAGCCTCAACTTGACCTCTCAATTCACCCCCTCACTCTGTATAGCTGAGTATAAATAAATGTGTGGAATGAAAAAAATGAAGGTCAAATGAATGGAAGTTAGATAGAAAAAACTTGTGTGAACCATAGGTACAAACATTTTAGAATAGCCATTCAAAACTTGATCTACCCTCATGTTACAGAAGAGTCAAATAGAGTGGTGAACTGGTCATGTGATTTGCAGGAGGAATAGGCCTCAGTTCTAAGATTTTTTCCATAGTAGCAAGGCAAAATGACTCTAGGCTAGGATAAATTTCTGACACACTTACACCAAGGAACCTTGTGCCTAATTCATTCAAGGAAAGCTTGGAATGGGTTCAGTTATTTTGCATTTTTATTTCAGACTTGGTTTTTACAAAATTATTGATTTGTTCTTATTGAAATTTTGGGAGGGGGCCAAGGGCCTAACATATGTAAGTTTCTAACATTGTATTGTAACTTCAAGATGATTACTAATATAATTTTGAGGAAGGGATGAGGGCCCCCCTCTTTCAATGTGGTTTTCAATTTGTGAGGAGTTTTATATTGTAAGAATGTCACATTAAATTCTAGCATAATGTTGCTAGGATATTATATACTCTTGTACATGGAGTTGGACATGTATTTAATTCTGAGATTTTGTTTTTGTAAAAATTTCATGTTGGATTCCACACACAATATATCTGACACGTGAATAAGAATTAATAGTGTTGGAGGTGTAGTTTGGGAGTCAAGTACTCATAAGTTGGTCACTTCCATTACAAGGAACCTCTCCATAGTTGCATGCCTAGAGGGACCTGATGTGCCTTGACTCAAGGAGCACTTTGGGGGTGTGATAGATGGTATTAGAGAAAATCTCACCACCTTCTTCAAACATGAAACCATAGTGAAATGCACCACCTTCCCCTGAAGGCAGTTTTAGAACAAAAGATTGTTTTGAAGTAGTAATAATAGCTAAAGAAGTTTGAAAATAGTTTTGTGATCTTCCCCACACTTTCCATGATGTAATATATAGTATTTGATCAAGGTATACCACATTACCATGAAGGATATTTCAAATTAGATTTGATAATGGAGCTTGAGAGGAATGTTTCACATGTTAAAAGAAGTGGTCCTCAACATTCAAGCTTGATTGTTTTGATTCATTAGGAGCTTGTTAATGTTGATTCTAATGGTTGAAGATTGGATTTATTAGAGATGTAGGTTGCAAATTCTATGTCAATGGTATGTGAGTAGTCATATATTATTTTTTTAATGAATAAAATCATTAGGAAGGGTTCTTCTAGTATGTCAGTGAATGTGAAGGTGAAGGAACCATAATTGTATGATGGTGTTATGTGTGTTAAGGTGATTGGAAATTTCTATTGGTATGTAAAGAAATATCTTTGACAACTTGGGGAATTATTAGAGGACAACAGATCGGGGCACCTACTACATATTTGTTATGGAATGTGAAGTTGTGGTAGAGGAATAAAGAAATGGAGATTGCCACTGGTTACATCCAATATCACATCGCTACATTGGTATAAATGAAGGAAGCTTTGTACACACAATTTGGACCAAGGGATTAGACTTTGAATACAAAGACTAAGTTGAGGAAGTTCATGTAATATGGTCATATAGGCTTACTTTTGTGAGTATTTTAGTATCATATTGGAGATCAAGGATATTTTTATTCTAGAACTTCTTTTTACCTACTTAATGTGATTGAAACCTTAGTAACAAAGACAGGTGAGAAGGAAGAATGTTCTGACACTTGCAGAGTCCATTATGACAAGAGATAATGACTTAGATGTGTGAGTGAATGGGAGGGAAGAAGGTAAATATCACAATGTTGATAAGGGAAAGAAGAAGGAAGAAAAGGGGACAGGGAAGTCTTTGAAAAAAGATGGACTAAAGCATAGTAGTTTGGTAAAGGAAATTTTTTTTTTTTTTGTTAGATATGTGAAGAGGATCATATGGGAATGAATTTTCCATTGTAACAAAAGTTAAATATGATAAAATAAGTAGAAAATCCATTTGTAGGAGTGATGAAAATTTTGGGTGTGGATTCATCAAAAGAAGCTACTCTGAAGCTTGATCATATAAAGAATCGATTGAACTATGTGAGTATGTGTTGATGGGAGTCAACAAGTTTCTTTGTTAGATAGCAGTGCTACAAAAAATTCCATAAGGGACAATGCAATTAAGATATTTGGATTGCGGATTTTTCCTCTCCATATGTCCTTCAAGGAAATGAACTCTAGGATACGAGATTTTTTAGAAATATCATAAATGTTCCAGTGAATATTGGTCATTGGAGTAGGAAGCTTGACTTCACCATCATTCTACTGGATGACTATGAGGTTGTATTCGGATAAGAGATTTTTATTGGAATTAAGAGAGTTGTGCTTATGCCAAACTTGGAGTTATTATTCATTATTTTGCGAGAAAAGTTCGTGATTGCTTCAAACGTGTGTGCCATTTCATATGAAGGTGCTAGGGTGAAAGTTATCCATATGGAGGAGAGACAAGTTAACAAAGCGATTCTTAGGAGGTTGTATGAAGTCAATTTTATTCTTATAAAACATATGGAGATGATGATTGAATTAAAATAGATGGTTTTAAGTCTCACCAATATATCTAAAATGGTTGATTTTGATACTTCAACATCCAAATTTGATGACAATGTTAACATTTGTGATGAGGTGGGTGAATTGATTGAGGATCACCATGATGATGGAGATAGAATGATTTCATTCGTATTTTGAGATGAGGTTTAAGGTGATGAACGTTGTTATAGGGAGACATGTAGAGATCTTCATGAGTCTAGAGAGATAGTAGAGTTAGATGAATAGACTAAGATCCAGATCTAGAGAGGTTGATTAAGGAGAGATGGTGTGGGATAGGTTCCTGCCCTCCTTTTTTCATATACCTCGAGAATAGATATGGAGTGATCATTATAGGAGTAGGAGGACCATTTCCAAGATTGGATAAAGCATATTTGACAAAGAAAGGTGCATTTTTGGGAGCCAGAGTTGTAGTATGGAGAGGTAATCCCTAAAACTACCAGACGTTATCTTCTTTGTCATCTCTTGAAGTGATCTGAACTTAGAAATGAGCGTAAAAGAATAAAAATATAACCATAAATACAAATATGCAACATAAATAACACTTCATTTCATTAATATCAAAGAATTGAAATATGCTTACAGACATGATGAAAAAAAACTATCTTGGGCGATGGTAGCTTATTTATGAGAAGAGATGTGTCAGCTAAATGCCTCTGAACTATGTTACAATGAGGCTTAAAGGCCTATTTATTATTGAGAAACAATGGAAAACTGTAAAAATCCAAAAACCTAACCATAGGATATGAATCACAAAATTTGTGGGTCTCGTTGAGGTAAATTGGGACATCAACTTCCCAGGGTCTTAACTTTGGCATAAAATATTTGTTTGATGTGTAGAATACCTCGTTAGAAATATATATCTGAGAAATACAAATTTCAACTGAAAACATTATTTTGTGACTCATTTTTTCCCATTTTCCAAAAAAATGTTGTTTAGGGCCTCAAAATGGCTCTAGAAGTTTAGGACTCGAAAAACTACCAAAAATAGTAAACTGTGTTACAATTAAGGAAATTAAAAAACTAAAAGTAAAAATGGTGGGGTTCCAAGTGGAATAGGAGGGTGGCTATAAATATCCACCTGGATCAACCCTCCCCCCTTAGGAAGAAATGGTCCCCATTGCATTGAATGCCTCCATGAGATGGGGAAACTTTTGTTGAACTTGGTACATAGTGAGCCATTTTCCTTGGTGGAGGAGTTAGCTAACTTTTACAGCCTGATACAATTGGATATTATGTTATATAGTGTTCTTGATATGCATGTCCATGATCTGATTAGTGGCAGCATGTTCCATGCAGTCTAGGTTTAACTCTGTTGGTGTGAGTTGTTTTGCAATGCCAGATTTGTCTAGAAATGGTGGAAAGTATGGCCGAAGGTGGTCCACATTGAACACAAGGTGAAATACGAGGAATAGTGGAATGTTGAAATCAAAATAATTGTCTTCTATAGCCTTGGTGATAGTGTATGGCCCATATCAGAGCAGCTAAAGCTTACGGTGGGGCCCAGCGAGGCACTCCTTTTGTAAATGGAGTCAAACTTTGTCGCTCACCTAGAACTTGTGTGGAACCTGATGTTGGTCATGCCGGTGCTTGTAATTAGCATTAGCTTTGTCCAGTATGTCATGGAACTACTGGCGGATGTGCTGGATTCTCTCAATGAAGTTGTGAGCCCTATCGATTTCATACTAGACATGGGTCAAAGTTGTCTGAGTAGCTGTAAATGGGATGGCCACATCAATGGGACATAGTGGTTGGAGTCCCAGCCCCACCTGAAAGGGGCTATGACTAATTGAGCTATTGATAGCTCTGTTGTAGTTGTGTTGGACACAGGGGAGGTTGTATTCCCATTTGTGAGGATTGTCTGAGTTGTACATGCGCAAAATGTGTACAAACCTCTGTTTGGTCATCCATTTGGAAGTGGAAAGTCATGGACTTAGCGAGCTTGGTATCCAACATTGACCAGATACTTGACCAAAATGTTCTTAGAAACCTGTTATCCTGATCTAAGATAATAGAATATAGGATCTCAAAGTGTACCCACACTCATTCAAAGAAGAGGTTAGCAGTGGCTTATGCTATGATACTCTTCGTGTAGGCCTCCAAAATGACCATCTTAGAGAATCTTTCGAGAACCACGTAAATGTTGTCGTTTAAATTTTTATTTGAAGGGAAGAATGAAATGTAATACATGGAGATGGATTCCCTAGGTTGAATAGAAGTAGGAAGAGGAGTATATAGACCTTGCTTCTTCATAGTCGGTTTGGAAATGGACCAAGGAGAGCAGGATCTGATGTACTTCCCAACATCATGTGAAAGGTTCGACTAATAAAAAATCTTATGTAGAAATGCCACTCTTTTCTCTACTCCAAAGTTTCCAGTAACTCGAGTGTAGTGCGCCTCCCAAATCATCTTAGCACGCTCACTTGAAGGAACAAAGAGGTGTCCTAGGTGACATAATAGTGCATCCTGGAGGTGGAAATTTGGAACTTTCTTACATTAAGGGAGTGTCTAGTATGTGTTTTTGAATTCTGGATCACTCTTGTACATATGTGCCTAGTTTGAAGTCTCGTACCCATAAGAGTTGAGCACAGTTGTCAGTGCCATGACCGATGGTCAGTTGAGGTAGTGTGCAAAATTATTGGTGTTTCCCTTCTTCTACTTAATGTTCAAGGGAAATTTTTGCAGGTATGTGGACCATTTCTGATGGCGATTGTTATGCAAATTTCATTGTGTTTATATGAACTACAGGGGTTGGTTTTCTACATGGATGACTATTTCCTTTCCCATAATGTAATGCTTTCATTTTTGGTAGGCATTCACAATGGAATACATCTCTTTTTCATAGGTGGAATACTTTTAGATTTTCTATGAAAGTGTCTCACTATGATATGCCATTGGATTCCCCTACTCAATACGAACTGCACCAATAGCATAGTAAGAAGCAGCTTTCTCAATCTCAAATGGTTGTTGTAGGTATGGTAATGGGACCACTGATGCATAGTAGAGGTGATGCTTCAACTAAAAAAACTCCTTTTGTTGGGATTCATACCAAAAGAAAATTTCTCTCTCCTCCCTTGGTGACTTGACTCAAAGGCCAAGTGATACAAGATAACCCCAACATGAACCTGTGGTAGAAATTGGCAAGATCGAGAAAGATGCCGAGCTATGTTAGAGTCGTTGGGGCTGGCCAATCCCAAATGAATTATATCTTGGCTAAGCCCACATGCACACCTTGCTCATCAATTATGTACCCTAGATATTGAATCCAAATCATACCAAAAGTGCATTTCTCCAAATGGTCACAGAACTTGTGTTGTTGCAATGTTTGGAGGACTTGTCGAATATGAAAAAGGTGTTATTTATAACTCTAGATGAATATTAGGATGTCATCCAAATACACCACCACAAATTATATGGTGAAGGGTCGCAATATGTCATCCATCAACCTCATGAAAGTTGTGGGGGCATTCGTCAACCGAAGAGGCATGACCAACCATTTGAAAAGGCCCTCCCTGGATTTGAAGGAAAGCTTCCACACATCGAAGGGTTCGATTGGTATTTGGTGATACCTAGACTTCAATTGAATCTGGTTGAAATATTTGGCCCCCCTTGAGTTTTTTTGAAAGGTCATTATTCTACCGGATTGCATACATATTCCAGACAATGATCTTTTTCATTGTCTGATTGTCAATACAGAGTCTCCAAGTCTTGTCCTTCTTCTATACCGACATGATCGGGCTCCCACAGGGTGATGAATATGGCATGATGTCCCCTTTCTGCAATAACTCTTGAATCTTCCTATTAATTTCATCATTCTCTAGAACAGAGCATCGATAGAGTATTATATTTGGAAGCGACACACCTAGGATGAGATCAATGGGGTGCTTGACCTAACACTGTCGAGTTACCCCTGTGGGTGAGGTTAAGATTTCCCTGCACTCCTCGACAACCTTGTCCATCTTCTACTTCCATGTGGAGGAGCCCTGTCTGGAGGTCGTGGCCATAATATTCTTCTTACCCTGAGGGAGAATCATAACAGAAAAAAAATTCCAGTCTGAGAAATGAGTTATTGCATTTCTTTGTAGTGATCAAATAGATGGTGATAGGTGGTACTCCCTCTAGTATCCCGTATAAATTACTTCCAAAAGTAATAATAAGAGTGTGAGGCATGGACTCATACACATCATATCACTTACACAAGTATTGTTTTCCTAATAATACATCACATAGTTCAAGAGGAGCAACATCACATATTACCTCATCTGTGAATGGCTTGATGTTGTAGGGAAGGCAACACTACTAGCTAACATGAAGATCTTGTCCTTGGTGAAGCCACCCAATGGTGTACGGATGCAGGTGTGATGTTGTCGGTAGGCCCAACCACTTCACGACCTCTGCTAAAATGAGGTTCCTCTTGTTGACCGGATAAATCAATCTTGCAGACAAGATCAATCTCCATAGTACCAAAAGGTAATCTAGCAACAAACAGCCAAATAAACCTATCTTTCTCTAAACATATATGATTTACAAAAGAATACTATAAAGGTGTTAAGGTCTTACCGTATATCCAATGCTTGTTCGAATTAGTTTTCCCTCGGTCACTTGAAGGAGTTATATTTAAATACCTGCAGTCACAAACAAGAAAACATTAAATAACACTTGTATAGTAAATATTACAAATCATGCCTTTCATGGTGATCAAGGAATCCATGAAATAAACAGTTAATTAACATCTTATTGAGAAAAATGAATTCATTTGTATTAACTTTGAATAAAGAAAACCTTGCAACCTTAGCCTTGATGTTGAATAGGCCTTCCCAGGGTCCGAAGCAAGAATCTTCTCTACTTTGACAAGCCTTTCACTCTTCCAACCAAGACAGATAGAGGTATGTGATATTTCCTCACAAAATCTCAGTTAAATGAGTCTGAATCCCGACAACACTTAACCTCAAATAATTATAAAGCTTGAACTCCCCTTGAGGCTACCCAATGCCTCTTTTTATAGTGCAAAAGAGGAGGTTTCAGTTCCAACTATGAAGGGATAGAATCCTCCTTCAAAGAGATAAGCTCCTCACATCAAGGGGTTAGCTCCTTAAGTTAAGGGATACATGAACCTCAAAAGAGTGGTTCTACCACCGCAAGATTCTTTCTAGAGGCTTCTAGAAATTACTGAAAGTGAGATTTTTGAGTTTACTTGTGCCTTTTTAATCTTTTACAGGGGTCTGCACCCTTAACACAGAGAAATTGCATTCAGGTATGCAGGAGTAATGAAAATTAGGTGCGGGACCGCAGGCAAGACAAAGAGAAAGTGCGATACCAAAGTTAAAGAGATTTTTGGGAACTTTTCTCTTATTTTTAAGGCTTGACATGAGGAACTGATGTGTTATACTTGCAAAGGAGGAAGTATGAGTGATAATGAGCTCATGCAGATAGAAAAATGTCAAGATGACAATTTTCAGTGCAATAGATTTCCCCCTAAAGTGCAAAGTCTGGAATAGATGAAGATGAAGTCTATCATATATGAAGAGTGAAGTACTTTATTATTTCAAGGATCATCCTATGGACACCCCAGTCAGAACCTGTAGAAACATTCAATGCAAAATATATATATGTAAACATATCATCACTGAGGTAGGCATTCCCATACTCAGTTCAAAACTAACTAGAAAAATGATTTAAATTGTGCCGATACATGAATTATTTTCAATACATCAACAGTATAGACATGTGTAGACACAGTATGGACGCAACCATCTGTTTATGAATAGTCCACTGTATAAATGAATAACAAAAATTTCTCGCAGCCTGGATGGTAGAAAATATATCCAGGGTCTTGATTTCCGCTTCTCGAAATAGTACGATCCTATCCATGTGAATGAATGTGTCCAAGTCGAACATGGTAGAAACCACTTGATTACCAGTTAATAATATGAATTGTTAACAAGTGTGAGAGTAACCACTAGTAATGTCAATGGCTCTCAAAGTACTCAGTACAATCCATGAAATGTGAATGAATGAGCTGAAGTCGAACACGTCACTGAATCATTCGATCAAAGGTCAATGATGCAACCTTTCATCAAAGGCGAGAAACCTGCCATTGAGGCATGCAGATTTCAAGGTATTGAAGATTTCTAGATCAACTTCCTAGATAATGAGCTGTCATCGATAGGAAGTGATCCGTCATAGGCAAGCCCACAAAACAAAATCATAGATCAAGTTTTGAAGAAATATATCGGCAAGGACTGACTCAGGGATGGTCAAAATGGATGACAGATATTTTGCAGATGAATGGTTTGTTTGAACTATCCTCTTGAACACATAACGACACTGCAGATGGTTTGGTGACAATTAACCCAAAGATAATACCCAAAAACTGGTTGAAGACTTTGAAAATGGTTTGATTAACTGTTAGTCAAAGGATTTCCCAACCCAGCTGAACTAAAGTGTCATGTTCAAGAGTGGTTAATGGATTTTTGAATAATCAAAATACAACAAATAGGTTCATTTTTCTTTCTTTTCCCCCACCATTTCTAGCAAGTACCTCTTTATTTTTGACAAGCTTGAGGAGGATAACATTTTCTTGTTTATAAGCTCATCTTTCAGATGAGTCCAACCTAGTTTAAGATCCAAACCCTAAGAAGGAGTGGTTCGTTCGTGTTTTAAAATTGAATAGGTCCTTTACTGTTAAATTTTAACGAGTCCAGTATAGGAGAAACTTGGTGTTTTTTCAATTTTTAGGGAGTCAGAAGAAAAAACTTAAGAAGACTCCATGGGGGTACTTTTTCGTAAATTTAGTTTCTCGAGCCCGAAAAGGGATAAAATAATGCGAGAGACAACTTTGTCGACCATAATTAGTCAATGTATACCTTTTTTGTAAATATTCTATTTCAGTCCGTAAAAGGGGTAAACTTATACTGAAAGGACGATCATTCATTTATTTTAACGAGTTCGAATAATCAAGTGCTCGGCAATCTTTTCAATTTTCAAGAGTCTGAAAAGAGCTTAAAATAGGATTCCGGGTTTTTGCTTTTTCGTAAATTTTTGAAAGAGTCCGAAAAAGTGATAAAAGTATGCTCTTTGTTGAAAAACGATCAATTTTCCCGAAAAATCCAATTTTCTGCACAAAAACTCGAAACATTACACATATCTGTTTAAGATAAATAAAAATGTTTTCAAAATTTACCTTTTTAAAGTGAAAAATAAACAAATTAAAAATTCATTTATCCGAAAAAACTTATAAAAAGGACTTTTCTAACTTCATTTTTACCATTTGAGTTCAGAGTGAAAATTGAGAGCTTTTGGGTAAAAAAGTTCCTGTGAAGAATCTAGAGAATCTGTCTAGTGAAATCGAGAACCGTCAGCTCCAGGTAATCCACGACCTCCTTATCTTTCATTTCATCTGTTTACATTTCATTTTTAGGCTTTATATTTCATTTTTTAACGAAAAATAGGTTGAAAAAATCGCCCACGGGGGTCCGCAGGTGAAACACGCGGGCCCTGCGGACCCCGAATTTTTCTACATAGAAAAAAGTCTTGGGTCCGCACATGTTTCACAGCGCTCGTGCGTACCTACGCACTGTGTATGAAAATAGGGTGCGTACCCCGCGCAATGAAATTTCAAACTCATTTTTCTCAATTTCGTCCAAAATTTTTCAAATAATCTTGTTCTAATATGTCTTTTTATGCATTGTAGGACATACAAGATGCTTTTTTGGAGAGAACGCGAGAATGAAGATGTAGATGATGCCACAATGAATAATTTTCTTACAATGCAGGCATTGAGAGCATGCGGTTTGTATAAATTCTAGGCCATTCAGGGCATGAGGGCATAGGTAGACCTCCTGACGTGGCTGGTGAATAGAGGGAATGTACAGGACCAGTGTTTTGTTATTGATGGCCACCGGCTTGAAATTGAGTTGGAGGATATCTATTTTTTGACTGGTTTGTCCAAGATGGGCAAACAAATTTCTCTGTTTGCGACTAGGCCAAGTGGCCAATCTGTTGCTAGTCTTCGACTAGAGTTCTGTGATGATCGAGCAGACCCCCGGGACAAACGGATTGACATAAAAAATATCATCCATCCCAAGCTTAAATTTATTTCATTTACTGTCACCATATTGTGTGGGAGTGCAGCGTTGCATGTGGCTACCAGTTCCCAGATGCGCATTGCTGTAGACTGTTTTCGAGGCACCATTTTCAACTGGTGCAAAGCTGTGTTGGCTAACGTAAAAGGCCAACTAACCAGAGAAAAGAATGGAAAGATAAAATAATTTGGATATGGATCCATTGTAGTCACCTTTGTTCTAGAGAGGATCCCCATGTTAGCTCCGTAGAACATTCCTGTTGATGCTGGTCGACCTCGAGAACCTAGGATGGTTTGTTGGGTTGCTTTGATGGCTCGTCATGCTAAGTGCATGGAGGTTGTTCGATTTCCTTCTTCATATTTTCTTGGCTGGAATGAAAAATTTTTGTTATAGAAGAATTTCCATACGCCGAGATAGATTTCCGCGATGACCGAGAGATGGCTCTCCCAGCAGGGGAACAGTGGAATGAATCAGGTAAAAATCATTTTCAACAACTTCTAAGTTATTTTTTTTTTTTTTGTATTTTAATTGTCCCAAAACTAATAATCAAAATTTTAAATATAGATGTGGGCCTACGGCGACCAGAAAATCTCTAGCCTTATGAGAGGAGGCATCCAGCTGCAGCTGCACCAGCCCCAGAGGGCTAATCAACAGAGATCCTGTCTGATTTAGAGCATCACCTAGAGCGCCTGACTCTAGACATTCCAGAGGCCGACATAGATGATATTCCACTCATATTACAAAGATATGTGATTGGTGTCCGAGGACCTTTTAGGAGGTTCCTGTGTAGGGTGGCCCGGGCAGTGGTCTCTTATCATGATCATCATCAGGGATAGGATGATCGTTTTGTAGACTCATATTTTTGACCTTTTGTATTATCATTTTTGTCGATCATAAGGTGTTTTTCAACCTATGATCGAAGATGATGTATATTTTGAAACAAAATTCTATGCTATGATATATCATTATTACCGGCTATCTTCTTACATGTTATTGAATGTCGTTTAATTATTGCAAATGTCTATTTATCATACTAGAAGCAACTGCATCTGCTAATGTATTTAAATGTCTTGGAATATGCTGATATTCAATGTAATCAAATTCACGTTCCAAGAGATGTAATCTTAAAAACAACCATAATAACACTGGATTTCTAATGGCATAAATCCTGTTAAGCTGTAATACAACAAGTTCAGAATCCAACCTAACAATCAAACTCTGAATTCCAAACGATATGGATTCAAATAATAACTCAATCACTGCACTATACTCTGCAATGTTATTCGTTTTTTGACCGAGGCTTACCCCATGCATGGATACTAACTCGTTAGAGGGTGAATAAATAACCCAAGCTGCAGAAGAAACTTTCCTTGTACTAAGACAAGCACCATCAGCAAAACCAATGTAGGTTTGAAGAGATGTCGACATCTGCAATATCAAGAGTAAAACTCAGATAAGCAGGAATAGTGATAAAAAAACACTCTAAACTAGGCACACTTTTCTAATCTAAGACACACTGACAATGAAGAATCTAATCTAATTAAAAATATCCACACCAAGTTTAAGCATAATATCTCTTCAAATAAAGCCCATTTCTGGGTTTATCTAAAGGGACACCATCGAAATCTATCAACTCATAGGCCCCTTTTTCCAGCTTTCGCTTAACAATGAAAGGACCATGCCACATAGGAAAAATTTTTCTAGCCCCTAGCTTATCGTTGGCTTGATCGTACACTAAAGCTAGGTCTCCTTCTAAAAAAATACGAGGTGTAACATTTCTATCGTACTGAGCCTTTATTCGTTTGACATGAGCTTCGTTTGCTAATGTAGCATTTTGTCGATTGTCATCTAGCTGAGCCAAGTACAAAAAATGCTTCTCCTCTTCAAACATAGCTGAAAGTAATTCTATGGCTAATTTCAATGACGGAATTTCGCATTCAATAGGCAACACAGCTTCCAAACCGTAAACCAGTTGAAAGGGAGTGAAATCAGTTGATGTTTTTACTGAGGTCCAATATGCCCAAAGTGCTGAAAATAACATGGAATGCCAATTCGACTTATGAATACCAATGATTCGTTTAATCATAGTGACTAAAACTTTATTGATATCTTCAACTAGACCATTATCCTGTGGGTAATATGGAGTAGAACTATCGTGGCACAGGCCAAGTTGATCTGTCAGTTCAGTCATCATGATATTTCGAAAATGACTTCCATGATCTGTAATAATGGCTTGAGGAACACCAAATCTAGCAATTATATGATTGAACACGAAAGTTGCAGCAGTCTTGCCATTTTCCGAAAATGTAGGCATCGCGTCGACCCACTTAGTAAAATAATCTGCCGCTAGGATAATATATGCATGCCCCCCAGCTGAGTTAGGGTTACATGTAATAAAGTCAATACCCCACTTTACGAAAGGACCGACAAAAATTATAGGGTGAAGAGGAGCGGGTGGTGCACGCATTTTACGATCAAAGACCTGACAATTGTGGCATTTCTAGATTGCATAGATACAATCTTTGAATAACGATGGCCAGAAATAACTAGCGTGTAATATCTTTTGGGTTGTGGCATACCCAGACATATGACCGCCACATGCTCCAAAATGGCAGTCATTTAGAACCTTCTCAGCTTCTTCATGAGTAAGACAGCGTCGGAAAATAGAATCTGCTGCACGACAATAGAGTGTATCACCAATAATATTGTATTGTTGGGATTGGAAACGTATTTTCCGTTGCTGAGATCGTGAAATTTCAAGTCGAAAAGATTGGGTTTGGAGATAAACAATAATATCCCCATACCAAGGATCAAGAGTACTGATAAGAAACAAGGATTCATCTGCAATGGGCTTTTCCGCCACAGTTTCAGTATCAGTAGATGGGAAATCACACATCAGTTCGGCAAAAACCAAAGATTTCTTTGCCTTGGATTTTTCAAATTCCAAGTCAAATTCCTACAAGATAACTATCCATTTGGAATACTTGCCCCCTAGCAATTTTTTGGTCAAGATGTACATCATAGGGTTACAATCAGAAATTACTGTGGTTTTGCGTAATAAGATGTAGTGACGAAATCTTTGGACAACTTGAACAGCTGCCAAGGCCAATTTCTCCACATACGTGTATTTGATCTCAGTCGGATGTAGATTGTGACTAAGATAATAAATCACATTTTCATTGTTGAATTCATATTCCTGAACTAAAACCATCCCAATGGTGGAATGAGAGGCGGCGAGGTACAAAAAATAGTCCTGGTTGTAATTGGGAGGATGCAGTAATTGTGCATGGGTCAAAGCATCTTTGAGTGCATCAAAATATTGATTAGCGATCTCATCCCAAAAGAATGGAATGTTCTGTTTTAACAACCTGGTAAAACCCTTTGTTAACTCGGCGTAGTTAGGAATGAACCGACATAAAAATTTTCTTTCCCCTGCAAACTTTGGAGTTGGCGCAGAGTCGAAGGAGGAGGTAGATTGATAATAGTTTCGACCTTCGACGGATCAACGTGAATACCTACTTTTGAAACAATAAATCCCAATAAGCGACCCGATTCTACATAGAAAACACATTTGTGTGGATTCAGCCGAATTCGATAATGCCTACATCTCATAAAGATTGCCCGTAAATGAGTGAGATGGTCGGCCATATGCGATGAATGAGCAGGTAAATCATCGAGATAAGGCTGCACAATGTGCTGAATGTCATGAAATGTGTAAGACATAGCCCTTTGAAAATTTTCCCCAGCGTTCTTTAATCGAAAGGGTAGTTTGCAATAAGAAAATTTTCCCCATGGACAAATGAAATTTTTTTTAGGCTAATCAGCAGGGAGTATGTTTATTTGAGTGTAAATGCAAAAACCATCCATAAATGAAAAAATTTCACTGCCAGCACAATCATCAATTATTTGATCGATATAGGGAGTATGATAATTGTCTTTAGGACAAGCTCGATTAATATCCCTATAGTCGATACATACTCTTATCGTTCCTTGTTTTTTATTAACAAGAATAATATTCGATACCCAATCGGTTAAAGGAATTGGATAAATGAAACCTGCATGAAGTAATTTTTCAACTTCAGCTTTGATAGCAGTATATTTTCTTAGATGTATCTGATGTAAACGTTGACAAACAAGTTTGACATCTGGGTAAGTCTTGATTTCATGTACAACAACTGACAGATCGATTCCTGGCATTTCTTCATATGACCAGGAAAACACATCACGAAATTCTTGAAATAGGGCTTTATAAGATTGGAGTTCTTCGTTCATACAACAAGCACCTATATGAATGTTTTCAATTATTCCTGGCTTATCTTAAATGTAAATAGGAATAATTCGAGAGATATTTTCTAAATTTAACTCAGAATCAGGATTTTGCAATGGATTCTGTGGTTCTTTGACATATTCAGCAGTAAAAATAGAAGAGAAATCATTTTCAAAATGATCCAGCTCAGGTAAAAACGAAGATCGATGATGTAGATCTTCCCATGGTAAATCGTCAACAGACAAAAGTTCACGAATCTTCTCATCAGTATGAACAACATCGGGAAATGTCGTTGTGGTGAGCTACATATAGAAAGTGTTTCCTCATGGATCACATTCATTGGATCAATTTTGGTTGAAGAAGGATCAGAAAGTGACTGTATAGCCTGATATGCAATTTCAAAGGGACTCAAAGGCATCGCGCCATCAAATGAATCCAACTCGGAATCGGAAGGTATGATCCAAGGATCATCAAAAGTAATAGTATTCGATGAAATCATATGAATATTTGCAATAGGAGGTGATACGTTAGGAGGAGGAAAGGAAAATTTTCCTAGTAAACCAAAATCTTTAATCAAATGTACCCCAACATCCTTGTAAGGGATAGTTGTTTTACCGACATGCTGGATAGTTTCTGTAGAGGCTAGATCAGATGAGAAATAAGTCAACTAGTCTATTGTAATGATCTTCCCTTGATGTGGAAACTTGATAAGCTGAAAGAGTGATGAAACAACAACAATCATAGCATAAGACCAACTACGACCCAGGAGAAGGTTGTAATCTAGAGGGGCATCAGCCACTTCCACATCTAGATTTACTGTTTTACCTTCGACCCCTATAGGTAAATCCTGCAAAATACCAAAAGGATGGAACCCTTGGCCATAAAAAGCCTTTAGAATTGTTAGAGACTGATTGGGTGTAGGAGAACCAAGCAATTTCCAACACTGGATCGAAATAATACACATAGAAGCCCATTCATCAATCACAATCCAAAAGACCGGTCTGTTTTTGACTAATAATAGAATTTGGAAAGCCATTTGATGAGGTAGGCGGGGTGTACTATTCTCTAAATCGAAGATTATTAGGTTCGAATCCTGAATATTGACAGCTCCTATGGCAGACAAAAGTAATTTACGCTATGCTGGGCACGATTGCAGCACTTCCAAAGCTGACATTGCTGAAGGGGAAATAGCTAAGTCCTCAACAATGTTGTAATTCTGAGAAGCTCTCACATGTGGATTGAAAGCTGATTTACGAAATACACCTTTAGCAGGAAGTTTGATTACTATGTCTGAATTAGGTTTCTTGATCTGTAGCAGATCAGAAACAGGAGGAGGTGTAGTTGATGTGTTTGAATTAGAATATTCTGCTTCTTTACCACCAACAGGATTTTTACTACCATAATCTTGTGATCACGTCGCAATCCTCAAATGATACATCATCATAATAGGTTCTTCTGAGGCATTTGAGGTAGAACCAATCATCTTACTGTCTTGAGTAGGAAAAGGATCCTTCAAGACAGCAAGCTGTTGAGAACCTTTAATTAATTTCGAAACCTCCGCTCGATGCAGGCATTCTTTAGTGAAATGATCCTCGTCGCAAATGAAACAAGGATAGCGAGGCTTGCGTTTTTCATCATTAGGTTCAGTTTTATATGTTTTATCTTTTGAATTCTTTTTGTTTTTATTCTTCCCCTTATTTTTACCACCAGATTTAGATTTGGCCATAGATGTTTCTACGACATGAATGTTGGCAGAAATTTCAGCAGAAGACTCTCCTTTCGGGGAATCAGGTAAAGTTATTATAGGAGAAGAATTATTTGAAGATTTATTCTTTATTTTAGTATTAACTGTACCAATCATACCATTAGTGGCATGAGAGCCTGAAGGAGCTACAGTTATTTGACCTTGTTTTGGAAGATCGGGGATTTTTTCATGTAAAGTACCTGATTGCGTATAGACGAGGTCAAGGTATTGAGCTTGAGAAATGACTTGCTCCTCAGTAAAAAATCCTGCCTTAGCTACATCTTTAGTGATTTTTTGTAACAATGATTTAACAAACCATTTCGCCAAAATTTGATCCGGAATGAAAACTTTCACTAAACGCCTTCTACGTTACCATTCGTGAATATGATCAGAAATATATGTGGACGTGGATTGTTTTAGCGAAGTCAATAGTTCCGTGCCATTGTTGTATCAGACAGGCAACTGAAAATGAGTTAAGAAAGCAGTTTCTAACTGATTGAAATTATTAAAAGAGCCTCGTGGTAACTCAATGTACCATTTGGCGGCAAGACCAATAAGAGTTCGTTGAAAAAGACGTAAGCTAATTGAATCATCAATTATCGAATTAGACACACACCAGAGGTGATAAGTCATAACGTGATTTGATTGATACTCTCTTGAATTACCCTCGAATTTCGGTATATCACTGGGCAACTTATGCGACATTGGTGGTCAATACGGATGATAGAAAATTGAATCATTCGTAAGGCATGACAAATCAAGTAAATCCAAACTTGCAATAAATGGTAACTGACGGTTAGGGTCGCGAAAACCTTGTGTAAAAAGAGCAGTTCTAGGAGGAGGATACCCAGGATAGCTGGGAATCGCATTTGCATTAGGAATGGTATAACCCCCGAGGAAACCAAGATTAACCAGACCAAACTGTGGTTGTTGAGGCTGTTGATAAGTATAGCCAGGGTACAGTTGATACTGATAAAATGGGTTTTGTGAAAGGGGACCGACTTGATATTGTCAGTGGTACGGTTGATATGTGAATTGTGGTGACTTGTGACAATCGTACTTGTACCAGCTTGTCTTGTAGGTATCTGGACTGAAGTCTGAACTATAGGTCCTGACTGGGGTACAAAGACTTGAGGGATTTGCACAGATGCAGGGATAGAAGAAACCGGAGCTACAGATACTCCAGAAACAGGTTTTATAGGTTGAACAGATGTTGCAATAGTTGTAGCAGTTTGAGGCAGAGTCTGAGGTGTACTAGGCCCAGACTGCTGAATAGAACCAGGTGCAAGGATTTGTATAGTAGGCTGGACAGGTTGTTGGGTTGGACTAGAAACCAAAGCCTGTCTAGTTTTACTAGATAACTACACATTAGGTTGCATAGCCTATTGAATTTGGGATGGATCCCACACCATGTTCATTCCGGGGTATTATCCCGTAGAAGGTTGTACATATGAAGGACCATAGCTTGGTTGAACGTAGGGTTGATAATTAAGTGGTAAATTTCCAACTCCTTTTACAAATGATTGACTAGAAGGTAGTTGAAAACCTTGAGTTGGGTACTGACCTTGAGGTTGATAACCTTGAGGCGTGTACTGAATCTAGGGTTGATAAGGACCTTGAGGAATATACTAAGTCTGGGGTTGACCTTGGGGTATGTACTGTCTTGAAGGTTGATAACCTTGAGGTATGTACTGTCCTTGAGGTTATCCTCCAAAATAATATTGTCCTATAGTTTGTCCTGGGAAAAAGTTACCCTGAAATTTCCCCCCAGGCAGTAATTGACTGCCTTGAGGTTGACCCCCAGGCGGTAACTGACTGCCTTGAGGTTTCCCCCTAGGCCGTAACTGACTGCCTTGAGGTTTCCCCCCAAGTGGTAACTAAGCACCTTGAGGTTGAGGATTTGGAATATTACCAGACATCATAAAGATTTTCTCTGCGTTTGATGTTTCATTTTTAATTCCATTAAGAACAGGTGATAATACTTGTTCAATCAGTCGAGGAGCTGCTCTTGAGAAAGTACCAGAAAGAGCTTGGTACCCCGAAGGAACAGAAGGACCACCATGTAAAAATGCTTCCGGTGTTTGGGAAAACATCGATGACTCTCCTGACATGATAGATGAAGGATAGTAACCTCTGGGCATAGGATGAAATGGAATTCGAGGTGGAGAAAAAGAAAGAACTGGGTTTTCTATAAAAAAATTCAAAGATAAATACCAAGCATCGCTCCTAATAGGGCTATAGAAAATGGATTCATGCTCCCTAAGATTCAAAGACTAAGGGGATTCAGGAAGAGATACCTCTTTGTCCGGACTAGCAAGTTCTTCAATGGAAATGAGGCCAGATGGAAGATCTTCAGTAACAATGTTTATTACCTTAGGTGAACCAGGATCACTAGAAGTTGGAGTAATAAATATTGAGGATGTTTCCAAAACAGAAGGTTCAGTGTCAGGCTCGGAAATTTCAGGTTCTTCAGCTAGTTCACTGGAAGGAGAAATACTACTAGTAACTTCAAAAACTGAAATCAGTTCTTGAATATGTTCTGTCATGGGTATTTGATGATCAGGATGAACAACTATAGATGAAATTCCAATTTCTGTTGATCTAATTCTACCACTACTAGATGATACTAGAGCACGCAGCCCTTCAAGCTGGCTTGAAGCATACTCAGGGGGCTTCCCCTGAAGTCTCCAGGATTGTCTCGGTAATTCTACCACGGTTAAATATTAATCAATCACACGCAAACAAAGAAAATTTCAATAAAAACACCTAAAGTCTCCAAAGAAACAAACAGCTGAATCACACACCTAAAAAATCTAAGAGTTCGAACCACACATAAACAGTAACTTCCCGTACTAAAAACACTAGCTGGTGATGAAATCCAACTTAGTAGAAGTTTAATATATAAGGGGCGGTTGGAATAGTTACCCCGACAATCTGCTTAATGAAACAGATTGGCACAAGTTTCTTCACAAAACCATCTCGAGTGAAGAGAACCCCCCAGAGAGTCCAAGTGAGTCTAGTCAACGTATGTTCCAGGTATAGTGAGATATTTCCTTCACCGTCACCTTAGGAAATAATCTTAAGCTTATGGACACTAAGGTTACCAACAGTAACAAATACAACTGGGGGAACATTCTACGATCCGATTCCATGCGCAAGGGAAGAGTAAAAAAGCTCAATCCCCTTGAAGGCTCCTCGACATGGTCAATCCGAGGTTTACCGACAAGTGGCCCCAGGCTCCTCGATAATGGTTAATCCGAGGTTTACCATTTGTAATGCGCACAGATCTTCTATCTTTCCCAATGAAACATAATTTATTGTCTCAAAGGTTCGGACATGATCTCGTGATTAACTCCTTTAAGAGAAGCTTCCCAGATTATACCAATTACAATTGGATTTATTTCCTACTGCAAGATTTATCTACTTGTTTTTTTTTACTATCTTGGAGAGTTAATTACTCCCTACTCCAAGATACTAGCCTAAGCTATATTGGTGATAAGAGCCCTAGAAATAAAAATATTACTAGTTGAATTTTAATTAAGCGTTGTTTTTATGGGCTGTTCTTTAATTCAATAGGTATGGAAATGAAACTTTGATGGTGTGAAGACTCGACTTCCAAAAACACTAAAAAATGCACCTAAAATGATAATCAATTCGTTCTTATTTCAATGAAATTCTAGCTAAAGAAAGAGTTTGAGAATGGAATTCTTTTAAGAGACAATTCTTTCTTTAAACATGAAGAATAAATGGAAGAAAATATTATTGTCTTTTCAATAAGAACTCAAAATGAGACAAATAATCAATGCTCACAATAAATCCCTTTCACTTTCAAGACTCGAAACTACAAAAAACAACTTTCCTTCAAAAGAGATCTACAAGTTCTAACAAGCACTCAAAACTACAAAAAACTAATTTTGAGATCTACAAACTTTAAAAATCTAATTGAATAAAAGATTTAACTTTTTTGAGAATGTTTTACTTATTTGTTCAGTAAACTAAGGATTCATTTGTCCAGAATAAAAAACAAATAAAAAAATATCCAGATATGTTTCCTTTTGTAAAAATGAAATTCAGAACTTATAACAAAGTTTGTTCAAAGATTTGCAAAGAAACAACTAGATCTATTTCTCAAGAAAGGATGGATTTCAAAACCAAGTCAAACTCATCAAGAATACAAAATTACCAGTGTGACCTGAGGTATTTCAAGCTTCCAATCTTTGAGTCACTTCAGAGACCAAGTGAAAACCAATCCAAGTATGCAAAACTTCTAGAAGATCACTCAAAACACAAATACTGTTGGAATTTATTCACAAGAGGCTTTTGACAGAAACAATACAGATCTAGGCAGATACTAGAAATCCTAATTCAAATTAAACATAAACAGGAAGAAGAAGTCTGATTTTTTTCAAAAAAATTAACAGGGTCCGCAGGCCCCAGAAGTAACAGGTGTGGTCCTGCACTGGTTACTCAAGGAAAGTGCGAAACTGCCCGCACTGTGTAAGAAAACAAAGTGCGGTCCCCAAAAGAGTTCAAGAAAAACACAAAAGACTTCAAAACTTTTAAAAGCAAAGTAAACCTAAGATACCTAGGCAAGTATCCATCAATCAAAAACTAGAAAAATCATTTTCTCGAGTCAAAACAAAGGAAAACCAAAAAACAAGAATCCTTCCCAAGTGGAGTCGCCAATTTGTTGACTGGATAAATCAATCTTGTGGACAAGATCGATCTCCCTAGTACCAAAAGGTAATCTAGCAACAAACAACCAAATAAACCTATCTTTCTCTAAACATATACGATTTACAAAAGAATACTATAAAGGTGTTAAGGTCTTACTGTAGATCCAATGCTTGTTCGAAGTAGTTGTCCCTCAGTCACTTGAAGGAGTTATCTTTAAAGACCTGCAGTCACAAACAAGAAAACATTAAATAGCATCTGTATAGTAAATATTAAAAATCATGCCTATCATGGTGATCAAGCAATCCATGAAATAAACAGTTAATTAAAAACTTATTGAGAAAAATGAATTCATTTGTATTAACTTTGAATAAAGAAAACCTTACAACCTTAGCCTTGATGTTGAACAAGCCTTCCTGGGGTTCGAAGTAGGAATCTAC
The DNA here is from genome assembly GCA_034641835.2 of Pinus albicaulis. Classification (NCBI taxonomy): domain Eukaryota; kingdom Viridiplantae; phylum Streptophyta; class Pinopsida; order Pinales; family Pinaceae; genus Pinus; species Pinus albicaulis. Next base: position 1,575,670,260 of record CM076575.1, on the reverse strand, counting down.
TCTACTCTGAAAAGCCTTGCACTCTTCCAACCGAGACAGATAGAGGTATGTGATCTTTCCTCACAAAATCTCAGTTAAATGAGTCTGAATCCCAACAGCACTTAACCTCAAATAATTCTAAAGCTTGAACTCCCCTTGAGGCTACCCAATGCCTCCTTTTATAGTGAAAAACAGGAGGTTTTAGTTCCAAATATGAAGGGATAGAATCCTCCTTCAAAGGGATAAGCTCCTCACATCAAGGGGTTAGCTCCTTAAGGTAAGGGATACATGAACCTCAAAAGAGCAGTTCTTCCACTGCAAGATTCTTTCTAAAAGCTTCTAGAAATTACTAAAAGTGAGCTTTTTGAGTTTACTTGTGCCTTTTTAATATTTTACAGGGGTCCCAACCCTTAACATAGAGAAAATGCATTCAGGTACGCGAGAGTAATGATCATTAGGTGTGGGACCGTAGGCAAGACAAAGAGAAAGTGCAATACCAGAGTTAAAGAGATTTTTGAGAACTTTTCTCTTATTTTTAAGGCTTGACATGAGGAACTGATGTGTTAGAATTGAAAAGGAGGAATTATGAGTGATAATGAGCTCATATAGATAGCAGAATGTCAAGATGACAATTTTCAGTGCAAAACCTCTAACTTCTGTTGTCAACAGTGAATTGCAGCAGAGAAACCTTCTCCCACATCTGGGAGTTGAAGAGGTGCTCCCCCTCCTCTGGATCTTCGAGCTCATATTTCTCGATCTTGGTGGTGGAAAAGAGAACACTAGGATCTGAATCAATAATATGCTTCCCTTTGTCATTCCCCTTATCAGGTTCTTATTCAAAGCCAGAGAATGCATCTTATTCGGAAGCCTTTAGCTCAACCACCAATGACTGCTAGGCCTAACACTCACGTTTGTTGTGAGTGGGGCTCTTACGAAACTCACACCACTTTCACGTGTTCTTATTTATGTTCATGTTGTTTTTCTTTACTTGCATCTTCGGTGGGTTGTCCTTCGTTGCCCTGCCTTAGCTTTTTCCTCTTTTATGTGGTCTAGTAGTTCCTTTCCCTTGCTTCAAATTAGCAAATCCAAAGTCTCTCTTCTTATGTTGAAATTTTTGCTCGATCTTTGAATCATACTGGTATGTTGCACCAAATGAGGAGATGTCGAGGAACTCCATTTCCTCCTAAATCTATCTATGCAAATAACTATGGTAATTAATCACTAGAGGTTTCTACGAATCTTTTATACCCAACTTTGTGCACAATGTATGGAATAGATTCAACAGCTCATGCACATCTTGATCCCTTTGCTGCTGCAGTGTAGTCCATTGTATGTACTTTTCTACATATCTCCCCATGGGGTATTATTCCTTGATGGAATCTTCGACAGAATTCAAAGTGGGTTCTTCTAAAAACAATGAGGATTCTCTCTTGTCCCTATGTTTGTAGTAGGCTTCCCACTAGTCCTTCACATGGGGGGGAAACTTTGAGGAGCGCAAAAGTAATATTTTCCCCATTGGAAAAATCATGAACTGAAAATATCGTTTGAACACATTTAACCATCTATCTACAATGTCTGAATCTATCTCGCCTTCAAATATGGGAATTTAAAAGTTGGCATGTACCTTGAAGGAAGTGGTGCCTCCAGAGTGACTGCCCGATGAAGATGAATCAAATGTGGGCATCCATCGAAGAATTTGGGAAAAGTTGTCCATCATCACGTTCCTTTTTCGCTTGAGGGATTATTCAAGAAATATTTTGAAAGGATATCCTTATCCCTTGTATTTTTTTTCTTTCACCATGGGAGGTCATGAGGGTTTGTGAGTCTGGTCTGGAAAAGGTTCAACCAATTCGATCCCTTACTCCTTATAACTTGACCTCATTGGGGACATACAAAGAAAAAAAAATATAGAGAAGACTGCTTTAGATACCACTAATATGAACATAGACATGAACACAACATAATACAAATACAACTATAAATATTGAGATGCAACATAAGTAACTCTTCATTTCAATAATATCAATTAAGAACTAAAATATGCTTATAGACATAATGGAAACAAAATAGCTCAGGCGATGGTATCTTATCTCTGAGAAGAGATGTGGCGGATACATGTCTCTAAACTATGTTACAATTAGGCTCAAAGGCCTATTCATTATTGAGAAATAATGGAAAACCCCAAACCTCCAAAAACCTAAGCCTAGGAGGTGAATCACCAAATTTGTGTCCCCCGTTAGGGTAAATTGGTACATCCAGGGTCGTAACTTTGGCATAAAATTTATGTTTGACATGCATAATACCTTGTTAGAAATATATATTCGAGGACTACAAATTTACACTACAAACATGAGTCAAATATTGATTTTTTCCCATTTTCCAAAAAAACATAGTTTAGGGCCTCAAAATGACTCGGGAAGTTGAGGACCCAGTAAATTGCCAAAAATTCTAAATTGTGCTACAATTAAGGAAAATAAAAAACCGAAAGAAAGAATCATGGGGGTCCAAGTGGAATAGGTGAGGGGCCACCAATATCCACCTAGATAATGAAGATTGGATCATCGTCAGTTGCTCAGGGTGGAGAGTCTAAGGATATATGTGGAGTTCCTAGCAGAGGTACTTCATGAAGTGCAGATTTAAGATGATGAGAATGTGTGTAGATGCTTGATATGACATTGGGATTTGATGTGTTTATATTTGTTTGGGTGACATGCGTTGTTTTTGAGTTTTCATTACGATCATATTAGTTATATAATTAGTTTATTACACAATGAGAACTAACACATGAAATTATTATAAGAGCATTCACAGATTCAAAGGATTGATTCAATTTTAGGAGATGAGCAATATTCACATGATTATTTTAGATGGAAGGTTGTTCAGTTATATGAGATGTTGATTTGAAGAGTAGTCTTCTTGATGATGCAATGCCTCTAGGAAGAGATGGATTGTCAAGAGGATTTATTTTTTAGGACAAAAAAATATCTACAATGGTGGAGGATGTCAGGCCTCCATTCTTAAGTTCCCATAAGTCCCAAAAATTAAACAAGTTGAGTTTCTAGATGAGATGAGCATCACATGATTTTTGATGATTGTGTGAAATTTTGGGGTTTTTCCCATGTGAGCGGATAACACCTGGGAGCATAAGAAGTGGACTGAGAGCACTTGAGAGCTCCCAAATGGATAAAAGTACTTAAGTGGAATGAAGGTGCTTGATCCAACATGAGTGAACCCACATTAGAGTGAAACAAAGGTTCCATGGTCTACATGAGTGTTCCCAAGGTGGAATGAGGGCACCCAATCTCGACCAAGCACACATGAATGAACATGCCAAAGATGGAATGAAAGTCAGAAAGAGAGCCAAAGTGTTGGCCCGATAAATGTAGCATCAACTTGACCATTGAACACACCCTTTCACTCATTGTGGCCGAGTATAAATAAACATATGGAAGGAATGAAAAAAAGAAAGGTCAAAGGATGATAAGCAAGATAGAATGAATGGGTGTGAAGGTATATTTACAAATTGAAAGTTCAAAAAAAGTAGAGTATCCATTCAAGAATCCCTTAATCCTCATGATAGAAAAGATTTTAGTTGAGTGGATAACTAGGCATGTGATTTGCAGGAGGAATATACTTAAGTTCTCATACTTAGTTTACAAAAAAAATACGGGATGAGTCTAGACCGAGATATGTTTTCAACACACTTGTGTTGACGAACATTGTGATGAACTTGCGCAAGGAAAGGGTGGAAAATGTGTGGGGTATTTTGAATTTATATTTGGTACTTGGTTTTGGGAAAGCCATTGGTCTATTCTTGGTTAAATTTTGGGAGGATACTGAGGGCCTAACTTATGTAAGTTCAAAAAATTATACTGTAACTTCAAAAAAGTCATTAATATAATTGTAAGGAAAAGAAAATGTCCTCTTCATTATATGTGGTGTGCATTATGTGAGAAATTATATATTGTAGGAATATGATATTAAATTGTACCATAATGATCATATGATATTGTGGACTCCTGTACATGGAGGTGGGCATTAATTTATTTTTATCATTATACTCGTGTTAATATTGCATGTTGGATTATGCACACATAATATATCTAACATGTGAATAAGAAGTACAAGTGCTAGATCCATATTTCGGGAGTCAAGTACTTGTAAATTGGTCACTGCCATTGTGAGGAACCTCGATGATGTTGCACACCCAAAGGGATGCAATGTGCCTTGAATTGAGCAGTGCTCTAGGGACATGAAAATATGGTATTAAACAATTATTTTGATGAGTTTTTTATTAGTCAAAGTGTTATTTTCATAACATAGATCATAAGTATTAATTTTATTTTTTTGTAAGGTCACAATGTTGGAAAGATCATTTTTATCGATATTATTAGAATATATAAGATGTTGGTAATATTTTAGCTTCTAATTATTAACAATTCCTTTCCCATTTCAAAATATAGTTCATATCTATTCAAGGCTAGATATATCAATATTATTAATTTAAATTGTTTCATTTCCATTACAATAGAGAAGCCATATATCATAATCTCTAGTCCAACCTTTCCCATCCTTCATGGTTATTCCTTATATTAAAAATAAATATACCATCCCATCCTCAATCAAGTTGAACAACTTATGTTATATTTTACACATCTAATCATAGCATTATGTTGAGTTCATGATTATAGTACGAAGGGGGGATGGGGGATTGAATCAATATAATATGATGTTTTACTAATTTATAAAAATTCAAATATCATGAAATGTCAATTACATGATAAAACCATAGAACGAAGCATATATGTGGAAACCATTCAGGGAGAAAACCAAAAATCTTGTTTTAATTAGTTGTTCCTTGTAGGCACCAACCTACTATTACAATATTTGTAGGAACAAACCTATAGTTACAATATTTGTAGGCACAAACCTGCAAGAGACACCAATTTCCTTAGCTTTGCGGGCACCAAATTGTTGGAGACAAAAATACCAACTACTTTATAGGAAACAACCTACAAGATACATAGATCCCTTAGATTTTTAGGAACCAACCTTTTGGAGGTATCACCCATTGATATTTGATCTACAATTGTATCTTCTTTTGTCCTCTCTTCTCTTCAATTCTCTAGAACTACCTTTTAAGAATCAACTTTGTACCAGGATTCATCATCTACAATGCACATATCATTGCTGCTAATAATATATTCACGTCATGCTACTAATATATCTTAATTAAGGTACTCACTTGGCCCAATAAAGGCTTTGTATACTTATCCATGTACTATGTCCATAGATCCTTCATTAACCATTCTTCTTGTAGTGCTAACACACTATCTTCTCCTATGCTTATACTCACTATTTTTCACCTCTTATCACACTCTATATAACACAAATCTCACACACTTATCGACATTAACACACTACATATCACTCTAATATTGCAAACCACCCTTGTAATACTAACCATTCTCCCATTTTAGACATTTTCACACCTTATAATGAACCAATCTTGCACTGAAGACCACTCTTGCATATCAATGTAGGCCAATCACATGCTAAAATACACTAACACACCTTACTATAGACCACTTTCAGGCTGCAGATGACTTCCATACTTTAGCACTGAATTTTATATATTTAAACCAATGCCACCTTTAATTTTCTTTGATCTCTAGCTTGGAACATTTTGAGCTAAGGTCATTATTTCAAATATGGTACTTTAGTATATTTGATATCCCTTTAGCCTAACCTCTTTGAAACATAGGTGCTTGAGCACCTCACATATTCCCATATACATGATCAACTCCTTTATCAAAAGTCCACATGATGTTATTATATTAGAACATTGGAACCATTTAGCACCTAGGTGTTAAGGCAACCAGCCATATAGAGCCACATGTTGTGACCAAATTTGTATCATACCGACACCACAAGCTATCAATAAATTTCAATTTTTCCCTGATAAAATATCATCCTACGATTTTTATTCTCTTACAGTGCTTATACCTTAGGTGATATACCTTAGCACCTAGTGATCAAGTGGTTTGAACAGGAACTTATCATATCGAATATTGGGATATTAGATAATCTTATGAACTCACCATTTTCACATCATCCAATATAGAGATATGATGGACAACACTTGACGAACCTTATTTGATAGTTTTCAAGGATTATTTTATTTATCACTCTTGTTAGATCATAAAATTTGGAATATTGGATTTCACCTTATATCAGACTATTTGGTATCATCACATATCACACTATCAGGTGAAAATAACTACACGAGGGAGTGCTACAAAACTCTCACATGGTCAAATATCAAGTAACTCAAACCTTCCACCTCATTCCTCTATCACCTAATCAAAATATGACACATGGTAATTTTGATGTGTCCTTTACCACACGACACTCCTAAAAAATTTTAGAGGTCACTTACTTTTACATATAAGGAAAACCAAAAAACTTAAATCTGGGTGACACATCCCCCACATGGCACTACCACATCACCTACTCTAACAATTTCCCTCCACCTAGAATGGCACATTATTTCTCTATATTTTATCTAGTTGGAAAGCCATAAAAACTGTGATATCATATATTGAGAAAATCACATAAACTAAATTTGGAGTTTTACTCCCTCTTCTTATAGTCATCCTTGGCCTCATATCACCATGTTTCTCCACTTCTTGACATTACTCCATCTATTTCACCTAGGCCCACTAGTGCTTGATCACCCTTCATTAGTTTTGTATTTTATTAAGTGGTTTTAGGGGTCGTTAATGATAGTTTTGGTTGTGGGCAGGGGGAGGTGGTTAATGCGTTCATCATATTCCATGTTCCTTTGGTAGTTTATTTCCCTAATGTAATTTTGTAACCCCATTTTAGTTAAGCATGGAGCTTGTTGGGACCACTCAAAATTAATACAATTTTCTGATCTCATATAGATTGTGATGTATTTATCCAATTTTCTTGTTGATGTTTTGACTCCCCCTATCTTGACATAAATGACCAAATCTCTCCATATACACCTATTTTTTGACTTGGGAATCCACATAGGAATCCCCTTAACTTTAAATTATATGAAAAAACATTATTAAGTATTACTCCCCTTTTCCATAGACAAGAAATCCCAAATTTTGAGCTCAACACCAATTTTCAAAGGGCTCCCCCTATCTATAATATATCCCAATTTGAAATAAATTGAAATTGGCTATACATGTTGAGTATGAGACACTCCCTATCTATCCATGATTATAACTTCAGATATTTGTCTGCAATTCTACTTTTATCTAAGATATTTTTCATTAAGTGCACTCTTGCAACAAACTACTGTGTAACTCACCCTAGATGTATGGAAACATTTATTCAAATTTTCTATTATTTCTAATTGTCTTTAATTAATTTTAATACAACTTAACCCCCCCATAGAAAAATTCTCTTTTCCTGATTGAGTATTTTTTCCTTGTGTGCAATTTTTCCTCTTTTGTAACTCTTATCCTTTTCATACTACTTCCCATGTCTACCAGTTCTCTTTTATCTACAACTTCTTATTTTCCTAAAACCCAACTCCCCTTTCCATTTAGAGGGATGCTCCTTTTGGTGTTAGAATTATTCTCTTTTTTAATTCTCATTTTTTGTAAAGGGATGCTCCCCTTGAACTAATTATTCTCTTTACTTGCAAATTTCCCTAGGGTTTTATAATATAGCATGAGCAAAGAACTATCCCCCTTGAGCTTATGATTCAAGATTTTTTATATGCAATCCTTCCTTTTCAACCAGATTATTATTAATCCTTATGTATTCATTATTTATTTGAGAAATATATGTCAACATTTGTTTTTCTTGTTAATTGAATTTCACTATTTAATTCACTTTCTGTACACAATAGTTAATGATTCATATCCTACAAAATTTAAATTTCATCATTCTTCTCATATGTATCACTCTCTAATGTTCCCATATTTTCACCATGGTTTGAAGTGTCCAAGCCTCCCACTTCTTCTTATATTTTTCTTTTACTAATTAGATGACAAAGATAACACTCTCATACAATAGTATTTTCATTTACCTTCACTAAGGAAATATACATTATCTGAAGTCCTGGTCGCTTTTTCACCAATATTGTAGATCCTTTCCTCCTTATTTGACAATATTTAGAATAAAATGTAATGTAATCATATTTATCAACCATTTTACTTTCACATAGCAAATTGTGCTTTAAACCTTCAAAAAATAGGACATCTTGAGGCTTAGATTTTTCATTATCAAGACTAATCATTCCTTTACCCATTATTTTGGCTAATGTATTATCTTGAAGAGTGACACTTCAACCTTTGAATTTATTTAGAGATAATTTTGATTTTATCTCTTATTATATGGTGTGAACACCCAATATCAACATAAAATTGAGTTTCTTAGTTTTGAACACATAGAACTAGTTGAAATTATTCTTAATTCTATGTCTTCATTTTCCATACCGTTTTTCTTTCTTCTTGCATGTTTTTTTCCGGGATGCGTCATTGATTTTATTCTACAATCACTTTCTTTATGCCCATAGATATTTCATTTGTAAAATCCAAAGTGACTTAATACGTGTGAAAATGGGTTGTATCTTCCAACATTTTTTTCATAAGCACCTATAGATTTGTTACTTACATTTTAGTCATTCATAGAGTTTTTAAAATATCCTATAATGTTATTTCTAACATAGGAATTCCTTGTATAGGATCTACAATATAAAGCTTTATGACCAAAATTATTATTTGAAAAGCAATATCCATAGAAAATTTTTATACTTCGATGAGAACGGTCTTCTTGGGGGAGTAGTTCTTATCAAGCCATTTTGACTATCTTTGTGAGGAGAATTGGACCTATGCTAATTCCTTCCTTTCTAGTTATTCTTGTATTGTTGATAAGGTCATGTCTCTGCTAGTTCGTTGCTTTATTTTTGAATTTTCTTGCCTTGTTGCTAGATCCTTTGAGAACATTAGCATAGTTTATAGGTTTCTCCTCTTTTGGTGTCTTCAAGCTTGATTATGCATTGAATGATTATAATTTTCTTTATTCCAAGACATGTTTTAATAGAGGGATATATTAGGAAGCTAAGAATGTTATCTATTTTTTCAGTCCCTTTTAAAAACTTTAAGTTTAGATATAAGTGAATATTTTCCTTCTCTTGTTCCTTTCTTAATAATATAATCTCTACTTCTAGATTCTCACAATTTATTTATTTTCCTTTCAATTGAATTATTAGTATATAATTTATTTTCTTATCCTCTTCTAGTTCTGTCTTCAGGAGGATGGTTGTTTCTTCATCAAAATTATGCTATTTTTTCTTAGATTTATTTAGCATATCATGCTTCTTTTTTTCTTATTTATTCTAAATATTTCTATTTATTCTAAGGAACTAATAAGTTATCCCTCATGCTCTATCTCTCCATAAACATATTATTCCTTTGAATCTAATTCTCTAGATAAGTGTATTAAGTGTCCATGGCAATGAATAGGAATTCTTCTTTATCTTAATCAGATGCATTTTCATCATTCTCTTATGATGAGCTACCATATTTTTTGGAATAAAATATTTTCTTCCTAAGAGATATTTCGAATTTATGTTTATAACATTTTCCTCTATCTTTATATTCTTATTTTTCATCACTATCTTCCATTTTTTTTTTTTTTCTGTGGACATATAGAACCAATGTGACCTATTCTACAAAAATTAAAACATTTGAATGATAGTTTACTTTTGTATTTTCCATATACTCTTTTTATATTTTTCACAAATTGAGCATATTATTCATCTTCTTTACAGTTGGAATGATCATGGAACCTTTTTCTCGCTGCTTTATTTGATGCTATGAAGGGTACTTCCCTTAATATTGACATTCCTTTTCCTATTCTCATCTTACATGCAATGATGATTCCATGTAGGTCATCCATATTCATGTTTTATATTTCATTCATTTATTAAATGGATGAATTTCTTGCATTAAATTTCAATGGAAGAGATCTCAACAGATTTGGAACAATTATTGATTCATCACTATTTTCATCAAATCCTTTAATAGTATTTACAACCTCACAGACATGAATGGAAATCCCTGCACTCTCTTCTTCTTCATTCATCTTTAAATTTTAAAATTTCATTCTATGAGTTTTACGTTTTTTCCTCTTTACCTTTCCATCTCCTTCATAGCTATTTTTAATCTTGTTCCAAATTTATTTAGTAGATCCACACTATGCTACATTGAAAATTTTATATTCCTAAAGACCACATAAAATAAAATTCATAACTTTTACATTATTTACTAAATCCGTTTTATCATATGAATATTTTCGATGAATTATTGAAACTTGTTAACCATCCATCACAAATAGAAAAAAAACTAGCACCAAGTGACATTCGGTATGTCCTAATCCTAATACTCTATAAGGAATAGCTTCTTCCATCCTACTAACCATTTTGTACCACTCAATTTTATCTTTCATTAGTTAGACTTCTTCTAACGGAACCCACTCTAATACCAACTATTGAGTCACAATTACGCTAAGAGAGGGGGGGAGGGTGGTGAATTAGCATAATACACTTTATTTAATAATTTATAAACATTAAAGCATCATAAAATGTCAATCATATGATCAAACCACAAAAAATAGGATATACCTGAAAAACATTAGGGAAGATGTTATGAAACCAACTCCAAAAATAGAAGAAAAGAGAGATCAACGCCTTAGAAATCAACCACTTCGAGGGGGGAAACCTCCAATACATTACATAAATGAACAATTCTTGGATGATACAAATGAAAAAACCTCCTTCTATATATAGGGGTCCATGGGGTGACATATCCCAGCCGACCTAACAATAATAATGTAAGTGAACAATAATAACAATATGGGGGTTAAAAAGGTACAATAATAACAATAATGGGGCTACACTAATAATAATAAGGGACTACACTAGTAATATGCGTACCTAACATGCCCCTCTCCTTCAAAAAGGAGTTTTCCTCAATGCTTGAGTAGCCCTAGATGCTTTTGTATAAAATTCTCATCCTCCCATGTAGAATCTTTAGTGGGTAAGTTCTTCCACTTGATGAGATACTCTAAAATTGATCAATTTCATAGCTGTCAAGCTTTTGTTTTCGTGACTGATTCAAGTTCCAATATGAATTTTCCTTCCTCATCAAGTTCTGGAAATATTTTTTGAACTGGAATTTTTTCACCTATAACCTTCTTTAATCATGAAACATGGAAAACTGGATGCACTCGCGAAGAAGCAGGAAGCTCCAATTTGTATGCCATCGTACCAATCTTTTGTAACACCTGGTAAGGACCATAGTAATTTTGTGATAATTTATTATCCTTCTTATCTTGCATGAGGGATATTTATTTGTATGGTCGTAGCCGTAAAAATACCCAATCTCGTACATCAAAACTTCTCTCGTTGCATTGTTGATTTGCTTGTTGCTTCATTCGATTTTGTTCCAAATTTAAGTTATCCTTTAAGAGTTGGAGAACTTTCTGTTGATGCTCGATGTGATCTTCCACTGCTTGCACCTTAGAATTTTCTCTCAAAGATGATGTGATGAATGGTGGATGATATCCATAAAGTTCCCTAAATGGGGTAATTTTTGTTGCAGTATGGAAGGAAGTGTTATACCACCATTCAGCCAGAAGTAACCACTTGACCCATTGTGTTTGTTTATCAAATACAAAACAAAGAAGATATCCTTCTAAACATTTTTTTTAGTATCTTAGTTTGACCATCAGATTGAGGATGATAAGATGAATTATGGGCTAGTTGAGTACCCAAACAAGAAAATAATTTCGTCCAAAAATTCCAAGTAAAAATGGGATCTTTGTCGCTTACCATAATTTTTGGGTTTCCATGTAGCTTTTGAATTGTTTCCATAAATGCAGTAGCAACTGTACTTGCTTTAAATGGATGAGATAATGCACAAAAGTGCACATACTTAGTAAGTCTATCAACTACCACCATGATGACACTCTTTCCTTTGGACATAGGTAAAACTATGATAAAATCCATTGAACTCTCCTCCCAACGGTGACTTGGAATGGATAAAGGTTGTAGAAGACCCAGGTTCTTAATTGTCTCAAATTTATTTTGCTGGAAAACCCATCATTCTAACAAAAAATTTTGAATATCAGATTTAAGGCCATCCAAAAAAAAATCTTTCTTCACCCTGTGGTAAATTTTTAAAAATCCTTAGTGCCCTCCTAAAGGAGAAGTGTTAAATTCCAAAAGAAGCTTTTGTTTTAGTTGGGAATTATTACAAATATATAAGCGATCTTTGTACCATAAGGAATAATTTTTCCAACTAAATGTATCAGATGTACTATAATCTTGCTTCAAATTTTGAATTAGTGTGCACACTTCTTCTTCCTTCTTCCATTCATACCTTGCTTCAGTTATCAAAAATGGTTGGATAATAGAAATTGCACAAAGTAATGCTTCCACCTCTTCATCCTTTCTTGAGAGTGCATCTGCAATGACATTTAGCATCCCTTTTTTGTACATGATTTCAAAGTCATAACCCAGCATCTTTGCGACTCATTTTTGTTTCTCTTTCGAAGATAGTTTTTGTTCGAAAAGGTTTTTAAGACTATCATGATCAGTTTTTACCTTGAAGTTCCTTCCCATTAGGTAAGGTCACCATTTCTTTAGTGCATGTAGTATTGCCAACATTTCTTTCTCATAAATAGCTTTTTGTAAATACTTTCCTTTGATTGGACGACTTTCAAAAGGAATGACTCTTCCTTCTTTCATTAAAACAACACCAATTCCATTTCTCAAGGCATCACATTCCACAATAAAGGTTTTTGTGAAGTCTGGCGTAGCTAAGACTGATGCTAGGAACATTTCCTCTTTAAAATGTTCAAAGGCCTTGGTTGCTTCAGGAGTCCATGAAAATGCATCTTTCTTCAATAATGTTGTTAAAGGTGCTAATATTCTCCCATAATCCTTAACAAACTTGCGATAATACCCTATTAACCTAAAAAATCCTCGCAACTGTTTTATGGTTGTGGGGAATTTCCTTTCCTTAATGGCTTTAATTTTGTTAGGGTCCACCTTAACACCCTTGTGAGATACAATATGACCCAGATATTCCACCTCCTATACTCCAAAGAAACATTTGGATGTTTTTGCATATAATTGTTTCTCCTCCAATAGTTTGAGCACCCTATCAACATGTTGAACATGATCCTTCCAAGACCTACTATAGATTAGTATGTCATCAAAAAATACTACCACAAATTTTCTAAGGAAGGGTTTAAAAATGGAATTCTTAAACCCTTGAAATGTAGAAGGTGCATTGGTAAGGCCAAAAGGCATGAAAAAAAATTCATAATGACCCTCATGAGTTCGAAATGTTGTTTTCAGAATATCTTCAGTCTTCATTCTAATTTTATGATATCTTGAATGAAAATCCAACTTGGTAAAAAATTGTGCCATGTAATTCATCCAGTATTTCATCAATCACAAAAATGGGAAATTTATCTTTAATAGTGATCTTATTGAGCTCCCTATAATCTGGACACCTATGCCATGATCCATCCTTCTTGTGCACCAATACTACTGGAGCAGAGAAAGATCTTTGACTAGGTTGAATTATACCAGCCTCTAACATTTTTGCAATCATACGTTCAATTTATCTCTTTTAGACATAAGGATATCTGTAAGGCCTCATGTTTGGATGAACACTTCCAGGAATCAAATGAATATCATGATCATGATCATGAATAGGTGGGAGTCCTTTGGGAGTTCCAAACACCTTGTAATGATTGTTCAAGACCTTTTGGAGATCTAGAGAAATAGATGATTTTGATGTTGGAACTTCTAGGGAGCATAGTTGTGCAATTACGCCTCGTCGTTCTTTCTTCAGAATATTTGTCATGAAATTAGAGCTTATTACCTTTCCTGACTTCCCTGTAACACCCCATATTTTGATTTACTTTCCTTCTAAAAAAAATTTCAAGAAAAGTTCTTGAAAATTAAAAGCTACCATCCCCAAAGATTGTAACCATTGTACTCCTAGTAGAACATCAACACCTCCCATTGGAATGAAAAGCATTAGAATAGCTTGATAATATGGAATTTTCCAGAGAAATTTATAGTTCCTCCATTTGGAACCATCACTTGACATTCCGGTCATGGGTATAAGAAACAATTCAATTCCTTGGCTACCTTACAATGAATAAAATTATCGGTACTACCTGAATCAATCAACACTATTACCTTTTTCTTCTTGATATGTCCTTCTATCTTGAGAGTTTGGGGAGTGGTAATTCCTTCCAATGCATTACACGATATTTTCGGGCTCATTTCTTCCTCTTGTAGGCTTGGTTCCTGGTGTATATCCTCTTCTTTTGAAGTTTCTTGTTCATTTTCTTCCTCCTCTTGACAATCTATGTAAAATAATTTCTTCTCAGCACACTTATGACCTTTAGTGTATTTTATATCACAACTGTAACAAAGCCCCTTTTCTCTTTTTTCTTCTAATTGTTGTGGTGTCAACCTTGTAGGTTGTGGATGTCTAGGAGTAGCAACACTTTGATATTTATAGATGTGAGTGGTAGGCTTCCTTGTCGCCATAATTTTACATTCAATTTTTCTTGCCAACTTGAATGCCTTCTCCAATGAATTAGGTTCCCAAACACAAAATTCATGTTGGATGTTATCCTTTAAAGTCCCTATGAAAAAATCAATCTTGTGTTCCTCTGGAATATCAGTTACCGTTATATTCAATTTTTGGAAGTCTTCAATGTGCTACACCACTGAACCCTTTTGTTTTAGATTTATCAATTGGCTAAAGAAGGTGTTTCTCTTTGTATCCTCATAATTTGCTATCATTTCCTTCGCAAAAATTGACCAAGTGACAATTTTTTGTGGGAGCATATCCATCGATACCATACAAATGCATTTTTTTCTAAATGTAAAGTTGCAATGCGTACCTTTTGTGTGTTTTGCACATTATTGAGATCAAAATATTGCTCCATATGTAGTATCCATGTTACTGTATCCTTGCCATAAAAGTTCCTCATATCCATCTTTGGAATATGGTGGTTCTTCCATCCAACATTAGAGTTTATGAAATCATGATTAAAATTTATTTTGTTCTCATCATGCATTTCGTCTACTATGTTTTCGCCATTAGGAAAAATTTCTTGTATCAACTTTGTCAAACCTTCTATGTCTGCTTTTAGATCATTCTTCATGTTTTCCATGTTGTCTTTCATTTTTTCTTTCATGTCATCCATATTAGCTTCCATGCCAGCTTCCATGCCATCCATCTTAGCTTCCACGCCTTTCTTCAAACCATCCATCTTCACTTCCACGCATTTCTTCAAAAATTCCATTTCATTTTGTGTTTCTCTTTGCGATAACGAAATTTGGTGCACTTGCTCTTGTAATTTTGATAGATCATGTTGCAATTCTTCATCTTCATGAGTCATAGTAGAGGCTACTAAAGGCTTAATTAGTGTTGAATTATTTTTAGGGGGAATTTTGTAACCAAATACTGATATCTATTCTACAGTATGCCCTTGGAATCAATCCAAACTGATTTTTCACACAAGACTTATGCAATTCGAAAAAAATACACACCTTTTTCTTGATTTTGAGGAGCTCGATATTGAAACTGAATTATTTGTGTGATTTCAGATCTTCAATATTTGAAATTTGGCCCTGTAGTATCCCTCTGAAGCTTATTTCAAATGCCACAGGTCTGACTTGATTTGGATTCTTCAAGACAAAGTTATGCCCAGTCTCCCACAATGACTAAATTATGAACTGGTTAAGTAGAGAAAAATTGTACGATGTACCACATGTCACTATTTCTTCCTTCGGCTCTGACATTTCTATACAAGAAACTACAGTTCGTGTAATTGTGGCCACTTTTTACAAAATTCCAATCTGATGCTCAGAGAGAGAGTTATGATGATTTTCCCACGGTCACCTATTTGAGATGAAATTCAGGAGCATGAATAAACCTAACTTCCACAGATGATATCCCCCAAAATGTTGTGAAAAAATCTCTGAAATTTTTCCATGAATTTCCTCAGGATTTCGGTTTCACTATGTAAAAATTTCAGCTTCTGAACCCTTGTATAAAAAAAATTATAGCAAAAATTCCATGATGGCATGTTTAGGTTAAATTCAGGTGTCTGGAAAAATCCCTAACTTCCACAGGTAATATCTCTGAAAATATTGTGAACTAAGATCCGAAAATTTTCCATGACGTTCCTCAGAACTTTCGATTCATGTTGTACAAATTTCAGCGTCTGAACCTTCGTAGAAAACAAGTTATAGCAAAAATTCCATGATGACCTATTTGGAGCAGCCAAACCATAGAACCCAAAGCTCTGATACCAAATGTTATGAAACTAGCTCCAAAAATAGAAGAAAAGAGAGATCAACGCTTTAGAAATCAGCCACTTCAACGGGGGAAACCTCAAATACATTACATAAATGAAAAATTCTTGGATGATACAAATGAAAAAACCTCCTTCTATATATAGGGGTCCATGGGGTCACAATATAATCCTAGCCAAACTAACAATAATAATTTAAGTGAAAATAATAACAATATAGGGGTTACAGAGGTACAATAATAACAATAAGGGGGCTAAAATAATAACAATAAGGGACTACACTAGTAATATGGGTACCTAACAGAAGAAAACAAAAAAATTAATTCTTTTAATTAGTTGTTATATATACACACCAACCTATCATTACAATATTAGTAGGCACCAACCTAAAATTGGAATCATTGCAAGAACCAACCTACAAGAGATGATATTCCCCTTATCTTTGCAGACACTAATTTGTTGGAGTGACCCATCCCCATTTCTTTGTATGCACTAACTTACAATAGAAACTAATGACCTCATGGTTGGTGTGGAGCATGATTATGGGGGGGTGCGGTGCAAATTTTTGGATCCCCCCCTAGCGGGGGGTTTTGGTGGCAACGCCCTTGAAGCTAAAAACATATGTAAAATTTCCTTGTAAAATATTATAATTTCGATTCAATCTGGGACATTCATTAGGTGTATGATATAACGGTAGAAGTTAAGTTTAATTTAGGGTTTTTTTCCCCTAGAATGCAACCCCTCTATTATATGAGGGTATTGTATTGCGGATGTGTATTGTATAAGTATTATAAGTGAGAAACAGAAAGGGGGACTGTGAGAGAGAAAAAAGGATATTACAATGGATTTGCTATAGGTTTTGTATCTTCATTTTGCTGGATAATATAAAGGAATGACTGGTTGTTCGGGGTGGACATAGTCCAAATTGGGTGAAACACATAAATCTGTGTCTCTCTTGTTTTATATGTTTTCTGTGTTTTTTTTCCACATATTTTATGTGTTCCATTGCTCTATCATGTATAATTTTCTAACACTCATACTAGTAGGCATCAAGCTATTGGAGGCACTAATCCCTACTTATCTATCATCCATAAATTTATCTTATTTGGTTTTTTTTCTCTTCTTCAATTCTAAGCATTAGCTTTTCACCAGGTGCTTCACCCTATTCAATTTTTATATCCCTTTATATACTTCTAAGATATTCATTACACACTACTCAAATATATTAGTTAAGGAACTTTCTTAGCCCATTCAATCCTATGTTTAGTTATCCCTGTGATTTGTCCATAGATAACTACTCTTCTTATGGTGTTGAAATACTATCTTATGTCACTCTTATACTAACTATTTTACACTTCTTATCACATTCTGTACAACACATATCTCACACATTTATCAACACCACCACACTATATGTTGTGAAACTAGCTCCAAAAAGAGAAGAAAAGAGATATCAATGCCTTAGAAAAAACCCACTTTGAGGGGACAACCTCCAATACGTTACATGAATGAACAATTCTTGGATGATTCAAATTACAAAACCTCCTTTATATATATAGGAGTCCATGGGGCCACAATGTAATCCTAGCCGACCTAAAAATAATAATTTAAGCGCACAATAATAACGATATGGTTGTTACAAGGGTAAAATAATAACAATAAGGGTGTTACAACAATAAGGGACTATACTAGTAATATAGGGACGTAACATGACCCGATCCTTCAAAAAACTGTTGTCCTCAACATTTGAGTAGCTCTGGATGGTTCTGTATAAAATTCTCATCCTCCCATGTAGAATCTTCAGTGGGTAAGTTCTTCCATTTGATAAGATACTCGGAAATTGATCGATTCTGTAGCTATCGAGTTCTTGTTTCCATGACTGCTTCAGGTTCCAATATGATTTTTCCTTCCTCATAAAGTTCTAGAAATATTGTTTGAATTGGAATATTTTAACCTATAACCTTCTTTAAGAATGAAACATGGAAAATTGGATGCACTCATGAAGAAGCAGGAAGCTCCAATTTGTATGCCATAGTACCAATCTTTTGCAACACCTTGTAAGGACCATAGTACTTTGGTGATAATTTATTATCCTTCTTAGCTTGCTTGAGGGACATTTTTTTGTATGGTTGTAGCCGTAAAAATACCAGTCTCCCTACCAATAAACTTCTCTCGTTACGTTTTTGATACGCTTTGTTGTTTCATTCGATTTTGTTCCAAATTCAGGTTGTCCTTTAAGAGTTGGAGAACTTCTTGTTGATGCTCGATGTGATCTTCCACTACTTGAACTTCTGTCACTTACATTATTCTTTGGGTTTCCATGTAACTTTTGAATTGTTTCTGTAAATGCAGTAGCAACTGTACTTGCTAAAAATTGGTGAGATAATGAACAAAAGTGTGCATACTTAGGTAAGTCTATCAGCTACCACCATGATGACACTTTTTCCTTTACACTTAGGTAAAACTGTGATAAAATCCATTGAAATCTCCTCCCAATGTTGACTTGGAATGGATAAAGGTTGTAGAAGACTCGGGGTCTTAATTGTCTCAACTTTATTCTGCTGGAAAACCAAACATTCCGCTACAAAATTTTGAATATCAGATTTAAGGCCATCCCAAAAAAATTCTTTCCTCACCCTGTGGTAAGTTTTTAAAAATCCAGAGTGTCCTCCTAAAGGAGAAGTGTGCAATTCCAAGAGAATCTTTTGTTTTAGTTGGGAATTATTACAAATATATAAGCTATCTTTGTACCATAAGGAATCATTTTTCCAACTAAATGTATCAGATGTACTAGGATCTTGGTGCAACTTTTGAATGAGTGTCCACACTTCTTCATCCTTCTTCCATTCATCTCTTTCTTCAGTTATCCAATTTGGTTGGATAATAGAAATGGCACAAATCAATGCTTCCATCTCTTCATTCTTTCTTGAGAGTGCATCTACAACAACATTTAGCTTCCCTTTTTTGTAGATTATTTCAAAGTCATAACCCAACATCTTTGTGACCCATTTTTGCTGCTCTTCTGAAGATAGTCTTTGTTCCAAAAAGTGTTTAAGACTATCATGATCATTTTTTAACTTGAAGTGTCTTCCCATTAGGTAATTTCCCCATTTCTATAGTGCATGCAGTATTGCTAGCATTTCCTTCTCATAAATAGGTTTCTGTAAATACTTTCCTTTGATTGGAAGACTTTCAAAAGCAATGGGTCTTCCTTCTTGCATTAAAACAACACCAATTCCATTTCCTAAGGCATCACATTCCACAATAAAGGTTTTTGTGAAGTCTAGCGTAGCTAAGATTGGTGCTAGGCACATTGCCTCTTTAAGATGTTCAAATGTCTTGGTTGCTTCATTACTCCATGAAAATGCATCTTTCTTCAATAATGTTGTTAGAGGTGCTGCTATTCTCCCATAATTCTTAACAAACTTTCGATAATACCTTGTTGACCCGAGAAATCTTTGTAACTAATTTATGGTTGTGGGGACTTTCCATTCCTTAATGGCGTTAATTTTGTTAAGGTCTACCTTAACACCCTCGTGAGATACAATATGACCCAGATATTACACCTCTTGTACTCCAAAGAAACATTTCAATGTCTTTGCATATAATTGCTTCTCCTGCAATAGTTTGAGCACCTTGTCAACATGTTGAACATGATCCTTCCATGACATGTTGTAGATTAGTATATCATCAAAATATACTAGCACAAATTTTCTAAGGAAGGGTTTGAAAATGGAATTCACCAACCCTTGAAATGTAGAAGGTGCATTGGTAAGGCCAAAAGGCATGAACAAAAATTCATAATGACCCTCATGAGTTCAAAATGTTGTTTTCGGAATACCTTCAGTCTTCATTCTAATTTGATGATATCCTGAACGAAGATCCAACTTGGTAAAATAAATTGCTCCACTGAATTCATCCAATAATTCATCAATCACAGGAATGGGAAATTTATCTTTAATGGTGATCTTATTGAGCTCCCTATAATCTGGACACATGCACCAGGATCCATCCTTCTTGTGTACCAATACTACAGGAGCAGAGAAAAAACTTTGACTAGGTTGAATTATACCCGCCTCTAACATTTCTACAATCATACATTCAATTTCTCTCTTTTGGACATAAGGATATCTATAGGGCCTGATGTTTGGAGGAACACTTCTTGGAATCAAATGAATACCATGATCATAATCACGAATAGGTGGGAGTCCTTTTGGAGTTTCAAAAACCTTGGAATGATTGTCCAAGACTTTTTGGAGATCTGCAGAAATAGATGATTTTGAAGTTGGAACTTATAATAGGCATAATTGTGCAATTATGCCTCATTTTTATTTCTTTAGAGGATTTTTCATGACATTAGAGCTTATTATCTTTCCCGGCTTCCCTGCAATACCCCGTAATTCGAATTCCTTTCCTTCTGAAAAAAATTTCAATAAAATTTCTTGAAAATTAAAATCTACCGTCCCCAAAGATTGTAACCATTATACTCCTAGTTCAAAATCAGCACCTCCCATAGGAATGGAAAGCATTGGACTATTGAATACATATTCCCCCATGGTTAGCTTGATATTATGGCATTTTACAGAGAAATTTATAGTTCCTCCATTTGCAGCCATCACTTGACATTCTGGTGCTGGGTATAGGAAACAATTGAATTCCTTGGCTACCTTACAATGAATAAAATTATGGGTACTACCTGAACTAATCAACACTATTACCTTTTTCTTCTTGATATGTCTTTCTATCTTGAGAGTTTGAGAAGTGGTAATTCATGCCAATGCATTACACGATATGGCCGGACTCATTTCTTCCTCTTCTTGGGTTGGTTCTTGGTGCTCTTCTTGTTCATTTTCTTCTTCCTCTTCACAATCTATGTAAAATAATTTCTTCTCAACACACTTATGATCTTTAGTGTATTTTCTATCACAACTGTAGCAAAGCCCTTTTTCTCTTTTTTCTTCCAATTGTTGTGGTGTCAACCTTGTAGGTTGTGGAAATCTAGGAGTAGCAACACTTCCCTCTTTATAGATGTGAGTGGTAGGCTTCCTTGTCGCCATAATTTTACATTCAATTTTTCTTCCCAACCTGAATGCCTTCTCCAATGAATCAGGTTCCAAAATGCGAACTTCATGTTGGATGTTATCCTTTAAAGTACCTATGAAGAGATCAATCCTGTGTTCCTCTGGAATATCAGTTACCCTTATATTTAATTTTTGGAAGTCATCAATGTGATCCCCCACTAAACCCTTTTGTTTGAGATTTATCAATTGGCTAAAGAAGGTGTTGCTCTTTGTATCCTCATAATGTGCTATCAGTTCCTCCATAAAAATTGACCAAGTGAATTTTTTTTTACGGGAGCAAAGCCATTGATACCATACAAATGTATTTTGTTCTAAATGTAAAGTTGCAATGCATACCTTTTGTTCGTTTTTCACATTATGGAGATCAAAATATTGCTCCATCTATAGTATCCACGTTACAGGATCCTTTCCATCAAACTTCCTCATATCCATTTTTGGAATATGGTGGTTCTTCCCGCCAACATTAGATTTTATTGAATCATGATCAACATTTATTTTGTTCTCATCATGAGTTTCCTCTACTATCTTTTCACCATTAGGAAAAATTTCTTGTATCAACTTTGTCAAACCTTCCATGTCTGCTTTTAGATCATTCTTCATGTTTTCCATTTTCTCATCGATGTTAGCTTCCATGTCATCCATCTTAGATTCCATGCTATCTTCCATGCCATCTATCTTAGATTCCATGCCATTCCTCAAACCATCCATCTTAGATTCCACAACTTTCTTCAAACCAGCAATCTTAGTTTCCATGCCTTTCTTCAAAACTTCCATGTCATTTTTTGTTGCTCTTTGCTAGAGTGAAATTTGTTGCTCTTGCTTTTGTAATTTTGATATGTCATGTTGCTGTTCTTTGTCTTCATGAGTCATAGTAGAGCCTTCTAAAGGCTTAATGGGTGTTGAATTCTTCTTAGGGGCCATTTTAGAGTCCAATACTAATATCTATTCTACAATATGCCCATGGAATCAATTCAACATGATTCTCCAAACAAGACTTATACAATTCGGGAAAAAAATACACACCTTTTACTTGCTTTTGAGGAGCTATATATTGAAATTGAATTATATATATAATTGTGAATCCTAAATATCTAAAATTCGGCCTTGTAGTAGCCCTCTGAAGCTTCTTTCAATTGTCACAGGTCTGACCTGATTTTGATTCTTCAAGGGAAAGATATCTCCAATCTCCCAAAATGACCCAATTATGTACTGGTTCAGTAGAGCGAACTTGTATGAATTTCCACGTCTTCCTGTTTTCTCCTTTGGCTCTAAAATTGATAGAAAAGAAACTAAATTCTGTGTACTTATGTCCAATTTTTACATAATTCCAGTCCGATGCTCAGAGAGAGAGCTATGAATATTTTCCCACGATAACCTCTTTGAGATGAAATTCGGGAGCCTGAAAAATACCTAACTTCCATAGATCATTTCTCCAAAAATATTGCAAAACAAGCTTTGAAATTTTGTGACGATGTTCCTCAAGATTTCAGCTTTGCTCTCCAAACATTTCAGCTTCTAAAGCTTTGTATAAAATTTTTTATAGTGAAAATACCGCGATGACCTGTTTTGGTTCAATTCAGGAGCTTGCAAAAAGCCCTAACTTCCACAGATCATATCTCCTAAAATATTGCGATCCAAGTTCTGAAATTTTGCGACAATGTTCCTTAGGAATTTGGCTTCGCACTCTAAAACGTTCAGCTTGTAAGCCTTTGTAGAATAAAAGTTATAACGAAAATTCCACGATGACTAGTTTGGAGCAGTGAAAACCCTAGAATCCAAAGCTCTGATACCAAATGTTGTGAAACCAACTCCAAAAAGAGAATAAAAGAGATATCAATGCCTTAGAAATAAGCCACTTTGAGGGAGAAACCTCCAATAAATTACATGAATGAAAAATTCTTGGATGATTAAAATTACAAAACCTGCTTTCTATATATAGGAGTCCATCGGGCCACAATGTAATCCTAGTGGGGCCACAATGTAATCCTAGCCGATCTAACAATAATAATTTAAGGGCACAATAATAACAATATGGGGGTTACAAGGGTACAATAATAACAATAAGGGGGTTACAAAAATAAGGGACTATACTAGTAATATAGGGACCTAACACTATACATCAACCTTGCACTGCAAACAATATACAACTCTCGCACTGGAGAACAATCTCATAATTTAAAAACAAATTTTAGGTATTTAAACCAATGCAGACTTTAATTTTTGTTTATCTCTCACTCAAAACTTTCTGATATTACCTCATTATTTATTGCATAGTTCTTTAACATATTTTAGCTCCCTTTAGTCAAACCCATTTGAAACATAGGTTCTTGATCACCTCAAATATCCTCATATATTTGACTAGGCCCTTTATCATATGTCCATGTGTTGTATTATACTATAACATCAATCAATTATCACCTATCCATTAAGGAAATTAGGAGCATAAAACCACATTCCATGAGCAAACTTTTCACCATATTGACACCTCGGGCTATTGGGGACTTCTCAAACTTTCCTTTGTAAAACATCATGATAGGATTTTGATGCTCTAAGTGTGCTTAGCCTTTAGGAACTAGACCTTAGCATCTCGTGACCAATTTTTGTGACTAGGCGCTTACCATATTGGATATGGATATATCAAATAATCATATGAACCTGCCCTTTTCACACCACTCTATATAGCGATATAATAGACAAAAATTGGCATACATATTTTTAGTTCTTAGCAATTATTTTATCTATAATTCTTGTCAAATTGAAGATACTATGATATCAAGTCTCACCTTGTATTGGGTTATCACATGTCATCTCTGTAGTGTTCCATTTTCGGGAATTTTTGCAATAGGGTCCTCAAGGACGATGTATAAGGAATCAGATGTGAAAATAAGCTGAAAGGGGGATTGGATTGCCATTTTGACTCACTAAACACTCTCTTCCAGAAGATTAGCTCAAATAAATAATCCTAGAGGGGTTATTCAGATCTCCCCAAACTAGGTCCCTTAGGAAACTGCTCAAATAGAGAGCCTACAACAATACATGAACACAATCATGAAACTCTACACATCTGAATACAAAATAAAATGAAATATAATACAACCATCATGTTCATTAAGATATCAACTACAATATACAGAAATAGCTTGAGGGACAAGCCACTCAAGCTACTGGAAACAATCTCCAATGATCAAACTATGAAATACATGAGTTGCTTCCACTGCACAAAATGTCGAGAAGTAGTGACAACGCTATCTATATCATGGTAGCTGCTACAATAGATACATATACATGAAATATGGCTGAAATATATAAATAAATTCCCAAGAATAGAAGAATGGGCTCTAATACAAGATTTCTAGCCAATCTAGGAGAGATTGCTAGAAATGCTGGAAAATGTACAGTGTGACAAGTAAGTTGTCACTGAAACTGAATCAAAATATAAAACAAAGCTATAGAAGATATGATATGATAATTCCCTCCTCTGATAGTGAATCTAAGAAAAAGGTTGGTCCCTTTACTTAGAAAAAACTCCTCCTGATAAGCATAAATGGCTCTCCCAACAACTGCCTCTGAAAATAACGCAGTTTTTTCCCAAGACTACGCTATGAGAGATGGTGAGTGTTTGGCCTAGTGCCAAAGATATGAAAATAATCCCGGGAGTCCTCCTCAATTATCCTCCAATGAATAGTTGAGCCCTCCACTGGAAAACAAGCTAGAGAATGACTCAATGAGTTCCTCTGTTGCTACTCCTAGCAACACAACATTAATCTGCTGCAGAAATAATGTTGTAGCTGCAGAGATAAGCTTGGCCAAATGATGGAATGAGGAAATGAAGTACAAGCCCTATCCTTTATTGAGGATGAGGTAGGGATTCCTGACCGAGAACACCCTTGGGTGAAGAACACTACAAACCCTGATAAACAACCCGGGGATGCAAGTGTTTGGAGACCCAACGAAAATAACAAGCCAATGCATAATGAAAATGGGCTACCATATCCTCCTTATAAATCAAAGGAAAATTTCTCACCATGGGTCCCATTCACACTTGCTTCTATCTCAAGCAAGTGAAGCCTCCACTAAAACTGCATTTTCCAAGTAGGTGCAATGTATCTAGACAAATTTAGTTGACTTTGTCAAAATGACTAGATCAATCTTGATCCAATCCTATTCACACCATGTGGTGCTCAATCCAGCTGCTTTATTATCCCTCCTTTCACACAAGGAGTGTTATTTCTCCATAAAAAGGGGTTAAGGTGTCTCCTTACCCATTTTATTTAACAAAATAAAAATATGCTAACTATAATGTTCCATTTTAGCTTGAGGCTAAAGTTGGGAACATTACAAGCCCGATTTCACTACAAACTTCCCCAAAATTTCCAAATTCGCTCAATTCCATGGTGTGCAAGTAAATTAAGATTCCTTCCATTGCTAGTGAAGAGGTTTTTCTTAAAATTTATGATGGTTTAGTGTGATAAAAATCAAACCCTACCTCCTTCCAAATTTTCTCAAAAACAATTGTCTAGGGCTACATTTGTGTCTTTGCTACCAAGTCCACTCCATCACTCCCTCATTCTTTCACTCCTTCATTCATTCTTCACTTTCATACACTCATTCCCTAATTCTCATATTCCAAAAGTTCCACTATCCTAAACCCTAGTTACAAATCCTAAACCTTAATTGATG
Source organism: Pinus albicaulis (assembly GCA_034641835.2). Lineage (NCBI taxonomy): Eukaryota > Viridiplantae > Streptophyta > Pinopsida > Pinales > Pinaceae > Pinus > Pinus albicaulis. The sequence goes on along the minus strand of CM076575.1, from coordinate 1,575,644,119 downwards.
TCTCTAAGCCCACATATAACTCTCTAAACCCTACTCACATCCTTAAAACTCTTACTCCCATCCCTAAGCCCACATATAACTCCCTAAACCCTACTCACATCCCTAAAACTCTTACTCCCATCCCTAAACTCTATTCACACATAAATTTTTACACTCTCTTCCGTACACTCTACCCATTTCATTCCTCCACCATATTTTCACATTGTTATCCACAAAACCATCCATGTATAACCACATTTTTCAAAACCAAAGGAAAACAATGGAAAGAGACAATGATCATGGGTATGAGCAAGAGATTGAACATGACTGGGAATATTGGCTTGAGAGGAAAAACTTGCACTTGGGAAAGGATGCTAGAGAAGGCCAAAAAAGAGAAAAACATGTTGAGGCACATGGCCAACCATTACTGGGCGAGAAACCATGTGTGCAAAGCAAGAATCAGGAACTTGAAGGCCAAGTTGAAGAAGGTATCAAAGAGGTGAAAAAGAATGATAGACTTTAGATCTTGGCTGAGGCTTCCTTGGCCCAACACGACACTTAATGGAGGACACTTCACCCAAATTTCAAAAAATTTGTGACACATTTTGCATTTTTGGAATATTTGGGCCAAAACACAGGTTTTTTTGCCCAATGCACCATGCCACCTGGCGCTCGCTTTTGATGGGGGACTCCTTTTGATGAAAACTCAAAATTTTTAGATTTTGCATGGAAAAATATTCATGCCTACCAATGGCCCACAAATTTTGACAGGTTTTGGGCTTCCAAAAAGGTCAAAAACACCCCAAAAAATGACCTTTCTACCCCTTTTTTGGCAGAAAGGAAGCAATATTGGGAGAACTCAGTTTTGGAGGGGAAAGTGGAGGCCAAATTCAAAAATTCTACTTTTTCTGGATAGTAGACAGGCATACCTTTCTAACAAGCCCACTTGGAGCAAATTTTGACATCGGGAAGGCCTCCAAAATCAGCTGCAAACAGGCGCTACGCATAGGGAAATCAGGCATGACGCATTGGAGGAATTTTGCTCATTTTTGGTCTAAAACTCTGTTTTTCGCCTAGTTTTTTCACAGTTTGAATTTTGTCCTTCTAGTTGTCAAAATCATGATGTAATTTAATGTGACATGATGGATTTTGATGTAATTTTTCTAAATTTTCACTCATATAGGTAGATGCATCCATCAAAGGGTAGTTTGCAATTGAATGAATCAGTTTCCTAGTTTTTAGAGGCAAGCTGTTCCACTGCCTACTTTTTAGTTCTTAGTTTAGATTTTGTTGGAATAGCTCCTAATATTATGAGCTCGACCCCTAGAGGCTAGGATGAGTTGTTGTTTGCCTATATCTTATGTTTTATCAATCATTAGCATGGTTGGACTTTTGGGAATGCTTTGAGAATTATTGTACATTCATCTCTGCAGTTTGGCAAAGGAATAGACCAGGGTTTGCAGCACTCTATGGGATTCATGTGGCATCTTGCTTTGATATTGTGTTTCTCTCTGTAAATGTAAGTTTACTTGTGTTTTATGTATGCCATTTTCTCTCTTATTTCTTCTTAACTTAAACAAACAAGGATAAAGGTAGAATCTATTGAAATTGCAGTGCTCTACCTAGGGTTTGTTTAGTTATCTATGTTTTTAGATGTTTCAAGAGGATCCCTAAAGGTTTCTTGCCATCTTTGACTCCTCACCTGTCTAAATCTCTCCATTTCATTCAAATTCAAGTGTCAAATAAATTTCCTTCCTTGCCCCATTGAGATCTCTACAAAACTGAGCCTCATTCCCCATACCCAAAATTTGCCTTTCCATTTGAGCCAACAAAACCTCATTAAATTCAATCGAACTCTTTTGTACACATACCTAGCCTAAAATAAGTCCTCATATCAAGTCATCTCAAGCCTCATTAATTATTTTTGCTGATATTGACAAGGAGAGATTCCTCTCCCGATCTGGTAGGGCTAGCTACCAGGTTAAGCATGGTTTGATGTTACTCTAGATTCTGCCTTTCTTAGCCTGAGGTAGATTTACGCCATAACATTTCTCACATGTTAAAATACTTGGAATCCCTTGCATGGAAACAAGGAATCCTCCCATAGAAGCAATAGCTTCCCTCTCATCTCCATGTGGTGATGGATCTTCCTCCAATATGACAGCACTGTGGATTATTTCATGCACATTCTCTTCATCAATATGTGAGTATGTCTCCCCTTCAATGAGAGACCATGGATTTTTGTCTTCTTCTGAAAGAGGGATCTCCATATTATCACAAATAGAAGAGTGCCCTTCATATAATAGGGATATTGCCTTTAGCAAGTCATCATACACATTTTTATCCCTTTCAAAAATATGGAATGGAGTTTGTTCCATGGTTTTCTCCAATGCATGCAAAGTGTTTGATGTTTTGTTACAAAGAGATTCACCATGATTTTCATCAAATTGTCTCACCAAACCTTTATTGAATCCATCATGTGATTCTAAATTTTCATGATAGCATGAAATAGAATTTCCAAACCATAAACCATGAGCCATACCTTTGAGTTGCAGCGCTGCTCCTCCAATGGCCTCATCCCCTTTCTCCATCCTTCTGGTAGTGCAAGTGGAAAATGAAATATGCTGTGGATATGCATGTGTGGCTAAATGCTCACACACATCACAAAATTAACTAGGGCTTGCTTCATTCACAAACCCTCTTAGAAAATATTCCCAATTTTCCCTTTCTTTCTCCTCAAGATATTCAATTATACCCTCCAGGGTCTGGAAAAGAAGAAGGGAAACCTCCTCTTCCATCATTCCTCTTTTTCTGTACATCTCCTCTTCTAAATTAAGAGCTTCTCCTTCTAATTAAATTCTATCTTGGGCTGCACAGCTGTAAAGTTCCCTTCTTAGGAATATCAAAATTTTATTCCAGAGATTGACTACAGGGGCATTTATTGGATATGTCACCTTTGAACAAAGGATGAGATCTAGAGGCTACCTGGCCATCTGTAGACTCTATCTATAGAGTTTGAAATCTTCCTCCTTTTTTGATTTAACACTTTGGCTTGAAGCCACAGGCTGAGCCAAAGATCATGCTCTGATACCACTATAGTGTTCCATTTTCTAGAATTTCTGCAATAGGGTCCTCAAGGACACTGTATAAGGAACAAGATGTGAAAATAAGCTGAAAGGGGGCTTGGATCGCCTTGTTGACTCACTAAAAAATTCTCTTCCAAAATATTATCTCAAAGAAATAAGCCTAGAGGGGTTATTCAGATCTCCCCAAACTAGGTCCCTTAGGAAACTGTTCAAATAGACAGCCTACAGCAATACATGAACACAATCATGAAACTCTACACATATGAATACAAAATAATATGAAATATAATATGACCATCATGTTCATTAAGATATCAGCTACAATATACAGAAATATCTTGAGGGACAAGCCACTCAAGCTACTGGAAACAATTTCCAATGATCAAACTATGAAATACATGAGTTGCTGCCACTGCACAAAATTTCGGGAAGCAGTGACAACACTGTATACATCATGGTAGCTGCTGAAATAGATAAATATACATGAAATATGGTTGAAATATATAAATAACTGCCAAATAATAGAAGAATGGGCTCTAATACAAGATTTCTAGCCAATCTAGGAGAGATTGCTAGAAATGCCGGAAAATGTACAATGTGACAAGTAAGTTGTCAATGCAACTAAATAAAAATATAAAACGAGGCTATAGCAGATCTGATATGATAATTCTCTCCTCTGATAGTGAATCTAAGCAAAAGGATAGTCCCTTTACTTAGAAGCAACTCCTCTTGATAAGCACAAATGGCTCTCCCAGCAACTGCCTCTAAAAGTGATGCAGTTTCTACCCAAGAATACGCTGTGAGAGATGGTGAGTGTTTGGCCTGGTGCCAAAGATCTAAAAATAAGGCTGGGAATCCTCCTCACTGATCTTCCAATGAATAGCTGAGCCCTCCACTGCAAAACAAGCTAGAGAATGACTCAATGAGTTCCTCTGTTGCTGCTCCCAGCAACACAATGTTAATCTGCTGCAAAAGTAACATTGTAGCTGCAGAGATAAGCTTGGCCAAATTATAGAATTAGGAAATGAATTCCAAGCCCTCTCCTTCCTTGAGGATGAGGTAGGGATTCTCGACCGGAAACACCCTTGGGTGAAGAACACTACAAACCCTACTAAACAACCTGGGGATGCAAGTCTTTGGAGACCCAATGAAAATAACAAGCCAATTCATAATGAAAATGGGTTGCCATCTCCTCCTTATAAATCAAAGGAACCTTTCTCACCATGGGTCCCATTAACACTTGCTTCTAGCTCAAGAAAGTGAAGCCTCCACTAAAACTGCGCTGTCCAAGTAGGTGCAATGTATCTAGACAACTTTAGTTGACTTGGTCAAAATGACTAGATCAATCTTAATCCAATCCTGTTCACACCATGTGGTGCTCAATCCAGCTACTTTATTATCCCTTCTTTCACACAGGGAGTGTTATTTCTCCATAAAAAGGGGTTAAGGTGTCTCGTTACCCATTTTATTTAACAAAATAAAAATATGCTAACTATAATGTTCCATTTTAGCTTGAGGCTAAAATTGGGAACATTACAATCTCATATTGAGCTATATGGGGAAAAAATATATTCGGAAGTTTTGTAAAACCTAAGGACCTCAAGCCTGCCACCTCATTCCTCTATCCCCTAAACCTTTACATGGATAACAAGCCAAAAACTATAAATTTAGGTGATATGTGTCCTCCACTTGCCACTTCCATGTCATTTTCTCTAATACTTATCCTCCTCCTTACACGTCACATCACTACATTTTCATTTAATCAATTGGCATGTCATGAGCATTAGGACATCAAATATCAGGAAAATCTTGTTAACCTGTGCATGTAAAAAATTTCCTATATGCCTGATGATCTAAGAGATTGAGGGATGTTAGTGTGGAGCGATAAAAAGGTGTCTTTTTAACTCCTAATTACCTTCACATTAATTGTCAACCCAGGGACGAATTTTTATTTCAAGAGTGTACTCAGTCTGAGGCGGCTATTTACTCAAGAGTAATGTTTTGCAGTATGGTGCTTAAAATCCAAAAGTAAATGAAAGCTGGAAACAAAATCTAATTGGAACAGCAAGAAATTGAAATGTTCTAAACTAAATCATTCACTCAAACAACCATCAATCGAGGATATAGTAGCAATAACTCATTCCTCTGGATATTGATGCAATTGAAATCAAACCGGAACAAGACAATCAATATAGGAACGAGGAAGCAATAACCAATGTTCTCTACAGTTGAGAGTCCTGCTTTAAAGCAAGTAAAAGGAAATCGAAATTGAACTAAAGCTGCTATTGAAAGTAAACTAGGAAAACTCTTTAAAAGCACTCTTGCAATGAATCAACAGAAATGAACAGCAAAGCTTCATCTAACAAAAATGATTTATTAATGGAAAGGAATAACAATGCTAAAATACTAGAATTAAACAACAATCTTAAATGGAACCGAACAGCAAAACTAAGTCATTAGAAAGACACAGCAACTATAAATGTAATTGAATCAACAACCTATCAGCATGAACATTAATCACAGTTATTGAAGCAACAACAATCGTAGTTATAATTTAATAGTAACTTAATTGAACAACCATTGAAATTATAACGGAGCAGTAATTAAATGAACCATAGTCTTAATTAGATAGCGCAGCATTAGATCAGAATTATCAACATGACATTTCAAGTTATAATTAATAATTCTATCACTCACGCAATCCAATTATGATTTCAATATAACAAAGCAATTATGTGAAATGTTCATAAACAAAAGATTACTGAACAAAACAATTTAAAGAAATGAAAAGGAAATCAAACCATCACACGGCAGCAATTGTAAAGATATGATACACAGCAGCAGCAGCGTACTCCACCAGAGGCTGGGCCCTTAGCCGCCAGCGGACGCTGCTGGGTTACTTCAGAATGAAAAGAATGAACAACAACTCCCAAATCATGTATTAATCAGCAAATTGTGGAATCATTACAACAACAAAGGCTTGAGAATTACAGCATGCAACAATCCCTATCCTATCATGAATAATCCACCATCATTCTTCATCATTTTTCCACCATTTTTCATCCCCAAATCATCCCCCAAATCATCCCCATCTCTGATCTCATTTCTCATTTAAATGGAGAGAGATCAGAGAGAAGTTACAATAAAGATAAGTATAACATGATTTCTATTACAAAATTGGTTTTCTTCTAACCATTTGATCAACAAGAACAAGGCGAATTTGGCTTTGCAGCTGAGATTTGGAGGACAGCCGCAACAACAAATCTGAGAAAATCATGCTCAAAGAACCCTGCGTTTCTCTCAGTACAAGCCGAATTTCGGCAAACCGTTCTTTACTAAAGCTAATTGGGTCCGTTCTGGACAAAACCCATGTTCCAGATTTTCCAGATTCATCTTCATTTGCTCAGAATCTCAACCGCAAAACTGTCACTTCTTATTCCAGCGCATTTCTGAGTTGGCACTTTTAATGATCAAATATTCAATCTGGAAATTATCTTAGAGGCTAAAAATGGTGAATAATGTTACAACTGATTTATTAAAACTATCATTGATAAAATAATTCATAATCATCAATTTATTAGAAATAAAGGAGAATAAATAACATTCATTCATAAGAGCATAAATCATTATAAAATGGATTTATGTAATAAATTATAATAAATGACATGATGAAGAATAATAGAAATGGGTGGAATAAGCGTTCAAAAGTGATAATAATAATGGTATATTAACGACCCAACAGTTAGCACTTAGGAACTATACTTTACCACCTTATGAATAGGGCCTTGATTAAGTGTAACACCCTCCTCCCACGTTTACCTAAGTTGATTGGTCCGCTGGGGTAAGCATGTGATGAAAGGCTACTACAATATGATTCAAACTAATAGGTCAACTTAAGGAAGTAGAACTAATAAAATACCACCAAATTTATCATCCACACAACCAAAAAAACCTATAGAAGCTACCATACCTTTCCAAGTGACAAATTTCTAAGGAAACTCAACAAACTCAACAATTCAAGCTCCCAGAGACCCAATCTCTCCCTTCTGAAGCCCTCAAAGTGGCTATGGGTACTAGTCGTTCCCATGACCCTGCCTGAGTGCGACTGTGGCCTTATTCTGCCAGTGATATACCAGCGACTTAGAGATTTAAGGCTAAATTCCAGGGCTAGGATGCGGTCACTGCCCCAAACTTCATTAAATTTACAGAAATGAAAAGAAACATAGAGACAATGATGCCAATGTAAATTATTGAACAAATACTTGAATGAACCCATACTAGCCATGATAGGAATTTCGTCAAATATGTCACAAATATGGATTCTACAAGTCATAATAACATATCTCGTCATATGGGTCGAATACTTATATGAGAATCGCTAAGAAAAAATGATTCCTTATATCATTAGTTGCATTACTATCTATTAGGTCATATATTCATTTATGATTCATTTATAAGTTAAAATATGATAAGAGCCATACATCATCATTATCATAACACATGCTCATAACCAACATATAACCAACATAAATAATAAGGATACAACAACCATAGAATCCACATATGAACCAATACATTTTCACACAAATTACCAAGGAGTAGAAAATATTATTGATGAATGGAAAAGCCAACCTGGTATGAGATTATGACGTTCCACTCGACCATATATTGGCTAAACCAAATATCTCTTCATCTAGTTACCCCCCTACCATATTCCAAGCATGAATGTGGGACTTAAAACCAAAATAACCAACTAGGGATTCTTGAGGCTAAACCACCTGACCCTCATGAATATAACCAGGCTTTACCGAAATCCTCACCAGATCACTAGGCCATAAACAAGAGTGGATGCCACTGGATCTCTCCACTTAAACTGTGAGAAAATTTTCTATCTCAACCTCTTGGATTTACTATGTATCTCGCCATTATCGGTGAAGGATTTCCTAGGCCTACGAGGTCTCTGTGCTTTGGGATTTACCATGTATCCCACCAGGTATTCCTAGGCACAATAAAGGGTACCACCATTAAGCTTTACTGTGCAACCTGACATTCACTAGTCAAGGGATTCGTAGGCTCAATTGAGGTGTTCACTTCTAATATTTATCGTGTATCCCATCCCAATATTCTTAGGCCCTATAAATTATGCTGAGACCACCCCACTCAGCTTTGAATCCATCCAAAAATCTGATTCAAACAATAGAAGAGAACCCACTACATAATGGCTATCCAGAAATGGCAAGGCAAGGATGAAGAATATTGTCACGCCGACAAAAAATATTTCCAATGATAATGAGAGAAGCAAGAACAAATATGAAAATGATGCATGCCAAATATAACAAGGATATCATACATGTAAATCAATACCTACAAGTAAATCCACTGCAGTTGCTTGACCCAACTCTTCCTTTCTTGACCGTTGCTTCCTGTATGCCTTCTTTTCCTTTCTTGATCAAAAGCTAAAATGCTACAATAAAACTCTAATTGTCCAAGAATGTGTGAGAGAGAGAATAAATAGAGAGCTCCAAAATTGAACTAACCAAAAGCCATGAACTGATCCTCATAAACGTTTTCATTAATGTGGTCTATATTTTCTTCATTTTCCATTATTTTCCTTAATTTTCCTCACATGAAACCTATGACCTTTCACCTTCCTTTTATCCTAATTTCAATTATTTTCATAAATAAAATTCCAATTAATGGCACTTTTCCTTTCCAATGCCTTTGTCATTTCCTTTTCCAATTTCCTTAGCCATAATAAATCAAATGAACACCCACACTGGGATGTTTTTTTCCCAACATTTAGCTCGGAATAAGTGTCCCATGACCGTTGTTATTATTTTTCCTTTATTAAATTTTATTACATGGAATTTTCAGTAGGGTTTTTACATAACCCTCTCCCTTGGGGGAACACCTTCCTTGCCGTTCAAAGACACCTAAAATGGACAATCCTGCTGAAAGAAAAACATAATACATGTTGTTCCTTTGTAGACATTTCTAGGCTAAGGAATTTCACCAAAGCATCTAAGTTAAGTTTTTTTTTTTAAGTGGATGACCAATTCCTTGAAATTTTAATAAATGTAAATATTAATTATTTCTGATAAAATGGAAGGGTTGATTCTTTGTCCCTAACGTAATAAATTTTCAAATTTATTTGAAAGGAAGAACTTAAGAAGATATATAATTTATTAAACATTCATACGACTCATTTAATTCATCATATATATAGCATATACGTGTACAAAACATCTACAACCAAACAAAATACATTCAAAATATGAAGTAATGAAATAATTAAAATATGTAGAGGATCTATCTCAAGAAAAAAATTCAATAAGATAATCTCTTTAAATGATTATAACTTTGTAGGGGATTTTAGAGATATTGATACTCAATCTATTCTTACCCAGATCTCCTATGTTACTTTGAAAATGTGCCAAAAAAAAAAAAAATGAATAACTAGAATAACTCACAGAGATACAAAATTTTCTTCAGGACAAATCCAAAATCCTTCTATTATCTTAAAAAATATCTTAAAATTTTACAATCATATCAAGGCTCGTCACAAGGGTTCAACCCTTTGTCCTTAGAATTTTAAAATACTTGTAGAGTTCCACTCAAAATATTTAGACTTGAATAAAAAATTTGTTACAAAATATATCATCCAAACTTATTTGGAATTTTACAAAAATAGAACTAAAAAATAGGAAATATGAACTAATTGACATTTTGCACATATTTCTAGGATTGGTGTTGATCAATGTTTCTAGAAATCTGATTTTCTATTTGCTTCTCATGTTAATTTGTTGTATTCTCTTAAAATCTGGAATTTTGTTCTATTCGATGAGCTCACATAATTTATCCCATCTTTTTTCATCAGGGATAGAAAGATTTAACAATTTTCTATATGACTCATTAATTTTAGTATATTTCTCAAACGTAGGCCTAGTTAGAAGTAAACCTTCAATGAAAGCTTTGCCAGTTATAACTCCTCTAATTTTGGAAAATTTAGTCTGATCCACTGCTATCTCATATAACCTATATTGATAATCTTCGAGTGGAATTAATTTGTCACCTATACTTTGCAAACCTAGGAGTCATTTCTGATGTATAACATTGAATTTCTCGTGATTTTTTATTTATTTGAAACACTAGATTATGGCCCTTACTTTCAAAATGTATCATCAAATTCCTCTTGGTTAAAACATTTCTTACCTCCAAGAGAGCTTCAGTTCTGTCTTCAATGCCAAATTCCTCAAGTTCCTCTTTTTTCTTTGAATTTAAGACTTTGAATATCCTTGTGGTTTCTATTGGTTTTTGGTCCAAGTCTTCTTTTATTTATACTACTATTTCTTTCGATCTCTGTAAGAAAATCTTCTTGCTCATAATATTTTTAATTGAAGGCCATAACTTAGTCACTGATGCATTAATAACAATCCAAATATTTTCTTTGGATTGAGAAATAGTTTGTGCTATTAAAGATTCATTTTCATAAACCTGTAATTGCTTGGTTAACTTAAAATTCTTTGAATTTCAGCTAAGTATGTATTATGAGTTTTTATTTTCTATTCTTGAATATTCTGCAACAACATCTTATGTTTTTCAATTTCTTGATACTTTAAAGATAAGTATCCCATGGACTTTGACAATTGTTCTACGACATCAGTAGACTGTGTCTCTAATGTGATTTTTGTTGTTGTATATGTACCTGTTGTTGAAGTACCTACTATAGAAGGTGTTTCTATGGGAATGGTAGTTGAAATACTAAGTTTTTGTTTCTTTTATTTTAATAGTGTTTCCATGTCAGCTTCCGTCTTCTGAATTTTAAAATTTTGTTCAACTATCAATTTGCACATATCATCTTTTTCTTCTTCTAATTTACCAACTTCCTTATCTTATGGATATTTTGTAGTAGGAGGTTTTTTATGAAACCGGCTATGATAATAGAAGAAAAAAGAGATAAACACCTTAGAAATCAGCCACTTGGAGGGGGAAACCTCGAATACATTACATAATATGAAAAATTCTTGGATGATACAAATGAGAAAACCTCCATCTATATATAGGAGTCCATGGGGTCACAATATAATCCTAGCTGACCTAACAATAATAATGTAAGGGCACAGTAATAAAAATATTGGGGTTATAGGGGTACAATAATAACAGTAAAGGGGTCACTAACAAAAATAAGGGACTATATTAGTAATATAGGGACCTAACATTCCCCTCTCCTTCAAAAAAGTGTTGTTCTCAACGCTTGAGTAGCTCTGGATGCTTATTTATAAAATTTTCATCGTCCCATGTAAAATCTTCAATGGGTAAGTTCTTCCATTTGATGAGATACTCTGAAATTGATTGATTTCATAGCTGTCAAGTTCTTGTTTCCATGACTACTTCAAGTTCCAATATGATTGTTCCTTCCCCATCAAGTTCTGGGAATATTGTTTGAACTCGAATTTTTTCCCCTATAACCTTATTTAAACATGAAACATGGAAAACTCGATGCACTCATGAAGAAGAAGGAAGCTCCAATTTGTATGCCATAGTACCAATATTTTGCAACACCTTGTAAGGACCATAGTAATTTGGTGATAATTTATTATCCTTCTTAGCTTGCTTGAGCGAAATTTTTTTGTATGGTTGTAGCCATAAAAATACCCAGTCTCCGGCATCAAAAATTCTCTCATTGTGATGTTGATATGCCTATTGTTTCATTTGATTTTGTGCGAAATTTAGGTTATCATTTAAGATTTGGAGAACTTCTTGTTGATGCTCGATGTGATCTTCCACTACTTGAACCTTAGAATTTTCTGTTAAATAAGATTTGACGGACGGTGGATGATATCCATAAAGTGAAATAAATGGGGTCATTTTTGCTGCAGTATGGAAGGAAGTGCTATACCACCATTCAGGGAGAGGTAACCACTTGACACATTTTTTTTTCTTATCAGATACAAAACAACGAGGATGTCCTTCGAAACATTTATTCACTCTCTCATTTTGACGATCGGATTGAGGATGATAAGATGAGCTATGAGTTAGTTGAGTACCCAAACAAGAAAATAATTTCATCCAAAAATTTCTAGTAAGGATCTCTGTCACTTACGTTATTCTTTGGGTTTCCATGTAACTTTTGAATTGTTTCCGTAAATGCAGTAGCAACTGTACTTGCTAAAAATTGCTGAGATAATGCACAAAAGTGTGCATACTCAGGTAAGTCTATCAGCTACCACCATGATGACACTCTTTCCTTTGGACTTAGGTAAAACTATGATAAAATCCATTGAAGTCTCCTCGCAACATTGACTTGGAATGGATAAAGGTTGTAGAAGACCCAAGGTCTTAATTGCTTCAACTTTATTTTGCTGGAAAACCAAACATTCAACCAAAAAAATTTGAATATCATATTTAAGGCCATCCCAAAAAAATCTTTCTTCACCCTGTGGTAAGTTTTTAAAAATCCTGAGTGAACTCCTAGACGAGAAGTGTAAAATTCCAAAAGAATATTTTCTTTTATTTGGGAATTCTTGTAAATATATAAGCGATCTTTCTACCATAAGGAATAATTTTTCCAACTAAATGTATCATATGTACTAGGATCTTGTTGAAACTTTTGAATGAGTGTCCACAGTTCTTCATCCTTCTTCCATTCATCCCTTGCTTTGGCTATCCAATATGGTTGGATAATAGAAATGGAACAAAGCAATTCTTCCACCTCTTCATCCTTTCTTTAGAGTGCATCTGCAACAATATTTAGCTTCCCTTTTTTGTAGATGATTTCAAAGTCATAACCCAACATATTTGTGAACCATTTTTGTTGCTCTTCTAAAGATATCTTTGTTCCAAAAAGTGTTTAAGACTATCATGATCAATTTTTACCTTGAATTGTATTCCCATTAGGTAAGGTCGCCATTTCTTTAGTGCATGTAGTATTCCCAACATTTCCTTATCATAAATAGATTTTTGTAAATACTTTCCTTTGATTGGACGAATTTTAAAATCAATGGGTCTTCCTTTTTTCATTAAAACATTACCAATTCCTTTTCCTGAGGCATCACATTCCACAATAATTTTTTTTGTGAAGTTTGGCATAGCTAAGAATGGTCCTAGGCACATTGCCTCTTTAAGATGTTCAAAGGCCTTAGTTGCTTCAGGAGTCCATGAAAATTCATCTTTCTTCAATAATTTTGTTAGAGGTGCTGCTATTCTCCCATAATTCTTAACAAACTTGCAATAATACCCTATTAACCCAAAAAATTCTTGCAACTTCTTTATGTTTGTGGGGAATTTCCATTCCTTAATGGTTTTAATTTTGTTTTGGTCTACCTTAACATCCTCGTGAGATACAATATGACCCAGATATTCCACCTCTTGTACTCCAAAGAAACATTTGGATGTGTTTGCATATAATTATTTCTCCTCCAATAGTTTGAGCACCCTATGAGCATGTTGAACATGATCCTTCCAAGATCTGTTGTAGATTAGTATGTCATCAAAAAATACTAGCACAAATTTTCTAAGGAAGGGTTTGAAAATGGAATTCCTCTACCCTTGAAATGTAGAAGGTGCATTGGTAAGGCGAAAAGGCACGACCAAATATTCATAATGACCCTCATGAGTTAGAAATGCTATATTTGGAATATCTTCAGTCTTCATTCTAATTGGATGATATCTTGAACGGAGATCGAACTTCGTAAAATAAATTTCTCCATGTAATTGACCCAATAGTTCATCAATCACAAGGATGGGGAATTTATTTTTAATAGTGATCTTATTGAGCTCCTTATAATCTGGACACATGCACCATGATCCATCCTTCTTGTGCACCAATACTACTAGAGCAGAGAAATAGCTTTTACTAGGTTGAATTATACCAGCCTCTAACATTTCTACGATCATACATTCAATTTTTCTCTTTTGGAAATAAGGATATATGTAAGGCTTGATGTTTGGAGGAACACTTCCTGGAATCAAATGAATAGCATTATCATGATCACTAATAAGTGGGAGTACTTTGGTAGTTTCAAACACCTTGAATGATTGTCCAAGACTTTTTGGACATCTAGAGAAATAGATGATTTTGATGTTGGAAATTCTAGTGAGTATAATTATGAAATTACGCCTCACTGTTATTTCTTCAGAAGCTTTGTCATGACATTAGAGCTTATTATCTTTCCTGGATTCCCTACGATACCCCATAGTTCGATTTCCTTTCCTTATAAAAAAAAATTCACGAAAATTTCTTGAAAATTAAAAGCTACCATCCCCAAAGATTGTAACCATTCTACTCCTAGTACAACATCATCACCTCCCATTGGAATGGAAATAATTGGACTATTAAATACATATTCCACCATGGTTAGCTTTATATTATGGCAGCTTCCAGACCAATTTATAGTTCCTCCATTTGCAACCATCACTTGAAATTCTGGTGCTAGGTAAAGGAAACAATTGAATTCCTTGGCTACCTTACAATGAATAAAATTATGGGTACTACCTGAATCAATGAACTTTATTACATTTTTCTTCTTGATATGTCATTCTATCTTGAGAGTTTGAGGAGTGGTAATTCCCAGAAATGCATTACATGATATGGTCGAATTAATTTATTCTTCTTCTAGGGTTGGTTCCTAGTTTATATCCTCTTATTTTGAAGTTTCTTGTTCATTTTCCTCCTCCTCTTCACAATTTATGTAAAATAATTTCTTCTCAGCACACTTATGACCTTTAGTGTATTTGCTATCATAACTGTAGCAAAGCCCTTTTTCTCTTTTTTCTTCCAATTGTTGTGGTGTCAACCTTGTAGGCTATGGAAGCCTAGGAGTAGCGACACTTAAACTTTTATATATGTGAGTGGTAGGCTTCCTTGTTGCCATAATTTTACATTCAATTTTTCTTGCCAACCTGAATGCCTTCTCCAATGAATCGCGTTCCTGAATGCAAACTTCATGTTGGATGTTATCCTTTAAAGTCCCTATCAAGACATAGATCTTGTGTTCCTCTGGAATATTAGTTACCCTTATATTCAGTTTTTGGAAATCCTTAATGTGCTCCACCACTAATTTTTTTTTTTTTGAGATTTATCAATTGGCTAAAGAAGGTTTTTCTCTTTCTATTCTCATAATGTGCTATCATTTCCTTTGTAAAAATTGACCATGTGACAATTTTTTTAAGGGAGCAAAGCCATCAATACCATACAAATGTATTTTTTTCTAAATGTAAAGTTGAAATGTGTACCTTTTGTGTGTTTTGCACATTATTGAGATCAAAATATTTCTCCATATGTAGTATCCATGTTATCAGATCCTTGCCATCAAAATTCCTCATATCCATATTTGGAATATGGTAGTTCCTCAATTCAATATTAGAGTTTATGAAATCACGATTAACATTTATTTTGTTCTCATCATGAGTTTCCTCTACTATATTTCCACCATTAGGAATCATTTCTTTTATTAACCTTGTCATCAAACCTTCCATGTCTTCTTTTATATCATTCTTCATGTCTTCCATGTTGTCTTTAATTTTTTCATCGATCTTAGCTTCCATGTCATCCATCTTAGCTTCCATGCCATCCATATTAGCTTCCATTCCATTCCTCAAACCATCCATCTTCGCTTCCATGCCTTTCTTCAAACCATCCATCTTAGCTTCCACACCTTTCTTCAAAACTTCCATTTCATTTTTTTTTTCTCTTTGCGAGAGTGAAATTTGGTGCACTTGCTCATGCAATTTTGATATGTCATGTTGTGCTTCTTCCTATTCATGAGTCATAGTAGAGCCTTATGAAGGCTTAATGGGTGTTGAATTATTTTTAGGTGGAATTTTAGAACCCAATACTAATATCTATGCTTCAATATGCCCTTGGAATCACTTCAAGCTGGTTTTCACACAAGACATGCAATTTGAAAAAAAAATACACACCTTTTTCTTTCTTTTAAGGAGCTCGATATTGAAACTGAATTATCTCTGTGATTTTGGATCTTCAATATCTAAAATTTGTCCTTGTAGTAGCCCTCTAAATCTTTTTTCGAATTCCACAGGTCTAAATGGATTTGGATTCTTCAAGGAAAATTTATGCCCAATCTCCCACAATGACCTAATTATGGACTAGTTCAGTAGAGTGAAATTGTACGATTTTCCACGTGTCACTATTTCCTACTTTGTCTCTGAAATTGATACAAAGGAAATGATAGTTCATGTACTTGCAGCCACCTTTTACAGAATTCCAATCGGACGCTCAAAGAGAGGGTTATGACTATTTACCCATGGTCACCTCTTTGAGATGAAATTTGGGATCATGAATAAACCCTAACTTCCACAGACCATATCTGCGAAAATATTGTGAACCAAGATCTAAAATGTGTATAGGAGGTTTCTCAGGATTTCAGCTTCTAAACCTTCGTATAAAACAAGTTATAGCGTAGATTCCATGATGACCTGTTTTAGGTGAAATTCGGGAGCTTGAAACAAATCTAACTTCCACAGACCATATCTCTGAAAATATTGTGAACCAAGATCTGAAATTTTTACACGATGTTTCTCTGGATTTCGTCTTTGCTCTGTATAAGTTTCAGCTTCTGAACCTTTATATAAACAAATTTATAGTGAAAATCGCACGATGACCTGTCTGGAGAAATGGAACCCTAGAATCCAAAGCTTTGATACCAAATGTTATGAAACCAGCTCCAAAAATAGAAGAAAATAGAGATTAATGCCTTAGAAATCAGCTACTTCGAGGGAGAAACCTCCAATAAATTACATAAAATGAAAAATTCTTGGATGATACAAATGAGAAAACCTCCTTCTATATATAAGAGTCCATGGGGTCACAATATAATCCTAGCTGACCTAACAATACTTCTGTAAGGGCACACTAATAAAAATATTGGGGTTACAGGGGCACAACAATAAAAATAAGGGGGTTACACTAACAACAATAAGGGACTATACTAGTAATATAGGGACCTAACAAGGTTTGAGATGCTTTCTCAATGCTTGAATTCCAGCATTTTTTTTTCTTTATCATCTCTTCTGCAAATTTGAAATCACTATGATCATATCCTAATTTGATCACCAAATCAAATAGTTCTTTCATTCTTGTATTTTAGGCTACGATGAAATTTTATCTTTTTTAACTATGTGTAAATATTGTTCAAGGAAGCTTGTAGTTTGGAGGCTTCCATGGCCAAACTGGTCAATGTAGAATATATCATTTCACATGGCTACTTATGAAGGTCAATTTGATCAATTACATGAATTTTTTAAGTATCTAAAGAAAAATTGGATGTTTTATAATATTTTGCACTTTTAGGGACTGGAACTTTGGGTTCCAAGAAATCTAATCGAAATTATCCCTTTTCACTATCAAGTGCAGACAAAAGTCCATGCTGGGTAGTTCAAGATTGTTTCCAAAATTCAAAATATGTAGTAGTTTTTAATGCTTTATTCTTCCTTTTAATTTCCGTGTATCTAGAAAAAATATTTTATTGTGTTGTATCGCAAGAGACAAATGACATAGTAGAGTCCCTTTAATTATTGGAAAGGATGAAGTATGAAAACATGATAACACCATTATAGCTTGCTCCTATGAACTCTCTCCTTCTAATGGATCTTCATGACTGTTCGTTTTCTTACTCCTCTTGAA
This sequence comes from Pinus albicaulis, assembly GCA_034641835.2. Lineage (NCBI taxonomy): Eukaryota > Viridiplantae > Streptophyta > Pinopsida > Pinales > Pinaceae > Pinus > Pinus albicaulis. The sequence continues at coordinate 1,575,626,410 of CM076575.1, read as the reverse complement.
AACTGTGAAATTCATTTCTTAAATTTCAAATACTCTAGGAGATATACGTTCTCTTGATATTTTAGTTTCTTTTTCTTGAGGAACTGGAGTCCGTGAGATGTTTCACTAAAAATTTGTGCCCAAGCCTCATGTAATGCATTTTCCTACCATTCTTCTTCATTTGCATATTTCTTTAGTTTTGGCCTAGATGTATGTGCATAAGGTGTTGTTTCTTTCTCAAATTTAAACCTTGAAATAATTCCCAAGGGATCATAGGACTAAGTAAATGTCAATTTCAATTTCATTTGCTTTAACAAATTATCTACCTCCTTTTCTACTGCTATGGTATTAACAATGAAAGGGCCAATTTTGGCATTCATCTTGAATTGTTCTTTCTGCTTCTTGAATACCAAATGAAAATCATACATGTTCATTACTTTCCTGGTTTATTCTAAAGAAAATATTGTTATTGGCACAAATAATGGAAACCTGTAGGGACGAAGTTCACAACCATACATCATGATCTCTATATAATTATGGTAAAGGTACTAGTCTCCAACTTTAGTTTGATCAGTATGGTGTATAGTCCTTCAAGAAATTCCAGTGAATAACGGATTGAGGATTTCCTTCTACATCTAGCTTCTGTAATGGGAATTTGAATATTTATTCTTGATGAAATAAAAGTAAATACATAAGAACTAATTGATTCTTTAATGAAAATTTAGCCAAAAAAATTAGAAAATGATCATGAATAATGTCTGACAGAAACTGACTGTAATTAAAATAAGTGAAGGCTTGTTATCCACAGAGAAAAGTGACAAAAATCCTAGTATTACTTCATTTTCCCATTGATCAGTAGGATTACCTAATAAAAATGAAACCTTAGAAATAATCTTCCTTGACATTTCTAGAAAAATTGAAGTGGAATAGGATCAATTGGTTCTAGGAAATTCAGAATTCTTAGGTAATAATGTTTCAAAATTATAAGGTCGTTGAGGAAATGTATGTTTCTGGTAAATCTACATGAGGGAATCAATAAAAAATGGGCATAGAGGGACTTGGAAATCAATTTGGAGTGCTTGGCTTATAGATTCAGGTGTAATGGAAAATAACGCTTCATTGTTTTGGGAAATTACATCCCTCTAATTGGGAAGATACCTAAGATGGCACTAGGTGACAAATTATGGTAAATCATGAACTTGGGGAAAGACAAATTGAGACAGGAAAGGCTCCCAAATACTCAATTCATCACTAACATCGAGGAATTTTTGGTTTTCCTAGTTTTGGAGTTCATACATGTCAAACTCACACTGGGTATCTAATATTTTGTATTAGGTATCGACCAGAGGGAGCTCTTCTAAATTAATGATAGTGGGAAACGTAGGGCTTTCTATGATTAACTTATAATTTCCTTTGAGAGAAGAAATTTTAAATATCTAATTACCAACTTGGATAATGAATTACCAAGTTTTGGCGATCCAATTTATCATATAGGTCAAAAAATTACCAGGCTATGGTGGTCACTAGCATAAGAAGATGACTGTGTTCTAGTGTAATTTGAGATCGCACTTGCACTGTTGCAAGAAGAAATGGAGGAAAAGGAGTATGCGAGGTGGCAGGATCATTTAATAGATGAATTTTTTGATTAGGAACATATTGTAATGATTTTTGCGCACATCTAATTGATTTAATAAAAATTGGCGAGAAGAATTAATGATTTAATGGTTACATAATCGTTTTCCGGGAGAAATTTAATTATGAAATAGCTATTTGGCAGGAGCGAATAACAGAGATACAAGTGGAAAGGTATGAGCGGGAGTGAGAGCATAGGCATAAAGGTAAAGTGGTTTTCAGATGGGGGGAAGGTGGTTAATGGATTTGGTGCGGGCTGGGGGGTTTGAACTCATCCTGGGGATGCCACATACTGTTTGGTGGTTTAGTCAAATCAAATTTTCGAACCCGCCCTGTTAACCTTCGAAAGTGTGGGGGGGATCTTGAACCCATCCTCTGTCATTGATCTAGGCGGGGATTGTTTCATCCATCAATTTACAATCAAACTTTATTGTTATGCAACAAAACTTCCAATCAATTCATTAACAACAAATTAATCCTCGTAGACATAAGGATTAAAATAATAATAATACAAAAGTAAACCAAAGCGAAATTTTAACTATCATGCCAAATTAAGGATTTTATTTATTATATATATATATATATATATATATATATATATATATATATATATATATATATATATAGATATATATTTCATATGCCTTTTATTTTAGTTTTTTATTTATTTTTGATTTACTTCTTTTTCTCATTTTTCTTTAAATTTCTTTCTTCTTATTTTTTATTCTCATATATATATATATATATATATATATATATTTCTATTTCTATTTTTCTTTTTCAATGAAGGGAAAAATTTAAAAACAAACTAGGGTAAAAATAAGTTACAACATCAGCTCCAACTGGGGACTGCTTCCCCGTGTGGGATGTAGAGAACTTGCAGATCCATGTGCCTTCTCCTCAGCTATTGATCCTAGTCGATCTTGGTTGCCACAGACCTTTCCCACTTGGGGACCCACCATTGTTTCTTTCAGTTTCCTTAATTATAGCACAACTTACTATTTTTAGCGGTTTTTTGGGTCGTGAATTTCTGGAGCTGTTTTGAGGACCTAAACGACCATTTTTGGGAAAAACGGGAGCAACATGGGTCCATGGGAAAATATTTTTCACATTAAATTTTTTTTTCCTCGGATAGATCTTTCTAATGAGGTATGGTACACATCAAACGAAGATCGTGTAACCGGGAAGTAGATGTACTAATTGACCCAAACAAGGCCAATAGTTTTGGCGCTTCATCTCCTAGGGTTTTGTTTTTAGATGTTTAGGGTTTTACATTATTTCTAAATAATAAATAGGCCCTCAAGCTTCATTTTAACACAACTCAGAGGCCTGTAGCCAATCCATCTCTTCTTAGAGATAAGCTTCCCACGCCATAGCTAGTTTATTTCCATTTTATCTGTAAACAAAGTTTAGTTCTTTGATATTAATGAAATGAATTATTATTTCCACTGCATATTTCTATTTATGGTTATATTTTTATTCTATTGTGTTTCTGCATAAATTTGGATCAGTGGTATCAGAGCAGTCTTCTCTTTCTCAATCCTTCTTTGCATATCCCCAACGAGGTCGAGGTATAAGGAGTTAGGGCTCGATCTGGTGGAACCTTTGCAAGATCAGCCTTGCAAACCCCGACGACTTCCCATGGCGGACGAAAAGAAAGATGTGGGAGCAGGAGATCATATCAAAATATTGCTCGAGGAGGCCCCCGAAAAACAAAGGAACAGGATGATGGATAAATTTGCCTAGATCCTTCAATGACTACCCACAGGCGACGCATCTGCATCCGACAACCACTCTGGAGGTGAAACTCCTTTTAAGGTACAAGTAAAATTTGACATTACCATATTTTATGGTCAAATAGATGCATACATCATAGATATATGGTTGAATCTATTAGAAGGATATTTCTTGGTTCATCCTTATTTTGACCGGGAGAAGATTATTTTTACACTCCTCAAAGCTACCCCCCATGTCAAGGACTGGTGGACAACCTACTATGAGAAAAAGGACGAGGGGGAACCCACTTTGTTCACAGTCGTACCCACTTGGAATTTTTTTTGATATGCCATCAAGGTAAAATGTTATACCATGGGGAGCTATGAGGACAAGTACATACAATGGACTATGTTGTGGTAGAAAATGGACTAAGATGTGCATGATATGAAAAATCTATTCCATACCCTACTTACAAAGTTGGGTATCAAAGATTCAGAGAAAAATTCGGTTTTGAAGTACCGCAATTCTCTACACAAATATATTTAGGAGGAAATTGAGTTCCTCAATATCTCCTCACCTGGTACGACATACCGATATGCTGCCAAGATTAAGCATAAATTCAAACAGAAGAAACAAGACTTTGGATTTGCGAATCAAAAGCAAGGGAAAGGTGCCCCCAACCATAGAACAAAGGACAAAGCCATGGCATGGAAGCCCAAGACAACTTGCTGAATCCGCAGGCCAAGAACAACACCGGGAAGCCAAAGAAGGACATGGGAAAGTGCTGTTAGTTCCATAAGAGCTCCACTCACAACACAAGTGAGTATCCGGCCAAGTAGTCACAGGTTCCTGAGATGAGGGATTCTAAATCAGATGCATGCTCTAAATATGAATCATAACCTGACAAGAGTAATGATAAATGGAAGCATATTATTGATTCGTAGCCCAATTCCATTATGGCTACTGTGAAGATCTAGAAGGAGTAACCGAAAGATGTAGAGGAGGAGGAGAATCTCTTCCACCCCCAAATGTGGGTAAAGGGTTCCCTTCTACAATTCATTGTCAACAGTGGGAGCAAAAATAACCTCATTTCAGCAGAGGTCGTGAAGTGGTTGGGCTTGCCGACCACATCACACCCACAACCATACACCATCAGGTGGCTTCACCATGGATGACATCTCTGTGTCATTCAACAGTCTCACCTCCCCTACAACATCAAGCCCTTCACGGATGAGGTATTATGTGACATTGCTTCTCTTGATGTTTTTAATGTATTATTAGGCCAACCATACTTGTGGAAGAAACATGTTGTGTATGAGTCTCAGCCTCATGTTTTTATTGTTATTTTTGGAAATAAGTTGTGCAGGATACTAGAGGTACCACCACCTGCCGCTATCTCTTTGGTTACTAAAAAACAATGTAGTAAGCTCATTTTAAAACTAGAAAATTTGATTTCCTAATGATACGCCCCCATATCAAGAATAATATTGTGGCCATGACCTTCAGACAAGGCTTCTCTGCATGACAACAATAAATGGAAAACGTCATGGAGGAGTACGAGGACATCTTCACCTCACCCACAGGGGTGCCTCTGCACAATGAGGTCAAGCACCCCATTGATCTGGCCCCAGGTGCATTGTTGCCCAATGGACTGATCTATCGGCGCTATGTTCTAGAGAACAATGAAATCAAGAGGTAGATTCAGGAGCTACTGCATAAAGGTCACATTCGGTCGAGTTCATTGCCATGCGGGAGCCCGATCATGTTGGTTCAAAAGAATGATGGGACATGAAGACTCTGTATTGACTACTGGGCATTGAACAAGATCACTGTTTGGAATAGGTACCTGGTCCCATGAATTGATGACCTTCTGGACCAACTCAAAGGGCTAAAATATTTTAGCAATATTCAATTGAAGTCTGGGTATCACCAGGTACCAATCGAACCCTTCGATGTGTGGAAGATTGCCTTCAAAGCCAAGGAGGGCCTTTTCGAATTGTTGGTCATGCCTTTCAAGTTGACGAATTCTCCCACAACCTTGATAAGGCTGATGGATGACATACTGTGGCCAGTGACCAACTTATTTGTAGTAGTGTACTTGGATGACATCCTGATCTTTAGCTAGAATTGGGAAGAGAACCTCCACCACATTCAACAGGTCCTCCAAACATTGCGACAACACAAGTTGTGTGCCAATTTGGAGAAGTACACTTTTGGCGTGTCCCATGTTTAGTATCTGGGATACATTGTTGATGAACGAGGGGTGCATGTATATTAAACCAAGATCCAAGTCATTCGGGATTGGTCAGACCCAACCACTCTAACAGAGCTTCACATATTTCTAGGTATTGTTAATTTATATGATAAGTTCGTATTGGGATTCTCTCATATCACTTGGCCCTTGACTCAAGTCACCAAGGGAGGAGTGAAAGAAAATTTATTTTAGTCAGAATCTCAACAGAAGACATTCATAGGATTGAAACATCACCTCTTATTTTCCCCAGTTCTCACATTACCATAATTACAAACCATTTGAGATCAAGACAGATGCCTCTAAATATGCTATTGGGGCAGTTCTTACTCAACAAGGGCATCTAGTGGCATATCACAAAGAGACACTATCGGACACAGTATGCAAGTATCCCACTTATTACAAAAAAATGATTCCATTGTGTAGGCTCACCGATAATGGAAGCATTATATTTTTGGGAAGGAAACAATTATGGACATAGACTACCATCTCCTGCAGTTCATACAGACACAAGGGAAGTTTCATAATGATTACCATCAGAAGTGGCCCACATATATGCAACAATTTCATTTGAACATAAAGTACAAGAAGGGCAGTGCCAATAATGTTGTAGACTGCCTTAGGCGACCACCAATCGTGGCGCTAACTACCCTTCTCAAATCTTGTGGGCAGGAGACTTATGATTGGCCACTTCTCTACAAGAGAAAACTAGAATTTAGTCATACATAAATGACATTCTTGGAGAGTACGAAAGTTCCAAAATTTCACCTTTAGGATGCACTGCTATGTCACCTGGGACATATTTGTGTTCCTTCAAGCGAGCATGCCAAGATGATTTTGGAAGCGCACTACAGTCGAGTCATTGGGAATTTTCGGGTCAAGAAAATAATGATAGTAATGAAAAATTATTTCTATTGGTCAAACCTTCGACAAGATGTCGGGAAGTACATCATATCCTACACTTCTTACGACATTTCTAAGCCAAAAATCAAGAAGCAAGGCCTATATACTCTGCTAGGTTCCCCTAGTCAACCTTGGGAATCCATCTCCATGGATTACATGTCAATCCTTCCTTCTACTAAGCATGGAAATGACTATGTTTTCGTGGTCATTGGCAGAGTCTCGAAGATGGCCATTATGGTAGCCTGCAACATGAATATAACAACAAAATCCACTACTAAACTCTTCTTTGAATGAGTGTGGGTGCACTTTGGGACCCCATAGTCTATCATCTTAGATTGGGATAATAGGTTCCTAAGAACGTTTTGGTCCAGCATCTAGTCAATGTTGGAAACCAATCTCACCAATTCCACAACTTTCCATCCCCAAACTGATGGCGTGACAGAGGTCGTCAATAGGGTGATTGTACACATTATGTGCATGTACAATTGAAAGAATCCACACACATGGGATGAGAGCCTTCCCTATGTACAAAATAGCTATGACCGAGCTCTCCATAGCTCAATTGGCCACAACCCCTTTCAGGTGGGCTTTGGATTCCAGCCATTATGCCCCATTGACTTAGACATGCCATTTGCGGCTACTTAGGCCAATTTGGCTCATGTCCAGTTTGAAGCTGACAAAGAGAAAAAATTCATTGAGAACATTCATCACATATGCCAACAGGTTCATGACATATTAGATAGAGACAATTCTAAGTACAAGCAAGGACATGATCAACATCGGGTGCCACACAACTTCTAGGTAGGTGACAAAGTGTGGCTACATTTATAGAAGGAGTGCCTCTATGGACCCCACTACAAGCTTCACCCGCTCCAATATGGGTCGTACACCATCACTAAGGCTATAGGTACCAATGCCTTCGAGCTCAGTATTCTACCATTCCTTGGTCTGCACCCAGTATTCAATGTGGACCACCTTCACCCATACTTCTCACCTATACTGGACACCTCCGACATTGCAGAACAACTCACACCAAAATATTTAAACCCATACTGCATGGAATAGGCCACCAAATATTGTATCATGGACATGAAAATAAAAAAACTCGCCTGCAGAATATCCAACTGTATCAAGTTGTCAAAGCTGGCCAACTCCTACACCAAGGCAAGTGGTTCACTAGGGACCAAGTTCAACAGAATTTTCCTCATCTCATGGAGGAACTCAACGCAATGGGGACCATTGATTCCTAAGGGGGGAGGAATGATCTAGGTGGATCTTGGTGGCCACCCACCTATCCCACTCATTAGGGGAATTTTGAGGTCTAAAATGGGTCTCCTAAGAAAAATGTAAAACTAAAATAAAATTTATAAGAACCAATAGGATTCAAGATGATGATGTCAACCATGGGGGTTGTTTCACCATTTTTGAAGTAAAAAAGTAAACAGATTAAAAAATAATAAAATATTAAAACTACTTTTTCAACTCGTATTTTCAACTTATCTCCCTAAGGGCTTACTCAAATTTTGAGCAGTAATACTCATTGGATGCAAAATTTAATTCCTCATTAAAGGAGTACCCATGTTGTGTACCTTTTATGGACCCTTCTACACGAAAAATGAGAAATACATAAAAAACGTGATTAAAATCATGGTTTTTATGTATTTCTCAATTTTTCGTATAACAAAGTCCATCAAAAGTATGCAACATGGGTACTCATTGGATGAGGAATTAAATTTTGCATCCAATGAGTATTCTCACTTGAAATTTGAGTAAACCCTTAGGGAGATAAGTTCAAAATACGAGTTGAAAAAATAGTTTTTTCTTTTTTTCCCTCCAAAATTTGATGATGTAATCAAATCTTATTTGATTATTTCCACTATTATTTTATAATTTCCTTAGGAGGCCCATTTTATACCTTAAAATTCCGCTAATGTGGGGCCCCTCCATTGTTTCTTTTAGTTTTTCAGTTTTCTTAGTTGTAGTATAACTTACTATTTTTAGCAGTTTTTCGGGTCCAAAAATTCCGGAGCCATTTTGAGGCCCTAAACGACATTTTTTGGGAAAACCAGGAGCAATGTGGGTCCGTAGACCAATTTTTTCCACATAAAAAGTTGTATTCCTCGAATATATATTTCTAACGAGGTATGGTGCCTGTCAAATAGAGATTGTATGGCAAATTTACATCCCTGGGAAGTTGATGTACCAATTTACCGAAATGGGGCCCATAGTTTTGGAGCTTCATCTCCTAGGATTAGGTTTTTGGATGTTTAGGGTTTTCCATTGTTTCTAAAAAATAAATAGGCCCTTGAGCCTCATTGTAACATAGTTCAAAGGCCTGTATCCACGACATCTCTTCTCAGAGTTAACCTACCAATGCCCTAGCTAGTTTATTTCCATTCTATTTGTAAACAAATTTCAGTTTTTTGATATTAATGAAATGAATTATTATTTCCACTTCATCTTTGTATTTATGGCTATATGTGTATTTTTTTTCATTCCTACATAAATTTGGATTAGCTATGGAGTATTTGTTGTGAAAAATACACTTTGATACTGAAATTTAAAAAATCATTAGGAATTTACAATGATGAAAATGCAAGAAATTAATACTGAATATAATGCTTGAGGTATTTTGCATTGACTGGAAATGAAGAATATTTTCCTTCCAAGTTCTGTAAAACAAATTTACTGTTACCCTTGAATTCAACAATGCTGAAAGGTCCCAACCATAAATTATTAAACTTCTCATGCTTTCCCTTTTCGTCTCTTCTGGCATCCCATCTCAACACTAAGTCTCCTTATTGAAATCTCTTTCTCTGATGTTCCTATCAAACAAGATCTTCATTTTATCTTGGTACTATCAAATTTTATGGTGAACTTCATCTATGTCCTCATTCAACTCAATGATTTGATTGATTCTCCTAGAAAAATCATCAGCTTCTTCATATGGTTCTTGCAATAATTTCATAACTTAAAATGCTAACTGTGTTGGAAAATTTTCTTCAATCCCATATACAAGTTGAAAATGATATTTACCAATAGGTATTTTAGGAGAGATTATGTTTTCCCATACTTCATATTTGAGATGATTATCCCAAATCCTTTTGTGATATTCCAATAATTTCTTAATGACTTTAACCAAACTTTTATTTTATGATTCTGCCAACCCATTTCCCTAAGGATAATTAGGTGTATAATGATGTAATTTAATCAGATATTTCTGACAAAATTATATCATTTGAATACTAGTGAAATCTTGAGAATTATCTATTACAATTTGTCTTGGGAAACCAAATATGGAAAAAATGTTTTCTTCTATGAATTTAATTACCACTCTATCAGTTGCATTGTTAATAGGAATTGTCTCCACCCATTTGCTAAAATATTTAGTGGATGTTTATATCCATCTATGTTAATTTCTTGAAGCTGGAACTATTTCTCATATGAAATTTAATCCCTGTCATAGGAAAGGAGCTTCAACTGAAATTGGAACAAGAGGGAGTGTTTCTAGCCTTTTTTTCCAAAAAATATATGACATGGAATACATCTCCTTACCTTTGCTCCAACCGGTGCAAAAAATTTGGCCAAAGAAACCCAATCTTAAAATTTTACATGCAGTTTCTTTCCAAACATAATGTACTCCACAAATTCCTTCATGAAACTACTCAATTACTCCTTTAGTTTCATTTTTGGCCAGATATAATAAGATTATATTTAAAGGATATTTCCAATACAAATTTTCATTTATGATACAATGCTTCATGGCCTTGAGTCTCAAATGTTTGCACTGACTCTTTTTGAATTCAGGAGGATAGTTAAAGTCATGAAGAAAATGTAGTATGTCTTTATACCAATCTGAAAGTAAAAATTTATCATCAATATGTAAAGGAATGGGAGCAAGATATTCATTCAAGGAATGTTCTTATGGATTCTCCTCACTTGAAATTTGATAAGGTTCTTATGGATTCTTCTCACTTAAGATATGAGAAGGTTCTTGTGGATTCTTCTCACTTGAAATTTTCATGACAGTATTGATACCAAGTATCTTACAATTTGACATAGCTAGAGGTTTAGCTTATCTCCTTTTGGCACTTTTACAGTTAAATAATCAATATATACGACAATAAATGTATTTATATTATGAAAAAATTAGACCAATTGGAATTTCGACATACATTAATGTGCCTCAGGGAGTTGTAAATGTGGTCTTTTATCTGTCTTCTAGACTAACCGGGATTTTGTTATATCCCAAAAATCTATCTAACAATGAAATCCAGTTTCAACCTAAAACCCTGTAAAGTATTTGGTCAATTTTTGGTAATGTATACTTATCGTTTAAGGCAATTTTTCTGCAGATTCCTAAAATAACTTAAGGGAACAATTATATTTTCATCCATTAACTTCTTTACTTCTTTCTCTATGAATGGAAGAGAAATTGGATTTATTCTTCATAATTTCTGTTGAAATGGTTTAGCTTCTAGTTTAAGAGGAATTTTATGCTAAATAATGGTTGTGTCATAGGTTTTGAATTATTAATATTAACATGCAAATACATCTTTATAATGTTTGAAAATATTGATGTATGTAATTTTTATTTCTTGAGGCAATGATGTTGAAATTTTAATATTTTCGATTTCTTCAGAAGTACCAATATTGAAATATTGAACATCTTCTTACTGTGAATTTAACATTGATTTTTTTGAGACATCATTATGATCAATTTTTTTTTTCAAGGGGTACTAACCCTTTTGGAATATAATTGTTTGATAATTGAATGATATCATGATCAATAATTTTCTATTTTAAAGGCGAATTAGATCATTCTCATTTAATTTAATTACATTTAATTTTTATCCTTCAACTTGTAAAGAAGAAAATTTATCTAACACTTGTAAAAAAAAGTTTTAGCTATTCATCATCTTCAAATAATTTCAAGTGTTTGACATTGTTAGGAATGGAGGGTCTATATTTCACTTCAATCTGATATTGTAATTGCAGTGGATCAAGAATTTTGAAAGTGCTAGAAGAAATTTCCAAAGCATCAACATTGATGTTTTCTTCTCTTGGGATTGATGTGATATTCAAATATTAAAAATAATTTTCAATATAGTCCCATACTTCATTCCTATAAGCTCTAAGCCTAGGATGTCTATTTTGACAAAGATTTTTTATTTTTTTTACAATCAACTTTGAACCACCATATACTACCAAGTTTTGAACTTCTATATTCTTAGCTAACTCTAATCCTAAAATAAGGGCTTCATATTATGCGACATTGTTTTTAACGTCAAAATATAATTTAAAGAATTCATATATATTTATTTTATTAGGAAAAATTAGTACAATTCCTGTCGCCAACACATCTTTAGAAAATTCTCCATCAAATACGTTTTCCAAATATTAGCATCTTAAATGTTAGGTGTATTTACTGTTTCTTTAATAGTAATTTGAGTATTAGAATGATCATTAGCAACTAATGTAAAGCATCCAAAATCCTGATCAATAGCATAAGTTGAATGATTAATTTCTTGATTTCCTTTACAAATTGTATTGATAAATATTACCTCTCTGTATAACCTTAAATGATCACCTCCATAGACTGGGATTGTAGCAAAGGAAATATCCATTTGTAAACTTCCTCCCAAATTTTAATAATAAGATCTTGACAGTAAAATTCCAAAATTTGGAGGGATGTGTATAACAACTATGTCTAAGACTACACTCTTGATAGGGATTTGAGCGACTGTAACAACTAAGTAATTAATTAATCCCAAGCAAGGTAATTTCTTGGAATCAAAAGTGTATAGATCATAATATGGCCTAGTAATTTGTAGTTGGAGTTGATCCATGATTACTTTAGGAATCAAATTATGGGAGGCCATATAATATAACATACAATTGTATAAAACATAATCATTAACTTTCAATGTGACATGAAAAGGAGGAACACTTTCATCAATCATATCAGAACTAGGGCCAAAAACTACTGAAGGTTTTTCATCGTGTAAGCATATGACAACCCCCTCTGGATCTAGATTAGAAGATTGAATCCAATTGGAATTTTTTTTTTTAACGTGTATTCTTAGAGATTTCAAATAAAGGTACTTGAATCTTAACTCTTTCTAACTCCTTTTCGGCTTTAAAAACAATTGGAACATATTTTTCAACAATAGTTTGTTCTTATAACTGGTTCTGTGGTTGGATGTATGATGTTTGTGTTTCAACTATTTTTATTTTAGGTTCATGAAAAGGAACCTTTTTTACTAGTCTACCGGGTCTTGGTCTTGGCCTAAGATCATATATCCTATTCAATTCAACAATAAGGAATTCAAAAAAACTTGAAATTTTGAAACTTGTGAGGTTTCTTGAATTTGAGGAAGTGAATGATATTGACTAATTGGAATAATAGATTCTGAGATGATATATATTCAAAACAATTGATATCATCTGTGACAATAACAATATTTTCTTTGGGATCTTTATCACCAATCATTAATGGAGGTTTAATTTGCTGGTCAGTATTTTGTCATTGTGAAAAATTAGGTTGAAAACATCTTCTATATTGTACTTGTGGTATGTTTGCAACTTGTTGGGTTACTCTAGGTTGAGTTTCCATTCTAGGGGTTATGTTAGACAAATTTTTAAGTAGAGAGGTTATTTCATCATTTTTATGTTCTTCATATTTAGTTTTTGATGATGATGTACCTTCTTCTCTAGCTTTCATTCTCTTTTTAGCCTTTCTTCCTTAGCTTTTAGTTTAACAGATTTTCATATATTAGCTTCAACTTGGATAGCATTAGTTTGCATATCTGCTAAATTTTCAAATTTTATTTCTCTAAGCATTACAACAAAGTCATCTTTAAATGCTTTGGAAAATATTTAGCATCAATTGTTGGTGGTCTTCAATATGGAGGAATTTTGTTATAAATTTTATTGAATCTCTTAATGAAATGAACTATAGGTTCACCAGGGTTTCTTTTCAAGTCTTCAATTTTTTTCAGTAGTAAACAAAATCCTTTTTGATACCCCATTGATTTTAGAAAATGTTGACTAGTTCAACCCATCAATTAATGGAATTAGCTTGAATTTTTCTAAACCATATTATAAAATTTCCTTCAAGTGATTGAAAAAAAAGACTCCTGTAGACATCATCATGTTCAATATTCATGTTATCAACAAAATCTAACAATGAAGCCCGGTGATCTTCAACAGATGGCCATGTCTCTCCATTAGATCTAGGAAAATGTTTTATATACCCATTAGGAAAATAATGAAGCTAGGTGGTAGGTGGAAGAACAAAGGTTGCATAACGTGCTTCTACATTTTTTTGAATACCTTCCATTAGATGTTGTGATGGAGTGATCTTTTTAGGAGAAGCAACTCTACTAGATGATGGGTGTGATGGAGTTTTAGGTTTTTGGAAAAACTGAGTATTAATGACTATTTTTGAACTTCAAAATCATCCTCCTCCAAATATTCAAAAGTTAGATGATTAGTATAAATTATAAGTTCATCTACAGGTTTAGTAGAAGTTTAAGGAAAAGTCTGTACCACATGGAATATAAAATCAACTAATTCGAATTTAGGATGGGTAAGTTTTAGATCTTCTTCAGTATCAAATATCTCTAGATGAGGAAAAGGAGCTTCAAAGGCCTCAAGATTATGATCAAATAATTTATATTCTAGTCTACTCGTTTAGAAATGAGTTCGAAAACCTTAGGATAAAGATATGATGGTTCAAAAAGTATTTGGATTAATTGAAAAGGGTGAGATTATGAGGGAAGTTGAGGTAAAACAGAGGAAGAAGAAACAAGAGAAGTTTCCGACCTTCATCTAATAGATGTAATCCTGACTAGTTTCTTTGGATTTGACAAAGCAGAGAGAAGTTTTGAATTTGACTAATATCTGGTATGCCTGTGTAAATCCATATTTTAAATTGTGAAGCCAGCAGGTGAATTATTTTAGCCTACTCACATCTTATCCACCATTAAGGGGTAAGTTTAAAAATTGTCCCAGGGAGAAATGAACTTTAATCTTCAATCCCCGACAATGACGCCAATCTGATGTTGTTCCTTTATAGAAATTTCTAGGCTAAGGAACTATGCCGAAGAATATAAGTTAAGTTTTTTATTTTTAATTTAATTGGATGACCACTGCTTTAAAATTTTAATAGATGTAAATATTAATTATTTCTAAGAAAATAGAAGGGATGATTATTCGTCCCTAAAAATTTAATTTTCAAATTTATTTGAAAGGAAAATCTTAAGAAGATATATAACTTATTAAACATTCATACTGAGAAATTAATTCATCATATATAGAGAAAATGTGTGTAGAAAACTTCTATAAAAAAAAAACACATTCAAAATATGTGAGAAGGCAATAATTAAAAGATGTAGAGAAGCTATCTCAAACAAATAATTCAATAAGCTAATTTCTTTAAATGATTATAACTTTGCAAGGGATTCCAAAGAGATTGATACTCAATATATTCTTACCCAGATCTCCTATGTTACTTTGAACATGTGTAGAAAAAAAACATTGAAGAATTGGAATTAGTAATAGAGATACACAAGCTTCTTTTGGAAATATCGAGAATCTATTTATTATCTTCAAAAATAGCTTAAAAGTTTACATTCATATCAAAGCTCATCACAAGCGTTCAAAAATTTATCCTTAAAATTTTAAAATACTTATAATGTTCCACTCAAAATATGTAGACTTGATTTAAAAATTTATTACAAAATATATCATCCAAACTGATTTGGATTTTTACAAAAATAGAATTGAAAAATAGGAAATATGAACTGATTGACATTTTGCACAGGTTTTGTGGATTGTTGATGATGGTTGTAGCTAGAAATATTCTTTTATGTTTGATGCTTCTGTTAATATGTGATCGGCTCTTGAAATATGAAATTATGTTCTATTCGATGATCTCACATAATTTATTTGATATTTTTTCATCGGGGGCAGAAAACTTTCACAATTTTCTATATTACTCATCAATTTTAGTATATTTCTCAAAAGTAGGCCTAGTTAGAAACAAATGCTTAAATTCATGTTGAATTAGCAAACCATAACTTAAACCTTCAATGAAATATTTTCCAGTTATAACTCCTCTGATTTTGGAAAATTTAGTCTTGTCTAGTATTGTCTCATGTAACTTGCATTGATAATCATCTAGTGGAATTAATTTGTCACCTATACCCTGCAAATTTTGGAGCCCTTTCTGATGTAGTGCATTTAATTTCCTGTGAAATTTTTTGATTTTGAACCTCTAAATTCTAACACTTATTTTCAAGTTGTAACATCAAATTCCTCTTGGTTAAAACCTTTCTTACCTTGAAGACAACTTCAGTCCTGTCTTCAATTCCAAATTATTCAAGTTCCTCTTTTGTCTTGGAATTGAAGACTTTCATTATCCCTGTGGCACCTTCTAGTTTTTGGTCGAGATCTTCTTTTATTTCTTCTACTACTGCTTTCAATCTCTATAACAATTTTTTGTATTCAAAAATAATTTCAATTGAAGCCCATAGCTAATTCAATGATGCATTAATATTGATCCAAATATTTTCTTTAGCGTGAGAAATATTTTGTAGTATTAAAGATTCATTTTCATAAACCTCTAATTGCTTTGTTAACTTAATTTTTTTTTAATTTCAACTAAGCATCCATTATTAGTTTTTTAATCTTTTGCAGCTATTTTATGAAACAAACTCCAAAAATATAAGAAAAGAGAGATCAAAACCTTATAACTTAGCCACTTCGAGGGTGAAACCTCCAATACATTACATAAATTAAAAATTCTTGGATGATACAAATGACCAAAACCTCCTTCTATATACAGGAGTCCATTGGGCCACAATATAATCCTAGCCAAGCTAACAATAATAATGTAAGTGCACAATAATAAAAATATTGGGCTTACAGGGGTACAAAAATAACAATAATGGGGCTACACTAATAAGAATAAGGGACTAAACTAGTGATATAGGGACATGGCCCTCTCCTTAAAAAAAAGTGTTGTCCTCAACGCTTGAGTAGCTTTGGGTGCTTCTGCATAAAATTCTCATCCTCCCATGTAGAATCTTCGGTGGATAAGTTCTTCCACTTGATGAGATACTCTGAAATTGATCGATTTAATAGTTGTCGAGTTCTTGTTTGCATGGCATCTTCAGGTTCCAATATGATTTTTCCTTCCTCATCAAGTTCTAGAAATATTGTATGAACTGGAATATTTTAACCTATAACCTTCTTTAAGCATGAAACATGTAAAACTGGATGCACTCGCGAAGAAGCAAGAAGCTCCAATTTGTATGCCATAGTACCAATATTTTGCAACTCCTTGTAAGGACCATAGTACTTTGGATATAATTTATTATCCTTCTTAGCTTGCTTGAGGGACATTTTTTTGTATGGTTGTAACCATAAAAATACCCAGTCTCTTACATCAAAACTTCTCTCTCTACGATGTTGATATGCCTGTTGTTTCATTCAATTTTGTGCCAAATTTAGGTTATCCTTTAAGAGTTGGAGAACTTCTTGTTGATGCTCGATTTGATTTTCCACTGCTTGAACCTTAGAATTTTCTCTTAAAGATGATGTGATGGATGGTGGATGATATACATAAAGTTCCATAAATGGGGTCATTTTTTCTGCAATATGGAAGGAAGTGTTATACCACCATTCAGCGAGAGGTAACCACTTAACCCATTGTGTTTGTTTACCAGATACAAAACAAAAAAGATATCCTTCCAAACATTTATTCACTATCCCATTTTGACCATATGATTGAGGATAATAAGACGAGTTATGATCTAATTGAGTACCAAAACAAGAAAATAAATCCATCCAAAAATTTCCAGTAAAAATGGGATCTTTGTCACTCACAACAATCTTTGGGTTTCCATGTAGCTTTTGAATTGTGTCCATAAATGTAGTAGCAACTGTACTTGCTTTAAATGGATGAGATAATGCAGAAAAGTGTGCATACTTGGTAAGTCTATCAACTACCACCATGATGACACTCTTTCCTTCAGACATAGGTAAACCTATGGTAAAATCCATTGAAATATCCTCCCAACATTAACTTGGGATGGATAAAGGTTCTAGAAGACTTGGGGTCTTAATTGTCTCAACTTTATTTTGCTGGAAAAGCAAACATTCCGCAAAAAAATTTTGAATATCAGATTTAAGGCCATCCCAAAAAAAATATTTCTTCACCCTGTGGTAAGTTTTTAAAAATCCTAAGTGTCCTCTTAAAGGAGAAGTGTGCAATTCCAAAAGAATATTTTTTTTTAGTTGGGAATTCTTACAAAGATATAAGAAATATTTGTACCATAAGGAATCATTTTTACAACTAAATGTATCAGATTTACTAGGATCTCACTGCAACTTTTGAATGAGTGTCCACACTTCTTCGTCCTTCTTCCATTCATAATTTGCTTTGGCTATCCAATCTGGTTGGATAATAGAAATGGCACGAAGTAATGCTTCCACCTCTTCACTTTGTCTTGAGAGTGCATCTGCAACAACATTTAGCTTCCCTTTTTGTAGATTCTTTCAAAGTCATAACCCAACATCTTTGTGACCCAATTTTGTTGCTCTTTTGAAGATAGTATTTGTTCCAAAAAGTGTTTAAGACTATCATGATTATTTTTTACCTTGAAGTGTCTTCCCATTAGGTAAGTTCGCCATTTCTTTAGTGCATGTAGTATTGCTAACATTTCCTTCTCATAAATAGCTTTCTTTAAATACTTTCCTTTGATTGGATGACTTTCAAAAGCGATACATCTTCCTTCTTGCATTAAAACAACACCAATTCCATTTCTTGAGGCATCACATTCTACAATAAAGGTTTTTGTGCAGTTTGGCATAGCTAAGACTGGTGCTAGGGACATTACCTCTTTAAGATGGTCAAAGGCCTTAGTTTCTTCAGCAGACCATGAAAATGCATCTTTCTTCAATAATGTTGTTAGATGTGCTTCTATTCTCCCATAATTCTTAAAAAACTTACGATAATACCCTGTTAACCCAAGAAATCCTCGCAACCACTTTATGGTTGTGGGGACTTTCCATTCCTTATGGCTTTAATTTTGTTAGGGTCTACCTTAACACCCTCGTGAGATACAATATGACCCATATATTCCACCTCTTGTACTCCAAAGAAACATTTGGATGTTTTCGCATATAATTGTTTTTCCTACAATAGTTTGAGCACCCTGTCAACATGTTGAACATGCTCCTTCCAAGACCTGTTGTATATTAGTATATCATCAAAAAATGCTAGCACAAATTCTCTAAGGAAGGGTTTGAAAATGGAATTCATCAATGCTTGAAATGTAGAAGGTGCATTGGTAAGGCCAAAAGGCATGACCAAAAATTCATAATGACCCTCATGAGTTCGAAATGTTGTTTTCTGAATATCTTCAATCTGCATTGTAATTTGATGATATCCTGAACGAAGATCCAACTTGGAAAAATAAATTGATCCATGTAATTCATCCAATAATTCATCAATCACAAGAATGGGAAATTTATCTTTAGTGGTGATCTTATTGAGCTCCCTATAATCGGGAAACATGGGCCATGATCCATCCTTCTTGTGAACCAATACTACTGGAGCAGGGAAATAACTTTGACTAGGTTGAATTATATCAGCCTCTAATATTTCTGCAATCATACATTCAATTTTGATCTTTTGGACATAAGGATATCTATAAGGCATGATGTTTGGAGGAACACTTCCTGGAATCAAATGGATAGCATGATCATGATAAGGAATAGGTAGGAGTCCTTTGGTAGTTTCAAACGCCTTGGATTGATTGTCCAAGACTTTTTGGAGATCTGTAGAAATAGATGATTTTGATGTTGGAACTTCTAGTGAGCATAATTGTGCAATTACGCCTTGTTTTTCTTTCTTCAGAAGCTTTTTCATGAAATTAGAGCTTATTATCTTTCCTGGCTTCCCTGTGATACCCCAAAATTCGACTTCCTTTCCTTCTGAACAAAATTTCAAGAAAATTTATTGAAAATTAAAAGCTACCATCCCCAAATATTGTAACCATTGTACTCCTAGTACAACATCAACACCTCCCATTGGAATGATAATCATTGGACTATTTGATACATATTCCCCCACGGTTAGTTTGATAGTATAGAATTTTCCAGAGAAATTTATAGTTCCTCCATTTGCAACCATCAATTGGAATTCTGGTGCTGGGTATAGGAAACAATTCAATTCCTTGGCTACCTTACAATGAATAAAATTATGGGTACTACCCGAATCAATCAACATTATTACAATTTTTTTCTCGATATGTCCTTCTATCTTGAGAGTTTGAGGAGTGGTAATTCCTTCCAATGCATTACACGATATGGTCAGACTCATTTCTTCCTCTTCTAGGGTTGGTTCCTGGTGTATATAGTCGTCTTTTGAAGATTCTTGTTCATTTTCTTCTTCCTCTTCACAATCTATGTAAAATAATTTCTTCTTAGCACACTTATGACATTTAGTGTATTTTCTATCACAACTGTAGCAAAGCCCTTTTTCTCCTTTTTCTCCCAATTGTTGTGGTGTCAACCTTATAGGTTGTGGAAGTCTAGGAGTAGCAACACTTCCATCTGTATATATGTGAGTGGTAGGCTTCCTTACATTCAATGTTTCTTTCCAACCTGTGTTCCTTCTCCAATGAATGACGTTCCCTAATGAGAAATTCATGTTGGATGTTATCCTTTAAAGTCCCTATGAAGACATCAATCTTGTGTTCCTCTGGAATATCAGTTACCCTTATATTCAATTTTTTGAAGTCCTCAATGTGCTTCACCATTGAACCCTTTTTCTTGAGATTTATCAATTGGCTAAAGAAAGTGTTGCTTTTTGTATCCTCATAATGTGTTATCATTTCCTCTGTGAAAATTGACCAAGTGACAATTTTTTTACGGGAGCAAAGCCATTGATACCATACAAATGTATTTTGTTCTAAATGTAAAGTTTCAATTCGTACCTTTTGTGTGTTTTTCACATTATTGAGATCAAAATATTGCTCAATCTGTAGTATCCATGTTACTGGATCCTTGCCATCAAACTTCCTCATATCCATCTTCAGAATATGGTGGTTCTTACATCCAACATTAGAGTTCATGAAATCACAATTAACATTTATTTTTTTCTCATCATGATTTTCCTCTACTATATTTTTGCCATTAGGAATCATTTCTTGTATCAACTTTTCCAAACCTTCGGTGTCTACTTTTAGATCATTCTTCATGTTTTCCATTTTTTCATCAATATTAGCTTCCATGCCATCCATCTTAGCTTCCAAACCATTTAGCTTAGCTTCCACACCTTTCTTCAAACCATCCATATTAGTTTCCACCCCTTCCATCAAAACTTCCATTTCATTTTTTTGTTTCTCTTTGCGATAGGTGCACTCGCTCTTGTAATTTTGATATCTCATGTTGCATTTCTTCGTCTTCATGAGTCATAGTAGAGAATTCTTAAGGCTTAATGGGTCTTGAATTATTTCTAGCGGGAATTTTAGAACCAAATATTGATATATATTCTTTAATGTGCCCTTGGAATAAATTCAAACTAATTTTTTCAAACGAGACTTATGTAATTCGAAAAAAATACACGCATTTTTCTTGCTTTTGCGTAGCTTGATATTAAAACTAAATTATCTCATTTCAATATCTGTAATTGGGCCCTGTAGTAACCCTCTGAATCTTCTTTCCAATTCCAGAGGTCTAACCTGATTTGGATTCTTCAAGGAAACTTTATGCCAAATCTCCCAAAATGACCTAATTATGGACTCGTTTAGTAAAGCGACCTTGTACAGCATGCCAAGTGTCACTGTTTCCTCCTTTCACTCTGAAATTGATATATATTAAACTACACTCTGTGAAATTTTGGCCACTTTTTACAAAATTCCAATTCAATCCTTAGAGAGAGAGTTATGATGATGTTCCCTCGGTCACCTCTTTGAGATGAAATTCGGGAGCCTGAAAAATCCCTAACTTCCAAAGACCCTATCTCGGAAAATATTTTGAATCAAGCTCTAAAATGTTTCCATGACATTCCCTAGGATTGCGGCTTTACTCTGTGAAAATTTTAGCTTCTGAAGCCTCATAGAAAAAAATTTATAGTGAAAATACCATGATGACCTGTTTAGGTTAAATTTAGGAGCCTGTAAAAATCCCTAACTTCAACAGGTCATATCTCTGAAAATATTTTGAACTAAGATCTAAAATGTTTCCACAAAATTCCTTAGGGTTTCGGCTTCACTCTCTAAATATTTGAGCTTTTGAACCTTCGTACAAAAGAATTTATAGAGAGAATTCCACAATGACGTGTTTGGAGCAGCGAAACCCTAGAATCCAAAGCTGTGATACGAAATTTTATGAAACCAACTCCAAAAATAGAAGAAAAGAGAGATCAACACCTTAGAAATCAGCCACTTTGAGGGGGAAACGTACAATACGTTACATAAATGAACAATTCTTTGATGATACAAATGACCAAAACCTCCTTCTATATATAGGAGTCCATGGGGCCACAATATATCCTAGCCAACCTAACAATAATAATGTAAGGGCACAATAATAACAATATTGGGGTTACAGGGGTACAAAAATAAAAATAAGGGGGCTACTCTAATAACAATAAGGGACTAAACTAGTAATATAGGGACCTAACAAGTTGCATCTTAAGTTTTTCAATTTCTTGATCCTTTAAAGACAAGTCTCCCATGGCATTTGACAAATGTTTTGTTGCATCAGTAGACTATGTATCTACTGTTATTGTTGTCATTGTAGATGTCCATGTTGTTTAGATACCTGTTGTAGAATGTATTTCTATGCAAATGGCAGTTGGAATACTGAATTGTTGTTCCTTTTCTTTTAAGAATGTTTCCATGTCATCTTGCATCTTTTGAATTTGAACATGTTCTCCTTTTTTTTTTCTAATTGACCAAATTCCTTAGATTGTGGATGTTTTATAGTAGGAAGTTTAAGTTTATTTCTCAATTCTTGAGTGTCAGCATTTTTGTTCTTTATCATCTCTTTTGCTGCTTTGACATCACTAGGATCATATCCTATTTTTATCACCAAATCTTAAAGTACTTTGATTCTTGTATCTTTAGCTAGGGATGGAATTTTCTCCATCTTTAACTGTTTGTGAATATTTTTCAGGAAATCTTATAGCTTGGAGCTTTCCATCGTTGAAGTAGTCATTGTATAATATATCATTTCACCTACCACCTTATGATGGTCGGTTTTATCAATTACATTAATTTTCTTAGTATCAAAAGAAAAAATGGATGTTTTATAATCTTCTTCACTTTTAGGGACTGGAACTTTTGGTTCCAATAAAGCTAATTGAAATTAATCATTTTTAGTATCAAGTGCAGAAAAATGTCTATGCTAGGTAGTGGAAGTATGTTTCCAAAATTCAAAATATGTAGTAGCCTTTAATCCTTGATTCTTCCTTTTAATTTCTTTGTATCTAGCAAAAATATTTTGCTGCATTGTATTGTGAGTGACAGATGACATAGGAGAGTCTATTTTGATCTCTTCAATCCTTGGATAGGAAATTGTGTGAAAAAATGACAAAACCTTTCTCTGCCTGCTCCCGTGAACTCTATCCTTCTAATGACTCTACATGAGTGTTTGTCTTCTTTCTCCTCTTGAAAACCGTGAAATATGTTTCTTTAATTTCTGATACTGTAGGAGATATAAATTATCTTAATCTTTTAGTATATTTTTCTTGAGGAACTAGAGTCCGTGAGGATGTCTAACTAACAATTTTTTCTTCAACTTCTTGTAATGAATTTTCTTGTACTTCTTCTTGATTTTCATATTTATTTATTTTTGGCTTATTTTTAATGTGCATAAGGTGTTGTTTTATGCTCAAATATTAACCTTCAAATAATTCGCAAGGGATCATAACACCAAGTAAAACTCAATTTGAATTTCATTTTCTTTAACAAATTATCTTCCTCCTTTCATGTTTCTTTGGTATTAACAATGAAAGGGCCAATATGTGCCCTCTTCTTGAATTGTGCTTTCGACTTCTTGGATACAAAATGAAAATCATCCATGTTCATCATTTTCATGGTGTATTCTAAGGCAAAGATCCTTATTGTCAGAAATAATGGCAACATGTAAGGAGGAAGTTCATAGCCATATTTCTTGTTCTTTGTATAACTCTGTTAAAGGTACTAATCTCCGACTTTAGCTTGATCAGTAAGGTGCATAATCCTTCGAGGAAGTCCAGTGAATAATAGATTGAGGCTTTCCTTCTGCATCTAACTTCTGCAATGGGAATTTGAATATTTCTTCTTGATGAAATAAAAGTAAATGCACAAGGACATATTGATGTTTGAACGCACCTTAAACATAAAAATTTAGAAACTGATCATGAATAATGTCTCAGAGCAACTGATTGTAATTAAAAATTTGTGAAGGTTTGTTACCCACATATAAAACTGAGAAAAATCCTAGTATTAATTCATTTTCCCATTGATAGGTAGGATAACCTAATAAACAAGGAACCATAGAACTAATATGCCTTCACATTTATTTAAAAATTGAAGTGGAATAGGGCTGATTAGTTCTATACAATTCATATTTCTCGGGTAGGAATGTTTCAAAAATACGAGCTCAATGAGGAAATGTAAGTTTCTGGTAAATCTGCATGAGGGAGTTCATAGAAAAGGGTTACAGAGGGGCTTTGAAATCAATTTGGAGTGATTGAAACTTATATTCAGGTCTAATTGTAAATAACGCTTCATTGTTTTGGGAAATTAGAACCCTCTGACTAGGAGGATACTTGAGATGACGCCAGGTGACAAGTTCTAGGAAAGCATGAGTTTAAGGAAAGACAAATTGAGGTAGGAAAGACTCCGAAATAGTTAATTAATCACTAACATCTAGTAATTTATTATTTTCCCAGTTGTGGAGTTCATTCAAGTTGACTTAGAACTTGGTATCTAAAATTTTGTACTAGGTATCAAACTGAGGGAGCTCATACAAATTAATGACAGTCGGTAACATAGGGATTTATACGACTAAATTAGACTTCACTTTGAGATAAAACATTGCAAATAGATAATTACCATCTTGGATAGTGAATTACCAAGTTATGGCGATTCAATTTACCTTCTAGGGTGTCAAAATTTGAGGCTATGGCGGCCAATCACGTAGGAAGATGACAATTTTCTAGTGTAATTTGAGACTGCACATGTGCTATTATAAGAAGAAATGAAGGAAAAGGAGTATGCAGGGTGGTGGGATCATTTCAGAGAAAATTTTTCAATGAATAATAGATTGTAACCATTTTTGGGCGTGTCTAAATTATTTACTAAACATTGGCGGGAAGAATTACTTATTTAACGACTACATAGTTGTTTTGCATGAGAGATTTATTTATGAAACGGTTCATTAGGGGAATTTTGACGTCTAAAATGGGCCTCCTAATGAAACTATAAAATAATAGTAGAAATACTAAAACAATATTAGATTACATCACCAAATTTTAGAGGGAAAAAGGAAAAACTATTTTTTCAACATATCTCCCTACAGTTTTGCCCAAATTTCGAGTGGAAAGACTCTTTGGATGCATAATTTGATTCCTCATCTAATTTGTACCCATTTTTCATACTTTTTATCAACCATACTACAAAAAAAATGAGAAATACATGAAAAAGATGATTGCAATCAAATTTTTTCATGAATTTCTCATTTTTCGTGTAGCAGGGTCCATCAAAAGTATGCAACATGGGTACTCCTTGGGTGAGCAATTAAATTTTTCATCCAATGAGTACTCCCTCTCTAAATTTTAGTAAAAAATTAGGGAGATAAGTTGAAAATACGAGTTGAAAAAGTATTTTTGTTGTTTTATTATTTTTTAATATTTTTACTTTCTTACTCCAAAAAAGGTGAATCATCCCCCATTGTTGAGATCATCATCTTTAATCCTATTGGTTCTTATAAAGTTTATTTCTGTTGTAAATTTTTATTATGAGGCCCACTTTAGACCTCAAAATTCCCCTAATTATTTGGTAGGAATGAACATAAGAGAGAAAAGTGGAAAGATATAATGAGCAAGAATGAGAGCAGAGGAGAAAAGGTAAAGTGGTTTTTGGAGGGGGGTGTAGGTGGTTAATGGTTTTGGAGTGGCAGGTAGGTGGTTAATGATTTTGGAGTAGAGAGGTCCAAACTCATTGTGGGGATTCCACATATGGTTTATTGGTTTATTCAAAACAACTTCCCCCCCACCTGACCTTAATCTTTGAAAGTGTGGGGGATCTCGAACTCATCCTCCATTGTTGATCCAAGCAGGGATGATCTCATCCATTGCTTCTCAATAAAACTTTATTTCTATGTGACAAAATGCCCAATCAATTTATTTACAATAGTATAATCCTTGTAAACATAGGGATTAAAATAATGATAATACAAAACTAAACCAAAGCGACATTTTAACTAGCGTGTCAACTTAGGGATTATATATATATATATATATATATATATATATATATATATATATATACACATATATATATATATATATATATATATATATATACATATATATATATATATTCATATCCCTTTTCCTTTTTATTTTAATTTAAAAAAAAAATCTCATTTTTATTTTCATTTATTTCTTCTTTTTTAAATTCTCATTTCCACATATTTGTTTATTTATTTTTATTTTTCACCATAATGGTAAAAGTAGAAAACAAACTAGGGTAGAAATAAGTTACAACACTACCCATGGAGCTTTGTAACTTAGCTCGTTGCAGTATTTACAATGATCAACCTGCTGAGAAGTAAACCAACATGGCCACCAAAATGACATGAAACCATACATCTAATTGGGGCTTTATAACACAGATAATGGCAGTATTTACATCGATATACATATGTACATATACTAAAAAATCATAACAAGTCATATACCAAAAACACATATGAAGGAAATTCGCTCAGCCAGTGAATAGAGAAGGATACATAGCCCCCATATGATCCACCATCTCCCATGTATCTTCATTGGGAACAAAGTGCTTCTACCACAATTTAACCTGCTCGATTTCCTAGTTCCAAAGCATGAGAAAATTTCTCTACAATATACAATGAGGTTCTGGCTAGAATTCTCCTTCTTTCTCAACCTAAAATACAAACTAGTCAATCACATGATAAACATATTTAACATACTTCTTAAGTAATGATACATGGAAAAAATCATAGACTTTTATTGTGTTGGGTATGCGTTATATTCTTTCCTTAATTTCTGGTGGGTAGTCCGCGTCCATGGTTTTGTGCATGGTTTTGCACATGGTTTTGGGGTACGATGGTTTTCGGCCCCTGGTATTTTTGTAGATCCGGTCAAGGGAACTATGGTTATGTTCTAATCCAGGGTTTATGGATTGGGGTTTATGTATGCTTCGGGTTTATGTCGTCCCGATTTGGGATCCAGGGGAAAATCTATGTGTTTATCTGTTTTATGTTTTATGCTCTCGCTATTGTTTATTTTCTATTATAAGATTCGTGTCTAGATAATTTCTATTCAGGGTTAAAACCTACATATTGTTGGAGACAGAGCAAGTCGATAGGCTACGATCCCAATCCTTTTAAGAATATTGAAAGGTCCACAAAACTGAGGTTCCAACTTGGCACATGATCCAATCCATAAGGAGATCTTCTTGGGATTGACATGCAAGCACACCTTTTTACCAACATGAAACTCCTTAAACAACCTGTTTTGGTCAGCATATATTTTCTACCTATCCTATGATGCCTTTAGATTCTTCTTGATTACCTACATTTCTAGTTCCATTTCTACTAAAAACTAAGAAGTCTGATCGAATTAATACCCTGTTCATCGGGTCACTCCAACCGATGGGAGTATTACAACTTTTCTTGTATAATTCCTCAAACATAATCACCCTTAGTGACTAGTGGAAACCATTGTTGTAAGCAGGCCAAACCAATAGAAGTTAATCCTCCCATCTCCTCTTTTGATGCATCACGTACATCCTCAACATGTCCTCCAATATCTTGGTGACCCTCTCAGTCTTTCCATCTGTATATGGATGATAAGCATTACTGAAGGCAAACTTTGTACCTAACCCTGCAAACAACTCCTTCAAAATTTGGAAGTGAACTTTGCATCCAAATATGAAAAAATATTCTTCGAAACACCATGAAATCTGACCAAATATCTGATTAGGATCTATGCTACATCACTAACCGAATAATTAGACACGATTGGAATGAAGTGCGCTACCATTTTCATCTTGTACACCAAAAAACATGATGGAATCATACTGTCTAGATGTCCTCGACAACCCTGTAATGAAATTAATGTAAATGAACTCCCATTTCCACTCTGAAATCAAAATCAAATGTATTAGTTGACTTGGATGTTGATACTCTTCCTTTACCTATTGATAGTTCAAAGATCTAGCCGCAAATTCTACCACATTCTTTTTCAAATTTGGCCAATACTAAAATTTCTTTACTACTATCAGTGTCTTCTGGTATCCTGGGTGACCCAAATATGGTTTCACATGAAACTCCCTCAATAAAATATTCTTGAACTCGCCATTATTTGGCACACATACCATATCCCTAAATCTGACCAAGCCATCTTTTGTTAGATAATAGTCCACATCTTATGCACCTGCACCTACACCTGTATCTATCCCTGTACCACTACCTGTAGTTGTACCTGTACCACTACCTATACTTGTACATGTACCACTACTTATACTTGTACATATATAAAAAAATATACATGTACCTGTACCTGCACCTGTACTCTATTATAACTTGTGCTTGAGGTCCATATACTTGTTACCCTGTTGACCTGCCTGCAAGATCTGAGCCTATAAATTTGTCCCATAAGAACTCATAACTTCTATATGGTTCACCTTTATCCTCCTACTAAGAGCATATGTAAATCAATTCTCTTTCCCCTTGATGTACTTGATATCAAAGTCAAACTCACTAATCGTGGCCAACCATCTAGCTTGCTCGGAATTCAGATTCGACTGGTAAAAAAAATATCTCAACCCACTATGATCACTCATCAGTACAAATATCCTTCTAGGAAGATAGTTTTTCAATAGCTTCAATGCATGGATGATTATTGCTAACTGAAGGTCATGTGTCAGATATTTCTACTCATGCTCGTTCAGTTTCCGACACTCATAAACTACTACCTATCCCTCCTGCACAAGGACTCCACCAAGCCCTCTCTTGCAAGAATATGTACATGTTACAAAATATTTGTCCGGATCTAAAATATTTAACACTAGAGCATTTGTCAACAAATGTTTCAACTGTTCAAAACTTGTTGCACATTCCTCTTTCCATTCAAATTTATTACCTTTCATCTCTAGTGACGTATATGATATGCAATCTATGATAAGGTCCTAATGAACCTCCTATAATAGCCTTCTAGTCTCATGAATGATCTTACCTCATCCACATTTCTAGGATTTTCCCAGTCCATGATAACTCTTATCTTCTCTTGATCTACTACAATAACTTCCTTAGAGACCACATTCCCCAATTAATGTACTCATCTGAAAGAAATTGCATTTAATGAGCTTAGAATATGACTAATGCTCTCTCACAAATATCAATATTGATGCTAAATGATTGACATGCTCTTCATCATTATTAG
This sequence comes from Pinus albicaulis, assembly GCA_034641835.2. NCBI lineage: Eukaryota > Viridiplantae > Streptophyta > Pinopsida > Pinales > Pinaceae > Pinus > Pinus albicaulis. The sequence continues at coordinate 1,575,597,230 of CM076575.1, read as the reverse complement.
AATATATGAAGATGTCATCAAGGAAAAAAATAAAAAAAATTTCCAGATACAAACAAAACACACTATTTGTAATATTCCCAAATGGGAAAATCAACAATATAGGCACCAAAAACGCATTTTCAGAACATTATGTTATAAAATTCAATAACAGTACATGGATCCATTATTTTACACATAATAGAAACCAAATATGAAAGGAGGTATGAAACCAATCATTTTTTCTTAGTTAAACAAGCCTCTGAAGCCCAGAACAACCCAAAAACATTACAACCCCATGACTACTGCAACACATAAATTCTGAAGCAAGTAGCAGTATATTTTTAATGGGGGTTTATACTACATAAATATAGAGACAAATGGATCCACTAATATATTACTCAAGAGAGCTTAAAAACTAATATCTAGTCTCTTTTACACAATTCCAAGATAACCCCGGAAGGATTTCCTAAAATATACAAAAATATTAAAATGCCAGAATGCAGCCTTAGGGCTGAATAGAAGTTGCTACTAAATAATTGGATGAATATGGATGTAAATAATAGATAATAAATATATCTCCTCCAATAGATCCTTCAATTTTAAGGTTGATCCTAACACTGAAGATCTGACCCTCCAAATCAAGCACTAAAACCCCCATTGCAAATGCTCACTGAAATAATGCATTAAAAGAGGGATACTGCACTGTAGATTATGGGGAATATGTTGGCCTAGTGCCAAGATGTGAAATATTCTCAAGTACCTTCCTGGATGATCTCCCAAGTGGAGGAATCCTTCCTCCTATGAAAAACTAGCTCCGGAAGTGGGTTTCTCAACCCTCCACTGCAACACCGTGCAACACAACACAATACTCTATAGAAACTGTGTTGTAGCTGAAGACTGAAGCTTTGCCTTAAAATTGATAGTGTAAATGAAGTTAAATTCTCCCCCAAGAGGCCTCTCAAGAAAGGAGATGGGATTCCTTCTCGGGAACACCCGGTGCTAAACAACACACCAATCTCAACTAACAACTGAAGAATGCAAAATAGTCATGCAGACCATAAAATCAATAATCAATAACATGCCCCACTATGTCTTTCTTTCCCTCCTTATAAAAAAATGTGAGCCTTCTCACCTTGGGTCCCACTCATTAGGGTTTCCAGCATCATAGAATCTTCCTCCCATTCACACTACGTTGTGTCTATTAATGATCCACACCTCCCATACCAACACTGTTGACTTGGTCAAACTTGACATTGTCCACATGCATTAGCCCCTGTTCACACATAAGGGTGCTTTATCCAGCTATGAATATGACCCCTTTTCACATTAAGAGGGATTTTATGCCTACTTAAAATATTTATGGGCATCCCTACCCATTTATTCATCTAACTACATGTCAAGAAAAAAAATAATATTCCAATTAGATGCATGCTAATTTAGGAATATTATAGTCCTCCCTCCCAAATGTTGCTTGTACTTAGGAAATTAGAAGGATAGAACTGAAGAGCCTCCTCTCCTCCTCCTATAGCATCCTCATATGATAAAATCATCCAAGGAACAAGACGTTGTTTCATCAATAAATCTCCAAGTTGCCCCTCCCAAGTATGAAAGTTGGCTTTTGGTGACCAACCCAAATAGCTATCATCATGTAGAAGTAAAACACCCATGGAGGCAGCAATGTGTTGTCTAGAGGCCTTATTGAGGCATGCAATCTGAGATATGTTGGGAATTATCATTCCCATGTGAATCTCCCATCCCCAAGCTATCATCCATACAGAATGAGCCACCCTCCAAAATGGTAACTCGTGAAAAATATCCTCCACCTTTGGCTCCTACAATGTAGGTGGCCTGCATAAATGAACATGGTAGACAAAATGGCCCACTCCATGCTGTCTCTCTCTCCTCTTATGATTAGTGTAGAGTAGCTGCTGATTTTGGGTTGCAATAATGTTGCCCTTAAGAGGAAAGAAGAAGACTAGATCTTCAAATATTTTCTCCCTATAGTCATGAATCATGCTGGCCCAAACCATCCCATGAAAAGTGAATGGTACATCATCAAGATATGGTATATGAATAAGAAAAATATTGAATTTTATGTGCAAGTTTGGATGATACCAATGGTTTCTCCACTGGATACAACACAATTTTACCAACTGTTGTTTCAGAACATCATGTGGCAAGTTGTCTCCCAACAATTTGCTAGCTGTGTATGTTTGCTCATATACTATGAGGTAGTAAATGGAATTATATATCAGTTGAGCATAATAATAATAACACCATACTTGCCCAAGGTCATGTAAAGGGAAGTTATATCCATCACAAATGTTGGTCCTAGAATGATCATGGAACCCAAAGATAATCCTGCCCTCTTGTGGAGCAATGCACTGTACATAGATGGTGAGAAGATGCAAATACTTTATGAAATGATCAATAAGTACAGAAATACATTACTTACCATGCATAGTGAGTAAGATAAAAGTGAGGTCCATAGATGAAATCTCCCAAGAGAATCTCCTCATAAAGAACTGAAAAATGAATGGATGCATAGTCCCCTTGGAACACTCCATCAATAAATGGATACTCCCCAGTAACAAAACTATTGGCCTTAGTGATAAGGCTCTTGCCACTCCATGAATCCATTCTTTGGCATGCCATATGCCAAAGTCATCCACCATCATGCTGCTATGTGTGGAAGTATCCTTCCTATGTGGAAGTACATCCTGATCCTCCAATGTTGAATGGTAGCCTCTTAGCACTTTAACTGTGCCATCCCTCTCTCCTGATATATCATGCCAACTATGGGAGAAATTTTTCCCATCTTCACCCAAGAGTAGCCAAAGCAACAATAACTCTTGCTGTGGTCTCACACCTCCATCATAAAAATCATGTGGTGAAGATATGATGATTGATATGAAGAATGTCATATCAACACAATGCACCCAAAATCGTTGTTTCCATCTGATGCAAGTGCCATGCCAAGTTACACCCACCAACATACCCTTAGAAGAAGGATACACTAGAAAATTTGGCCCAATTTCCGACGGCCACTTTGTCGCTATTCCGACACATAATCATCGCAAGAGCAACAGTTCAAGGACGGAAAAAATGTGGTTTGCCATTACATCGCAATTCCAACGCCTTGAAAAAGTGTTGCAATACCAACACCTTTTCTGTCACTTCCAAACAAGTGTCACTCTTCCGACGTTTCCAAAACCGTTGCTCTTCCCAAATTTGTCAACTGTCACAATTCTGACGAAATGTGGTCCGACGTTTTGAACGTCTCTCTTCCAACATTTTTATACTGTCGCTCTTCCGACGTTTCTAAACTATTGCAATTCCGATGCCATACAAAAGTGTCGCAAGACCGACACATTGCAAAAGTGTCTCAAGACCGACACTTTCCAGAAGCGTCGCAATACCGATGCATTCCAAAAGCGTTACAATACCAATGCCAGGAAGAACTGTCGCAATATCGACAGACGTCACAAGACCGACGAAAATGGAAATCGTTCAAAAATTTGGAAGACCGATGCTTATAAGGCATCAGAAGAGCGATGCTTACAAAGTGTCGGTATACCGACGATAGGTTCAATTTATTAAAAAAAAAATGAACTTTAAAACAGGACAGTAGATCTCCAATATTTGTTATGAATTGTGGGCGTTCCAATTTTTATGAACATAATTCGATCGTGAAATAAACAATCATATAATAAGATCAGACCCCGCTAAGCTTTAGTGATGGCATTCAATTTATAACTGGGACTTCATATGAGGCTTGGACACATAAATATGAATAAACTTTTGTCAATGCAAACAACTGCACATACCTCTATTGAACCTTAGTTAGGACAACAATAGTCGACGTATATACACATGGGGCCCAATGATAGCAGCCTTTCCACATCCAACAATGGATAATACGTTGCTCTTGCCTTGAAGATCCAACGATCCAACTGGATATCACGCGAGTTAGTTGCATGATCTTTAACTTGCGATGAGAGTGGTTTTTCAAAACCGCTCAAGGCCACGTGTCGGCCTATGAACTTGATCACATCCAAATGGGGAATACCTCTTACCGTACAAAGGTGGTACGATATGCCGGAAACCCGTCTTTACTGTGCGGTCCTCAAGGTTCTGACTACTCTTACTCGAGGTTCCGTCCGCTTACCAATGCCTTACTTCCATTGAACTCTGCCTTGTTGTTCATCCTTCGCGCGGCCATACCAAATGAACTCGGGCACGACCACTGCAAGGAGACACGACGCATTACATATGCCATGGTTTATGTCTTATGGTTTCGACAAGGTTAGTATAGACTCTGCAAATCGATACACCGGTCCTTGGTTCATTCAATCGCCTACACATTCACAACACTCATTACGAGGTTTTACCTAGCTCACAGAGGTTCGAGCACAACATCTCCTTGCTCTACCACAGGTGCACGGGAATGTCATTAACCTAATTCACCCTCTGTTCACACAACTGATTATAGAGAAATTCCCCAACTATTTGACACAGTTATCTGTGGAATTCACCAATGCTCATAAGTCCTGAGTCATTAGCTCATGTTCCACCGAGACCTCAACCAGTCTATATGCACATAACCTCATCACAAGGTTTTTTAATTACCACGAGATTTCAATTATCTTTCACCAGGATGCGTACATATATTCACACACAAAAAAAATACTCAATCAACACACATATAATACTAACAGATTCCTTATATAAATGAAATTTCTTATAGTCTCCTGGTCCTCGGCCAGATCTTTGATACAATGGCCTCCTCTTCCCTATGAAGCTCTATGCAGTTCTCTTTGAAACATTTAGATTGAATTTCTGGGTTGGTTGGGTTTGTAACTAGTTAACTATTGAAAAGTGCTTCTGCATCAGTATTGTAAATTTGCCCAGAATTGAATTTGGGAATGAATTTTGAAGGCATCTATACACAGCTTGAGGTTTGAAAATGAGAGAAGAACCGGGACTGTGGGTTTTTACCCCATCAACCAAGATATGTTTATGGTAACTAGAACAGTTCCATAAAGTTAGCTTAGAAATTGTCAAATAATAGGGATGCAAACCATTTCCATTGTTTTCTATTTATGGGGGATTGTGGGAGATGTTTGGGGTAAGAGAAGCTTATACACAATGTAGCCATGCGAGAAATCTTAATCCAGTGACCAGCTGCTCAATTTTGTTTGCATGGTGTTCAAAGGTTTAGATTTGATGATTTGAAAATATAAGCAGTCCGAGAAAGATTCATGCATTTTTATTGATCTTGAATCTTGAACACCAAAAGACTGAATGAGATGGTATTGCAAACTACACTATTGAAGGATACAAGTATTGATATACATCTGTAATCTACAGGTGGAGTTTATCTGGATCAAGCCTACCTTGATACATGCATAATCTAACTCTTGTCCCTTAATAACCACATTAATCAATTGTTTGAATCTTCATTTCGAAGAGTCGCAAGTCAGGGTTGGCATTAATAATGTCAAAATATGAAACAAAATTTTCCAACAGCCTGATTAAAAGTGCAGTAGTTCTTGGCATATAAAATCTTGGAAATGTGCGAAGTGGTAGTTAAACTATCCAAATCCAGTGCATATAAATCCTTGTCATATGCTGAAACCTATTTTGACTTATTCATAATGACAATTTCTTGAAAGCATTCGATGAATTTGAAGTAATCTGAAAGAGACATGGTATTGTGGCATCAATAAATATGAAGAAACCAACTATGAAAATCTTAGTCACTGTTTTGGAGAGATGATGGTTTGTCTGAGTTCCCTTTGTGAGTATTGCAGGTGTGAACTACTATAATAATCCTTACTATTATATGTTAAGACTCAACTGTTGAAATATTACTTTCACCTACCTCTGTACTGAGAGCCACCTTCTATATTTGTTTGAAGAAGTTATTTCACCAGGCTGCTTGCCAAAATGTTCGAACAGTCAGATTCAAGGTTTAAAAACAACAACCAATCCTACACATTGAAAACAGAGGGTTAAAATAGAAAACAGAGTACATGGCTTTGTATTTCAAAAATAGGTTTAAAATAGAAATAGGGCAACTTTTGATTGAAGCGCGGGTTTTGTTTAAAGTTTGGTGGTCCCGCACCACGACAAGCCAGAGGAGGACACGTGCTAGAAATTTATTGGAGCAGATATTTTTTTGGGCCGCTCGCGCAGTGGAAATCTAGACACGAAAAATATTGGGGCGAATTTGATAAGAAATTCACGTCACAACTCTCTCTCCGTACGCCAGCCCAAATTCGGACCCAAAAAAGATTAGGGAGGAATTCATTTGGTTTTCGCGTCACAAAATTGGCCGACGTCAGCAAGCTATTTTGGAACATGAACTTGGTTTGAATTATGGTTTATCGCCATTTGAAGTCCGACGGGATCCACGGCGAAAGGGTTCGTTTGAAGTTTTGACAAAGGTTTTGTTATATGTTTTATATAATGCGCGACAGAATAGTTTTATTGTTTGATAAGGTTCCACACTATTTTTGGTAATATTTTGTTTGAAATGCGACGTATATATGTTTTATATATATATTTCATATATATATTAAAAAATTTATAAATTGTGGACTCCAGGAGCATTTTAATAGATTTGTTATTTGCATAGTTTTGTTATGTTTTTAATATATGCGTTTCATATAAAAGAAAAGGGCTGTGAGCCTGTTTCGGAATGTAGTTGTAAAGTTTATTATTACACACAATAGCAGTGTAAGTGTTTTGAAGAGCACAACAGTGCGCATTTTTAGAGACAGAGAATAATTTTGAGTGCACTGCATTTTGTAGCAGTCACATTTTGTAATCCCTCTTAGTGAGGAAGAATTTGTAATAGTTTTTTTTTTTTAAGGAATAGAAATTTTTCAAAGTGTTGAACTCTGTTTCCAGTGAATAAATTTCAATATTTTCTTTGTGTTAGAAGAGGAGAGCATTACTCTCTCCATTGTTATTCTGGAATTTTCAAATATTCCAACACATGGCTATAAATGAAGGAGATTTCTACGCATCAACATCAACATGTTTTCAAGTAGGAGCTACCTAATTTTGTAACAAAATTCTCTCTGGATGTCAAAATTTGTAGACACTGAAGATTACTTAGGTGATGCATGAAATTTCCATTGAATTCCTATAAGAATCTTAGATTTGTGACAGAAATCCTTTTGCTAATATATTAGCTTACTCCTTTTAAGTTTGTCTCATTCAACTAATAAAAAATGTTTCAAGGAGTATAATGAAAACTAGATTATGTGTGAAGCATAAAATAATCATTGATGCTCGACTTGGAAGTTAAGAAGTATAATAAGAAGTGGATACACTTCTCTAAAGCATAATACCGTTTTTTTGAAGCATAAGACAATCATTGATGCTAGACTTGGAAGATTGAATAAGATGAGATAAAAAAACGAAAAAGGCATTCCATTACTTGCATGAAACATGAGTACCACATTTTACCAGTAAGTTGGGAGAAAGGTCTATATTTTGACTGGCATCGATTCTTGTGAACTCAAATTTCACTAAAAACATAGTTTTTTGTATGTTTTTCAGCACATGGTTAAAAATGATAGTGCATCAAAATCTATATTGTTGGGTCGAATACATAATTAATCAAAAATTCTCTTTACCAAGTTATTCGCTTCATCAAAATCCTGATCGTCACATGTGACACTTTTGCTAGGGATACATATCAAGTGGGTTGTGACATTTTAAAACTTGGTTCGCGGTGAAGTGCCCAAAAGGCAAGTCTATCAAAGAATCTATGACCCGTGTCATTTCACATTAGTGGATGATTTGATATCATAATGGAGGTGCTCCAATTCAAGCAGTGTAGAAGAGGTAGGATCCTACAAGGAAGATCCAAACTTTGGAGAAGAGAAAGGCAGATCCAGGGAAGAATGAAGAATTTGGGAATCCAGGATCTCTTCCAGAGGCCATGATACCAAAGGTTTGTCCTGTTTGTAGATCTTTCTCATCTACATCCAATATAGCCTTAAATTCCCACATAGATCACTGTCTATCAGGTGAGTCAAATGCTAAAAAATCTGGAACAAAGTTTTCCAAGCCTAAAGTGAAGGTGAGAAAAAAACGTTCAATCCTAGATATAATTGCTGTGACACCTGTTTGCATGCTAAAGGATTTGGATTACAGTACTAGCAAAGAGAAATCAACCGCTGATGCACATCCATTACCTTTGGATCAGCTCAATCTCAGAGACACCACCAAGCAAAGGCAACATCAATGCAAAGATCTCAACATTTCAAAATTAATGCAAAGATCTCGCGTAGTAGTAATGCATGTATTTCAAAAGAAACAAATAATAATGCACATTATAACCCATTCAAATAACCACTGTAGCAAGGGTTTACATCTAATTAGATACAATCCGTATATCGATGGAAAAATATTAATATAATTACATTTTCCGTAGCAGAGGAAAATTTGCAAAAACAGAAAAGGAATATAAAACGAGGATGTCAAGATGTTTAGATGACTCAGTACAACAATTATTTGTGCTTAGTAGACACAAAACTGTATTCTTAATGCATTTTCTGTAGAATACTAAACATATTTGTCCAAAATTTGAGATGCAAACTATAGTCTCTACTACATTTGGAAAATTGGAGGTTTATAAAAGATAAACTGTGAACAAAATTGTACCACTATGATAAGAAGCTGTCAGAAGCATTCCTTCTGCTTCACAAACATGGAACTACCTTAAGAATGCTTATGGTTGATATAAATATTAGAGCATGGCAGTTAAATTTAGTAGTTATGCTAAAATACTGAATAACATCTTGAGAGTGGCTTCAGATACTGTACAAATGCACCAAATTAAAGTTATACCATTACTAAAGATAAATGGCCAAAAATAGTCAATTTTGATATCGTGAAGTTATGTCTTTCTCGGTAGCAAACTGGGGATTGGATAGAAAATATGAGAGAACTAAGTTCCAAGGACTAAAAAAGCAACGCCAACATAGTTCTGCCTTGAATCAGAGACAAAAAAAAGTTTCCAAAAAAAGTGTTTGCCACTATCATCACCCCGAGGAGTGCAAAGTCAGTTGATGGTGCCAACCATTTGACGAAGCAGAGAGAAGATTCATGGTACCAATGGTTGTAGCACAGTTTTTTGACGTGAGCCATCATTGTAACAAAGAAAATTGATGGTGCCAACTGCTGTAGAAGTCCATTGAGAGTGAAACTAATGTAGTAGAGCAGTTTGAGAGCACCCATTGAAGCTCCTATATATAGCAGAGTCAACATTTTCATATTGAACAAGTTTGTATAGTCAAAGCCACATCAAGATCAGATATCCACGATCCTAAATGAGAACCAGAGCCAAAGCTAAGAAAAATTCACGTTTAGCAGAACAAGATAGCCATAGCAAAGGATCTGACCACAAAGCGAGATCATGAGAGATAGCAAGATTCATGCTTCCACTGTGGAAATGTAGAAACTGTACAAGGGCTTTGCTTCTAGCAGATTTCATTGTGACAGTAATTTCCATGGTGTTGTAAGCACTCATTAGTATAATTTTAAAGCCATTCTGGAATTCTTTTAACCTGGAGAGGGTTTTCTCTGGTTATAAATCCTCATGTTCAAATTCCATTGTGGATTGGTTGTGTTTGATATTATGTTTTTACGGTCCGTAGTTGAATTTTCGCACAGAAAATTATCAGTCTAAAGTGAGCAATTTTGCGATGTTTCTTTTGCTTCCTATTGTGAAGTATTTCACTCAGAACTCTACTTGTTGTAATAGAGGTCTTGGGCATAGAACAGGGGACTTAGGTTTTTTGGAATCAAACTTCAGGTTAAGATGCTCATCTAAAGAATGGCATAGTGAGCCTTAGCATGGAGTTGGGAGTACCAATTTGAAGTGCAGGTAGGGCATTGTACAATAGACCAGTAAGATTTCTGGACCCTAATACAAAATTTTCTTCTTCTTTCAAAACGTGTTTCTCGTTTTCTGTAACCAATGTGGGTCCTGTTCTTGTTTCAGTTGGGGATGGATCAACATTTGTTATTGCTCCAGATGATCACACTCTGGGTAGCCCTGGAGGCTATTTGGGGGTGATGAGTCCAATAAGTCTCAATGAACTGTTGCCCTCGCCGGGGAATACTATTGCAGTGGAATTTGATACTATTTTGGATGTTGAATTCCACGATCCTAATGGAAACCAGTACCTTCAGATCTAGTACCTGTTCACAAAAGAGGGTGCCCTAGTCATTCATGTGTGCAGAGAGGGTGAATTGTAGGCATTGCAACAGGAGGTGTTGTTGTTGTTGCATTGGCCACTAGATTGTTTGTTTGGTTCTGTTACAAGCGCAGAGTATTGAAAAGGATAGACAAATTTAGTTCAGATATTGTGAAATTGCCTCAGAAATTCACCTGCAAAGAGCTCAACAATGCTACGAAAGACTTTTTTTGAATGTAATTGATAATCGACAATTGCAAGCAAGGGTAATCCCCTTGTGAAACCCAAATTTCTAAGCATTTTCTAAAACCTGATGACAGAGTCATTGTAATGAACAAGCGCCTAGGTCCATATTATGTCCAAATCTACCAAGCTCCAAGATCTATAAAAAAAATCCACAGTATATGCGAACTAAGAAGCAGAGGCAGAAAATGTATTCTGCTTACCTGTTTGAATAGTGGTTGGGCTTTACCACACCAAACATTTGACAGAGCCCATGTATCATTTCTTATCATTGAAATTCTGGCAGTATCATTCAACTGGGCAAGCACCTGCCTCAGAGCTCCATGACTGAAGGAAATATCCCTAAATTTTGCAGAGTCTCCAGCAATATTTCCCAAAGCCCAAACAACCTTACATGAACACCAGTTGAACTCAAAGTTGGGTACTAGTTTTTTAAATCAAATTCCAAAATTACAAACATATAAAGATAGTTGGGAAGAATAATTTTATGCCTCTAAAATAAACGTGCTACCTATTCTTGAACATTATCATTCCCAGAGGTAATAAGTTCCACAAATATAGGCAGTGCCCCATAATCAATCACAACCTTTGTATTCTCAAAGGTTCCTGAGACTATATTAGTCAAAGCCAAAGCTACTTCAAACTGCATTATCAATCACAAGGTATCACCATAAAAGCTATAATTTTAAGATAAAAATTTATCTACCATTGAAACTATAATTTTAAAATAAATACACCTAGTGAGAGTAAATGGAGAAATCATAGTAACAATAAAGTAACCTATGTAACAATAAATTCGGATTCATCCTAGGAGTGGTAATGGGAGAAATCATAGTGAACAACAGGAAACATGCAGAGTTGCTTACAATCAAATAGATGAAAAAACACATACAAAAAACCTAGATAATAATCATGAACAAGCTTAATATTGAATTATGAACTATAAAGGAACTTACAAAATGTGACATTACGAATCTAGTCAAGTGCACAAGAAAAAATATCTTGGACATGACCCTGGTTGAAAAGTTGTATTGCTCATGATGCAAGAGGATTTGTACCTGCACTGCCAAGTCAATCAAAATCCATCATTATCTATGCAATAAATACAAGTAATTGATTTAGTATTTTTTACTCTAAGATGCATTCTTATGATAATGTTAGAACATATGCTGAAAATTTCAAAACATACCTGAATAAGCTCCTCTTCGTTTCAAGAACAATTTATTGGAGTCACATGAACTTGGAACAAGCCTCCCATGATCTGAAGAGTAGCAACTAAGTCAACAGTGAATTTTTTGTTGCTATGTTGGATCGAGGGAGGTTTGCTCCAAGATTAAATCGCTCCAATAAATTATTCTCTACTAAACAGGGCCAACTACGTGAAGGTGGAAGCTCTTATGGCCCCTCCCGCCCCCCACATCACTCTCAATTCCCCAATACCCAATCTATATTTCATTTTTTACTTTCATGAGCATAAAAAAAAATATTTAATAACTAATAAAAAAATAATTCAACAAAAAGTACGCAAGGAAACATTGAAATTAATGCTTAACATAAAAATAGTATGATAAATGAGTTTTTTATATAACGAAAAAAAAGTTCCATGTATGGTAACGTTTGTCTTATAATAATACAATATTTTACATTATCAAATTTTCTTTTTCTTCTTCCTATTTCTAAAGATCCTAATTAGATCATCAATATCATCGTGCTTTGCTCTTGTTTCATGCCTTTCGACCCACACTGCTGACCTAGTTGCGTAGTCACGATGTCTGGTCTCATCCAGTGACGGGGCATCGCCTACAAAAACAGATAATATTAAATTTTAATTGTTAGTTTTTAAATATCATTTAACTATTTCGGTAATATTAATAAAAAAAAATTGCAACGAGATTATTTACCTCGTGCACCAGTTGTCACCATTGGGACTGTTGCCCTGTCTTCTTCTCTGGTGGTAAGATCCTCAAGGGAAACATTCCCTGTCATTTAAACAAAAAAATTTATAAGGACAACCATCAAGGTATAATTAGAAAAAATTATAAGTGGAAATTAATTACCGTCACGGCCCTCACTGATAGTAGCATTGTCAGCCTAGTCCCCACTACAATGATCAGGTTGCACGTGAGGAACATCTACATGTGGCTCTAAAACTGGGTTATTTGCCTCGTCGGTAGTGCTACTCCCCTAATTTAAACAAAGTTGTTAGAAATTAAATTTATGGACGAAAACAAACATATTGAAAGGTTAATGTTTTACCTTATCAGGCATTCTGGATCCTGGGACCTGCCCCAAGCTTCTATGACATGCAACTATGGATTGATAGCCGAAATGGAAAGAGATATTTTTATCTTCCTCTATAGTTTTTGTTGCGAAGTCATCACTCTAAATTACATATGATTGTGTATTTTTAATCATATTTGATAAGATTACAAAAATGTTGGAAGGTGATACAATTAATTATAAGATGTTTAGCTACTTAATTACAATTCTTGCTGCTAATTTCAAGTAGCCTCTCTGGCCTAGCTTGTGATGGGCCTTTTTTTCAATCCTAGCTTTGGTTGCCTTCGAGGTGTCAGACAACCTATCATAAAAATATTGAAGTCAGATATGACATAGCACACTTTTATTTTAGACATAGAGAAAATTAAAGCTATTGAATTAAAGTTGTAATTTACCTTCAGGTCCAGTTGGCATTTTTCCTTCCTTCTTTTCCCTTTTCTCTTTTCTGTCATGGATGAGTGCTCTCCCCTCACTCTCTGGAACTGTGAGAGGATGCTCGTATCTAGGGTTAAATTTCAATTGCGTCCTATAGGTGTCCCTAGTATATTTTAAATATTTGCCGGCTACCCGAGCCACCACTATTCTGTCAAATGTGCCGACCCCAAAAAGGGCTTCTAGATAATCTAGAATTTTTTTTTTTCAGGTTGGAATTCTGGGAATTCCACCTTCTGCATATGGTTGGGCCAAAATTTACCAACGCATGGCTCTCCAAAAACCTGTAGAACTCATTGTTTCCTACACAGAAAAAAAAGATATTATCATTAATTTAAAAATGAAAATCATGATAAATATGTTTTAGATAGAGTACATGAAATAGTTAAAATATTAAATTTACTTGGGAGTTGTACATGCTTTATAGGGACACCTTCATCGTTCACCAACAACGTTCCATTAATTTTCCCTGTGGAGATGACATGTGTAGCTCTAGGATGCAATAATGTAGTTGGCCATATCAGCCTCATCACTGCCAACACGTTCAGCGGTTGGTTGGGTGTCTGCTTGGGCAAGGTGTGTTTCTTGGCTGGCACTTAAAGGAGTATAAGGTGTATGAGAGGGTTTCTTGGAAATATCTTTCCCTTGTGTCCCACTACCACCAACACCGGGTTCAGCAAGTGTCAGAAAATGCTACATACAAAAGAAATTTTTGTTAGTTTAGTCAATGTAAAAATCAAAAATCAAACTATCACAATTCATCTCATGCGGAACAAAAAAAATATCCTTTTGAATTTTTATTATTACCTGATATGTTTCTAGTTGGGTCATAAGTTGTTTTATCCTCTCTTCTGTTTCAGGTGTTTGAGGTGCATCTATCAAAGTATCAAATTCCGACCTTGCATTTCGTGCATTTTTTCACAACAAGAGCACTGAAGATAGGGATGAAGAAAGCTCTTCCTCATAGAGGGAATCATCAGGCATACCATGGCTACGTGTCTTCATATTTGAAAAAATTAATATTATTTCAATTATGTAAATAACTAAAATACCTGAAGATAGAGCAATGCTGGCACTTTACATGTTCTTCCACTCGCCTCTTTCCACAATCATCCCATCTCGGGGTTGTTCCTGTACTGCCCTAATCAGTCTGCCACATTGCAATAAAATTATAAATGTAAAAACTTGAAAACAAAAAATGAAAACTGAAATAATTTCTAATAAGACACCGAAATACAGAGTTAGAGATTCAAATATGCCTTGCATTGAATTCAGTCCTGGAAACATGTCATTGCACATTAAGGCACCCAAACAAGAGACGAGTTGAAAATGAACACCTTATTTAATATATTTTTGGAGAAACTTCTAGTAAACTTTTTGTGAAGACCTTGAGGACATTTTTGGAGCAACATTGTTGAAGCTGATGGTATAGAATTGTTGGAGACGATCTTGAAGGGCCTTGAAGTGAAGCTTTTGGAGCAACTATTGAAAAATCCTTAGAGAATTTAAGTAAGGCACTTTCTATCTTCCATCACCTTTTTCCTTTCAATATCCTTTAAACGATTTTGTTGATATTTAATGTTTGAAATCACATTATAATTCCTTGATTATATGTGTTTGGAGACTTTCCCTTTGAAATTACCCAAAAATACCTTGGCAATTTTATCTTCAGGATGCATGTCTAACCCTATTGTTCAATATTTTGATTTATAGTAGTAAAAATAGAGAGTTAAGGGGCTCTTGACTTGGTTTGGTTGGGCCATTAGATCCCTAACATCTACTAGGGAGAACCCCCCTTGAGTTGGAGGAGAGCTAGCCCGAAGTGAAAAGAGGTTGGTGAGGTGACAATGGGGCTATTGAATTACACATGGTATCACACTTTAGCTTTAGGAATTTATCTTGAGAAGTGCGAGATTTTGCTATATCAATTCTCAAATTGTTTACAACATTATTGTTAAGAACTAATAAGAAGTGATGTTGAGGGGTTTTTGGGTATAAGAAACAATACCATTTAAAAACTAGGGTTCTTAGTCCTTGGCATTCCTTCACCTGGGCCTAGGGGCACACAAGAATAATTTCACACTAAACCATGCAAACTTAAAGGTAACTTAACAGATCCATAAAGTAATAATAATCATAATTCCTAATTTCCTATTGTATGATATAATGCAAATTATTCAAACATGAAGAAATGAAGACATCAAATGTCTGAATTTCAAGATTTATGAACCAATACAAGAAGTTAGAAACTACAAATTTGATTCAATACTCTGTGTCCTAACTCCAGGAAGGAATCTAGTTTGTAGTACAGAACATGCATCGTGTATCAATTCTTAATTGACAACAACTAAAGGTCATCTACCTCATCAATTCCTTCCCATTTTGTGTTTTTATGTTATATTCCTTATAAAAGTGTCAAATTTCTCTCAAAGTAAGCAACCACTGAATAAAATAAAAAATAGTTGATATATGATTGAGAAATGGTCGTTTATTTCTTGAAAGGATCTTCACGATTTCTTTGGTTGTTTTTCATCTCAAGAAACAAGAAATGACCTAAGAAACTATCATGATGTAATATAAGAAACAACACGATGTAATGGCCATTTTCAAAGACAAATGATGTCCATTGAGGACATGGCCTTTATTTGGTTCCTGTTTCATAGGATTTTTGGGTAGAAATGGAACTTTTTTGTACCATTTCTAGTAGTAAAAAGGGAAAACCTTCTTTTTCCATGGGAAATAATTTACCTTTCCTTTTTCAAGATAATCTAAATCACAAAAAATATGAACTATACTGCACACGTTCTTGGATAATGTGAAAGTGGAAAAGGAATACCCTACACAAGTGATGCACACATGTACACTTGAACACTAATAGATTTTTTTAGTTGAAATGCAATGCTTGTTTTCATTTAAATGTAGGGTTTTTAAAGCAGGGAGAAATAGTGGATGCCAATTTAATAAGCGTTTCTTTGGGAAAAATTAAAATCTTGTATTGGGTGATGAAGATAATAGAGGGTATTGAATCTTGATTCTTGACATTGTGTTTCACTTGAATAACTCAAATGATTATAAATATCAGTGGATGATTTCTTTTTTCAAGTATGTCACTCAAAACTCTTATGTCAAAGCATTGTATGGTGGCTAGCATTTGCTTGTTTCCCTTTCTTTAGTTCAATGTAAAAAGTATATTAATATATTGGAGCAAGAATGATAACTACAATTGTTTGCTCTGCAGTATATCCAACCCCAATATTATGAAAAGTTTTCTCAAGTGGAGATATTGGTTATTTATGAAGCAGCTGCAATTCCATTGCCTGTTGTAAAGGCTCTGCTTGGGCCATATTTAGTGTTTCTGTGCTCTACTGTAAATGGGTAATAACTATAAATGAGCCAACCACAATCACAGATTTTGTAACCATTCGGTTTCCATGGATAGTGATGATGATATTAACCCTATATATCAGTGACCTATATCTATATGAGAATGATCTCAACATTGACCTTGATATTGTTGTATGGATTTGACCTTTGGTATGTCATCAGAAAATCCCCAAATATAAGAAAATCCCCAAATCTGGAGAACTAAAGCTCATCACTTTCGATCTGGAGTACTACCCTTGTGATAAAGTTGATGACTTTCAATCTCCCATTCTCTACCACTTTGCACTTCACCTTCAATATAGATCAGACCAAGGGAAATTCGTTACTGGGTGTTGAGATGGATGAGTTTTTCGAACTAAAATCCATAGCTTAAACTTCATGAAACTGGTGGATTCAAATTCATGCAAGAACAAACACATCTTACACATCCTCTTTGAAACTCATCCGAAAGAAAATTGGAGGAAATCTAGAGAGAACCCTATAGCCTAACACAATCTAATGGAATTGACCAAAAAAACCCAAATAGAGTCAACCCTACTATAGGAGGAAGGGCCCGCAGTAAGAACTTACCATTTTGCAAGAGCTGAGAGCGAATGCTGAGGGCGAATGGTATCCTGCAAGAGCTGAGGGCGAATGCTGTTCTGGAAGAGCTGAGGGCGAATGCTGAGGGCGAATGCTATTCTGCAAGAGTTGAGGGAAAATGTTGTTCTGCAAGAGCTGAGGGCGAATGTTGTTCTGCAAGATCTTAGGGCGAATGCTGAGGGTGAATGCTATTCTGCAAGAGCTGAGGGTGAATGCGTGCATGATATCAGACGTTAATGTAGTTCTTAATAAAATCATTTTTATGTAGCGCACATTTGATTTTTGCATTTCAAATCATTTTTATATACATTTGAATTTTTCATTTCTAATACAAGTGACAAACAAATTTCTACAAGAGGTTGAAATTTTTACTAGAATAGCCATGAAAGACTAATTAAAATGGCTTAAAATGAAACTGGATCTTCAAAATAAATGTAATTGAAGGTTCTCCCCACTAAATTTTTGCAAAAGTGCTTACATTATTTAAGTTATCTAGGATATTTTTTTGTATTACACAATCTAATTAAATAATGAAATAGTTGGGTAGTCTTATTGTTTCAAATTAGGACACAATTTTCAAATGGTGATGAAGTTTCATGTGATGATTAACTGACAATATTCTCCTTTCCTATTCTTGAAAAACTATATAAGGTTCCCTGCTGCCACATGAAACCCTAACTCATGTAGCAGCATAGGCCCAGTCCTCCATTTTGCCCGTCATAAGACATTTTGCACATATTTGATGACTAGAATTTACAGATTCCTATTTTTCGTGACGTGCTAGGAAGGATATAAGACTTAATTTTGTCAAAAAAGTTCTTACGCCCTTTAATTTCCACTTAACAATAATTTTGCAACACTAGTCCTCTTCGCAATTGCAAGGCTGTACTCAAAAAGTAAGGAAAGTTACTTTTTTGGCTCACTCAAAATTAAAAATTTAATAAAGGAATTACCACTTATCATTATTGATATTTTAAAATTAGAATCAAATTAGTTTTCCCCTTCCTATTACAAAAATTTCACAAATCCTTTCTTTTACATAAAACACCAAAGAAAGAATAAAGCCCGTTGCCCTGCAAACTTCCAAGGTTGTGATTAGTGAAGCAGTGAAAAAGTACGGCTATAGCACTAAAAAATTAAAATGCCAATCTGCCCCAACATGAAGTAGTGTTAATATAGCCGGTGGCTGGCCTGATGGTCAAACAGTGAATTACACAAGCACAAAATAAAAGCTTTAGGTTTCTAGTTCCTTACACTCGCACTCTCAAGGCATTCAGACTTAGGCCAAGCTCAAGATTGTCTCCGAGGAAAATAGATTGGCTCATTAACCTTCCATATTTTAATTTCATAAGGTATGTTCGAAGTTTGAACTGCTAGGGTAATTTATTATTGTGAAATCATAGTTCTAAATTATCTCTTATTCTGTGAGCAATGTAATCTATTAATTGTAAGTAGATTCATTAAAAAAATTCAAACTAATTTTAGCATGAATGATGACAATTTATATATTAATTGGTTTTTAAGAGTATTTGTATTATGTAGGAGCACTGGAAAGAAAAATCAAGACTTCATTTTTTGTTTTCCTTATTTTATTGGGCTGAACTGGAGAAAATTGAATATGAATAGTGAGTTAATTGTAAGATCAATGGGCGAAGGCCATACATCAACATTGACCGTAGTGGGGAAGTATAAAAGCATGGATATTCATGCAAGTATAGTTATTAATGTAAGATAAAAGTTAACTCTTAGCTTCACTAAAGAAATAGAAGGCAAAGATCTAGCATCAACTGAAACTCACATGAAAAAGTAGATAAAAATGTACAATCATCCAATGGAGAGGTAATCTATAATTATCCAGTAAGACTCTTGGCTATGCCTTGAGACTAAACTAATTCTCAATATTTTTATATAATCATCCATTGGAATTTAGTAGGAAAACCATAGTAAATCATTGTCCAATGGGCATGCAAAAATATATAAAAAATAATATTTGTTGGTTTTTTTTCAATAGGTGGACCATGATGGGACCACTGAGAAGGTGGGGGTGTTTTTTTAATCATGGAAGTGAGGTTTAGTATATTGATAGTCAAGTTACCTTTCCCTATAAATTTTCTCGATCAAGTTATTCATTCATTGAACTTTGATTCATTCCTACTGTTTTGATACACAATCCAATCTAGTTGAGTCTTGAGTCTTCATTGAGAATGGCATTCATAGGTTGTCAAGAAATAGGTTATCATGCACATGCACTCTTCTTTTCTTGGTATCTTTGTAACTATGTTCAGCCTGAGTTCTATATTTTTAAATTATCATAATAGTTCGTGATTATTAGGCTTTTATTTTGTCTTTTAAGAATTTTACTTTAATTATTATTAAACATTAAATTATATATATATATATATATATATATATTAAAATTTCAATAGAATTATTAAACTTTCTATGGTACATCAAATTTCATACATGAGAAAATAGATACTGACAAATGGTGCATCATGGCCTGATTAATTTCGCTCAGAAATTTCAAATGGTATAACATTTAGTCAACAATAATCATTAATTTGTGCACACAGAGACTAATTTCTTTGGAAGCTTGAGATTTCTTTGGCTTTTTATTCTTATAACTACATAGATATAATTAATAGAGAGATTGAGGACAAAAAAAATTCTAGCGCTTAGTCTCCACTACTCAACATGATTTTGTGAGAAATAATACATAGATTGATTTCTCTGAGTGCCTTAGCATTCTTTGGCTCATTATTTTAATCACAAAAACAATACAAAATGCACTGAGGATCTGTTCTTAGTCCGATTATGCAATTTTTATAAGACAGATTATGCAATATTAACAATAAACAAAAATTTATTGCAATTTAGGGAAATCTTGTTCATGTTTTTTTCTTTATATTGGAAGGTTACTTTCTTTTTGAAGTAATTTTTAGTAGATCATAGCATATATTGAGGAAATATTAGTTTGAAAATAATCAGTTATTTCTCTTGAAACTTTAGGTATTAGAAGTCCATGACACAGATATATCACACTCCAAAATCCAAAGAAAATGGAAGAGCGTTCAATTTTTTTAATCAAACTTTTATTGGTGAAGGGTTAATTTATTACGAGAACATCATTAATGAAGTGAAAATTTTTAAATGTAACGTTTATTGACTAGAAAAATAATGACCAAAACGTCAAAAAAAATTGTGTGACGGGTAAAGAGAAACCCAAATTCCAACCCTGCCTACCACCTGTTGGTGAGTGGAGGTTATTCACTTTTCATTTATAGCTTCCCAGGTTACTCAAGTTACCAATATTTTCACATGGCTCACTTTTGGGTGACTACTTATTGTACTTCTTCTTTATAAATAACAATTGGTAAATAATTGTATTATTTGAAATCTATAACAAATCCAGGCAACAAAATTACAACAAATAGAAAATTATGCAAAAAATTCATCAGGGCACTATTGTGTGGATACCCTATCATTTCTTAGATCCTCATAACTTACCAACACCTACTATATTGGTATACACATAATATGGAATTTACCTGAAGTATTTCATATGTATCTAGAAGTAAATAAGTTGTATGACAATTGTTATGGCAGTTATAAGATGTGTATTATAGTTTATATTTAAATTTTTCTTAAGTAGCATGCATGTGTGGTTCATATAGTGACTACAATTACCAAATATATTTTAGTGAAGATGTGAATATGATCTCTCATTAGGTCCTAATTACTTAAAGCATCATTAATTAGCTTTCCAAATGAATAAAATATGTTAACAAATTAGTAAAAACTAGGAAAAAAAATCATGCTTTAAAAAAATATGGCACAATGAGTCACACTCTAAGATTTATTTAATTACTCATCAACTGTCAATAAAACATATATATGATCACCATTACCATAGAAATGGGACATGTGACCATAATTTTGGTTTCGACAATGACATTCCACATCATGAGCATTGTTTAGGGTTGATTGTGTTGATTTAAAAAAAAAAATCATTTATACATTTTATGGAAATTATAGACACAATTTATAATCACATTACAAGATCATGATGTATGGATATTCCTTATAATTTCTTAGATACTCACAAATTACCAACACCTAATATATTGATATACACATCATATGGAATTTACCCCTAGAATGCCACATGTATCCTAAAACAAATTAGTTGTATGGCAATTGTTGATGCAGGGGCATTAGGCTCAAAACAACCTTTGTCCATAAATAAATGTAAAGGGGCGTCTCATGTTTTATTTCCCCATGTATTTATTCATAGTTGAGTTATTTTTAGTTAATTAGACTAGAAAATATAACTTCCCAAATGATTAATGGGCACCTGAAGAGATAGTCAATTTCAGAAGTTAAGCTAATTTTAGGAGTCCGTCTCTGTCTGTCAGAGGGTTAGTCTCAGAGTTAGAGATATGTAGAGTTTTGAGTTTTAGAGGAGTTGAGTCGATTCATAGTTTGTATAAGAATAAGCCTTATAGGCATAATAAGGCAGACCTGCATAGAGAACCGCATAGGCTATGTAGGACTGTCGTAGAGACAGAGTAGAGGAGAAGGGCCAAGTAATTCGAAGATCTGGTTGAGCCAAAGTTGTAAGTACTTCACTACATAAATGTAGAATTATTTCAATGGTATTGTGCATTTGTCGAGCTAATTATGGCGTGAATGGTTTCTGTGTCCCCATAATAAACTGTATAGTAGTTTGGAATACATACTCAATAATTGTGGTTTAATGGGGTCCTATATGTTGAAAGAGGAACTGAGTCCTTTCTTGAATTACTAGCCTCTGTGTGAGAGGTTATAGCCTTTCCCGAACCCATTGGATATTAGTTTTACTCGGTGTAAGAATTTAAAGTTGTGTGATAACCCATGTTAAGCACCATGACAGTGGACGGTGTGGCATTGGACAGTGGTATGGCAATGTTGTGGTCGATACTCATGTAATACAATGGGAAATGCCATGGTAGAGAGGGTCCATAGGTCCAAATTATGTATCTCCCCACAGTGTAATAGATAATTGTGCTCGAGCCTTCGATTCAAGGTTCGATCGGTGCTACCATGTACATAGAACCGTCATGTGAAGGAACCTCATGGAGTGCGAGTCCTTAATTGAAGAAGAAAAAAAATAGTACACGAAGATGCGAGTCAAAGGAGTAGAGGCAGAGTACAATAAAATAAAGCTCGATGGAACCTGGAAGATAAGAGGCGGAACCGTGACCCAAGTGCATAGTAAAACCACCGTTTGGAAAATCGGCGATATTGCGCAAGTTTGGAGGTGGTAAGCAGAATTGGTGAAAAGGACGTGACATATGTCTCCATGAGACACGTGGCCGAGGGCGGAATTATAAAACCGTTCTCATCGCAGATTAACCCTTGGGCGTGTTCGTTACGCGAGATTTCGTTGTGTCCGTTGGATCCTCCAAACCGGCGCGATGCTCCATCCACCGTCAGATTGAGAGGTAAATTACTGTGGCGCCAAGAATGGATTATGTATGACCGTTGAGTTATAGACCAAATTCGAGATTTGTTACAATCTTTGACGATTGGCGGAGATTATAATAAGGATGACTGTATAATTATGTGAATGGCCGTGCGTTTGGTTTAAACCAAGTGACGAAGTTCGAATTGACAAGGTCTACATACATTAAACATCACAGTTGAAATATGAGAGGATCGATTACTTGATACATTCGAATATCAATTCGAATATGTAAAATGAGTGAGCCCAAGGTTTTGGGATTTAATTCCAAAGTGGCTTGTATTTATTGGGGTATATATTAATGAGATTAGGCTAGTCATTATATTCAGGGTGTGTAAAGAGCAGTTGAATGTTGATAGGTATGATGGCGATTAGACCATAGAACGTGGGGACTTATAGTATGGTTTAGAACCATCAAGTGAAGAAGTTCCGCATGCGAGAAGGCATGGCATAGGCCTTGGGGGTATTATGATCCTTGGAGGAAAATCCCACAGCTAGAAGAGTTGACAGAGAAAATTGGATCGAGTACAAAGGTGTGGCAGGTGGGTTTTACCCTGCACCAATTTTTATGGTGCATATATGATGTGTATTACAATTTATCTTATAATTTTTTTGAAGTAGCATACAACAATTTACATAGTGATATGAGAACCACTCTCTAGAGTATACATCGATTTTGTACACATGGATTTTCAGTTGCTTTTTAAGATATATCATTGGTGATTATCACATGATTATATAATGAACCATTAAGTTGAACTATGAAATTATTCCTCACAACACACACACACATATTGATGAATTAATAATTTTTCTCATATAATTTTTTTAATCTATTTTGAAAAAAAACAAAAATTATACATAATTATTTCTAAGAAGAACAAGAGAGAATTCCTTACCATATCTTCGTAAAACATATGATAGCAAGAAAATTAATCTATTGAAATTTCATTTCCAAACATATTCATGGAGTAAAATGAAGATTAAAAGGAGATATTCATGGATTTACCCATAACATCACCTCATAATTAAGAATGTAAATGTACAATATTGATGATACATAGGTTAGGAGAAAATTAATCTATTGAAATTTCATTTCCAAACATATTCATGGAGTAAAATGAGGATTAAAAAGAGATATTTATGAATTTACTTATAACATCACCTCATAAAAGTGTAAATGTACAATATTGATAAAATTTATTTGTATATGATAAATAATAAACCTTTATCTCACATGTATCATATAATCTTATAAATAAACAATTCCACCGGGGGTGCAAGGGAACGCCGAAAGGAGGAGATGTGAATCATTTTGTGCTATATGAGGGGTAAAATGTGTAATAATTGGAGCTAAATATTTTGTTCGTTTGCGACGACATGGAATATTGGATTTTATTTTTAATAAAAATAATAATTATTAATTTAATATTATTTAATTTTAATCTATTTAATTTTATTTTAATTTAATTTAATTAATTAATTAATTTATTTTAATATTTATTTTATTTTATTTCTATTTATTTATTTTATCGAAATAGTGCCGAGTATTATTGGGAGCTTCTTGTCAAAGGCTCAACCTATGGTCTCAACCATAGTCAATTTCATTTCCCTTTTACATAAATGGTTATAAAAACATGCACCCAAGGTATACTACTTGTGCGGGAGTGCTTTAACTTCACTATATGGTTATGAGCCCATACATATATAGTAAATCTACATATATAATTTAACCTGACATTCACCTTGTACTTACGGTCCACCAAGCTTTTGCCTTCAAATATGCAAATTGATAGATATATATTGGCCTAACGCATTTACCATTTCTTGAAATTTAATCATACCATTCAACTTCATAAGCCTCGATTGTGATTAACCCCGAACCATATATAATATTACTCGGCCCCACATATATTTCATATGGGCGCTAACTCCGCAAACACATTGATATAGGCCTACCACCTTTATGTTTTCGATTTGAATTAAAATAACGGCATATAAACGAATGCTCGGGCCCACGTTCATATAAATGCACCTTGCTTAAACGTCAATCAGATCCAACAATCCATATGGCGTCGCTCCCCAAGCGTTAATCGGACAATCATAGAGCAATTTTGCGTTTTTTTCTCACCGAGCGTTAATGCTCAGAAATAACGCGAAACTCGCGGTTTTGTAAATCCGCTTAGGGGTAGGTGGCATTTGATTTGTGGTATCGCATCTTTTATTTCAATACAACTTACCACTAGTGGACCTGTGCGAAAACCATAACCCATTCCTGAATACCACCTTTACTGTTTGTGCATCGCGGTTCCATTTCATCTCTACTTCGAGGTTCAGCTTTAAAGTTTCAATGTGAATTTGTTGGAATATTTGAAAATTCCACAACAACAATGGAGAGAGTAATAATATCCTCTTATAACATAGAGAAATAAAAATTTATTGACACAGGAGACAGAGTTTTCACACTGAAAAACAACTTCTATTTCTTAAAAAAAAAACTATTAAAATACTTCCTCACTGAGAGGGATTTACAAAAATAACAAGACTACTGCAAAACACAGTACTTTCAATTCTTCTCTGTCACTCTCTTAAACATACACTACTGTGTAAAATTTCTATGCTCTATCTCTATAGAAATAAAATGCACTGTTGTGCACCAAAAAAAAATTACTCAGTCTTTTTTCGGGCCTTCTTACATTTATACCGCAGCATATCAAAATCTGTATGTTAAACTTTTAAATTAAAAACTAAAACTAAACTTTAAAAATAAACTAAAGTATATTAAAAGAAATACTTCGGGACCCACAATAACAATGTGCATATGTATATATGTGAAAATATAATACACCAATAGTTTTTAAAATAAAATTTGTCACACGTTATATAAACCATAACAAAACTTAATATAAAATGAAAAACATAAAACCAATAATGAAACCCTTTTGCAATCACCTGGACTTCAATCAGCGATAAGCCAAAATGCAATGATATATTTCGCATTCCAAAATGGGATGCTGGTGTCGTCCTAATTTGTGACGCGAATTCTCAATCAAATGTACCCTATAAAAATTCGGGTCTAAATTAGGCTCGACGTATGGAGGGAAAGTTGTGACGCGAATTTCTTATGAAATCCGCCCTAAAAAATTTTGGGTCCGAAATGAGGTTGATGATGTCGGGGTCTTTTGTGACCCAAAAATCTTATACATTGTGCCTCATAAATATTTCGGGTCTGGTTTGAACCATTGCGAATCGGCCAAACAAAAAACCCAAATCAATATGCTTCTGCCATGTGTCCTGCGCTGAATGGTGTGTGGCCGTGGTACCATGGACGTTGACGTGGTCCATGGGAACATTGTTCTTCACATAAAACACTCCCGTGTTCAACCAAAATCAATCTGCTCTGTCTTTTTAATTTTAAATCCTGTGTATACTCTGTTTTCTATTTTAACGCTCTGTTTTGAATGTACAGGGACTACGACTATTTCAAAGTGACTTTTCAATGCAAATGGAAAGCGACTTCAGTACAGGGACTTTTCCAAACAAAATTAGAAGGCGGTTCTGTGCCAGAGCCCTTCAAACAATTATAGCAAGCGGCTCTGAGTATAGGGCAGGTGAAATTAACATTTCAACACAATTAACTCTAGTTTCTTCTTTTTCCATAGAGATCAAGCTACGCCATCGATCATCCACTTAACAAACCAACATTGGTTACTTCAAACAGGCGGGGAGTAAGCTTTAGGAAAATTCCACCATCCTTTAATAGACAGAGCGTGGTAATACTTGCTCTTTTAACAGGGCCTTATTCAATCTTTCTCAATTTCTTATGCAGAATGCACACACAATCCCTCATTCATTAAGAATACCCTCCTTGGTGCCTTCTTCGCCGGACTACGATGTGTTCATCAACAGTCGTGAACCCGATGTCCGTTTCTTTGCCAGGCATCTTCATAAAAGTCTTTTTTCCAAAGGATTGTGAGTCTTTCTCGATAGCATAGAATTGCAGGCTGGGCAATCCATGCCTTCACAAAAAAAAGATGCAGTTAAATGAGCCTCTCTCATTATTACTATTTTCTCTCCAAATTATGCGCAATTGGAAAGGTGCCTCGATGAACTACTCCTCGCGCTGCTTTGTAAGCCGACCATTTTTTCAAAGGAATATAAGTGTCGTTTATTGCATATAAGTTTCATTATACTGACGACGGCCAAAGCATCGCTATTTCGACGGATGCCTCTAAACGTCGCAATTGCGACACTTAGACATTGTGTCGCAATTGTGACATTTGGAGGCATCCGTCACAATAGCGATGCTTTGGGGCATAGTGTCGCAATTGCGACGTCTTCCTCCAAACGTCGTGATTGTGACACTTTTTCAAAGTGTCGGTATTGCAACACTTTTATCTAAATGTTGGTATATCGACGATTTCGGGCAGGATTGAAAAAAATTAGGGAAATTTCTGACATTTGGTCAAAAGTGTCGGAACCAAGTGTTGGAATTTACCCCAAATGTATTAGTGATATGTCACATGATGGCCAAACTCTCTCAAGATTAGCCGACATAGCCATGCCTCCTACTGCCCTCTGTCATAGATATGTAGGTGACTCACCAACCTCTTGCTTACCACCCACACCCTTTCATCCAAATGTGGGTGTCTCCGACCATGCTCCATCTTGGTACTCCTCCAATGGAGAACACCATCCTCCCATATCAGATTTCTACCTTTGCATTTCATGGGATGTTGAAATGTGATCTATTGGAGATCCACAAGTGAACAACACTCATCAATGACCATGTTTAATCCATAGGTATCCAAGTATGCTGAAGGCAAAGGATTCTCATTGAGCTATGAAATTATCATTAAGAAGGATTCATAACAACAATGAAACATAAGATACCTCCCATAAATCACCTGCCCATCCAATATCATACAATTAAAATGGTCATCAGAATGCTCCAATAATAGTTGGGCCCCCAACCCATCACTGATGCTCAATAACAGCGTTGTTGATCTCTATAACGGTGCATTTGTTGTCTCATGCTCATGCTCAATGTTGAACATATAGTTATGCATTGGATTGTTTAGGAAAATTCTCATCCTATCCTCCAGGAATCCACACTCCAACCCCACGATTTGTGTGTATCTCAATAATGAATAACCAGGATGATTTTTTATCCCCTCCATGAACAAATTAGGGATGCTCATCGCAGTGATAGTCTGCTTCTCCAAATCAGCAATATGCTTTGACTATTGGTCATGCAATGGAATATTCCTAGAACCATCCATAAGATGTGTTGAAATAACATAAAGTGGAAACATATGCATACCTTGGTAAAGATTGGGAACATCTTGTACTGCTACAAGGGTTCCTTCCTCCGATGTGATGACTTTCCCAAAAAATGATGATGATGTTTGCTCCTCTATGGTTGTATGAACACTGGTACAAGTCTTCTCCTCCTCATGCATCTCTAGAATAGTGCACGGGTCTCTAAATGTCAAGAGATCAAGACCACTTTGGAAAGGTGCAAGCATTCTTTCTCCTGATGCAAGTGATCCTACAGCAAGTGGTGGTGAAGGCCTCTTCTCGTCTGATTTCTTCTTGTGAAATTTATTGATCAACCTTTGAGTAAAATATGCAAATGCAGTCACTCTTGCATGACTCAAATTGTTGAACCACCAAATGTTTTCTTCACCCTCAAGGTGCAGCGCTGCAATCTCAACAACTTCTCTTTCTACCATTGGATGTAGTAGGAAGAATGCATTTAACTTCATTCCCCAAGCCCTTGTTGTACATGTGGATGACCCATCAAAGGTAGACAATAGAAATCTATTGCCCTTTATTTTCCTATTACTGAAAGGTCTCCTTTATTCTTCTAGCTGAATGAAATTTGGGAGAGTTAGAGTCTCCTTGAAAGCTATAGGTTGAGACTTATATTCTGCCAGGTATTCACTTAGAATTTCATGCTCCAAGTGCCCTCCATGTCCATGCCTCTTGTATTCTTCCTTAAAAGAGAAGGGCATAGTGTATTTCTTTGGAGTTCTATGAAACATCGATTCTTTCTTCTAATGATAGGAAGTACATGGACCTTCCTCTTTTTGAAACCCTTTAAAGGTTTCATTTCATATCTCCTCTTTCATCTGTTTGACCTCCTTGGAGAGGTTCTTCATAGATCTAAAAAGTGATGAGACAAATCTCACTCCCATAATTTTAGACCTATTTTTCTGTTCTTCTTCTTCTTATAGAATATTGGCTTGAAACTCATAGGTTGAGCTAAGATTATGCTCTGATACCACTGTAATATTCACAAATGGGAAAATCAGCAATATAGGCACCAAAATTGCATTTTCCAGAACATTATGTTATAACAGTCAATAACAGCCCATGGATCCATTATTTTATACATAATAGTAACCAAATATGCAAGGAGATATCAAAACAAATAATTTTTTCTTAGTTAAACAAGCCTCCGAAGCCTAGAACAACCCAAAAACCCTACAACCCCATGACTACTGCAACACATAAATTCTGAAGCAAGTAACAACGTAGTTTTAATGAGGTTTTATACTACAGAAATAGAGAGACAAATGGATCTTCTGATATATTAATCAAGAGAGATGAAAAACTGAGGTCTAGTCTCTTTTACACAATTCCAAGATAACTCGGGAAGGATTTCCTGAAATATACAGAAATATCAAAATTCCAGAATGCAGCTCTGGGGCTGAATAGAATCCGATACTAAATAAATGGATGAATATGGTTGTAGATAATAAATAATGAATATATCTCCTCCAATATATCCTCCAAGTGTAAGGCTGATCCTAACACTGAAGATCTCACCCTCCATATCAAGCACTAAAACCCACACTGCAAATTCTCATTGAAATAACGCAGTGAAAGAGGGATACTACGATGTAGATGTTGGGGAATATGTTTTCCTAGTGCCAAGAAGTGAAATATTCTCAAGGACCTTCTTGGCTGATCTCCCAAGAGGAGGAATCCTTCCTCGCATGAAAAAATAGCTCCAAAAGTGGGTTTCTCAACCCTCCACTACAACACCCTACAACACAACACAATACTCTACAGAAACTATGTTGTAACTGAAGAATGAAGCTTGGAATTAAACCTGATAGTGGAAATGAAGTGCAATTCTCCCCCAAGTGGCCTCTCAAGAAAGGATATGGGATTCCCGCTCGGGAACACCCGGTGCTAAACAACACAACAATATCAACTAAACAACTGAAGAATGAAAAATAGTCATGCAGACCATAAAATAAATAATCAATAACATGCCCCACTATGGCTGCCTTGCCCTCCTTATAAACAAATGTGAGCCTTCTCACCTTGGGTCACACTCATTAGGGTTTCCACCATCATGGAATATTCCTCCCATTCACACTGCACTCTCTCTATTGACGATCCACACTTCCCATACCAGCATTGTTGACTTGGTAAAAATTGACCTTGTCCACATGCATTAGCCCCTGTTCACACATGAGGGTGCTTTATCCAACTATGAATATGATCCCTTTTCACATTAAGAGGGATTATATGCCTACTTAAAAGATTTATGGGCCTCCATACCCAGTTATTCATCTAACTACATGTCAAGAGAAAAATTAATATTCCAATTAGCTACATGCCAATTTAGGAATATTACACTATTCATCAAGAACATAAAGGTAGCAGGAGCATTATCAAACCAAATGGAACTACAAAAAACTAATAATGCCCATACATGGTCCAAAAATTTGTCTTGTAATTTTCCTCTTCCTTGATGTGTACTTGATGATAGTCGGATTTCAAATTAATATTTTAGAATATTTCAACTCTCTTTAGTTGATCAAATAAGTCATCAATCCTAAGAAACATATAATTTTTCTTGATGGTCACCTTTTTCAACTTCCTGTAATAAATGCATAACCTGAGAGTACCATCCTTGTTCTTCACAAACAATAATAATGCACCCCATGGTGATACAGTTGGCCTAATGTATCCCTTGTCAAGCATTTCCTTCAACTTCACCTTTAGTTATACTAACTATGGATTATTGATCTTGTATGGTGCCTTTGACATTGGCTTGTCCCTACTACCAACTCAATGGGAAGGTCCACTTCTCTACGACAAAACAACTCTAAGATATCTACTATAAACACATCCTAAAACTACTGTAAGATTGTGTACCTGATCAATATCTCTATATCGTCATCCTCCATATCTTTATGACTATAAATGTGCATTGAAAATAACACACACCCTTTTAGGTGATTGTGCTTTGATTGCATCATTGTCACTTTCCTAGCTAGTGTTGCTTTCTTCTTACCCTGTAATACTCTCTTCTCTCCATTTTCATCCAAGCATTCAATGGATTTTTCATAATAGTCCACTTTGATTCTATGAAGATATAACCAATCCATACCTAAAAGCATACTATAAGATCCTAATGGTAATACATTCAAATTTGTTGATGTAGGCATACCATTTAGGTCAAATGCAGAAGCTCTTACCCAATGATGAACTCTCTTCTTTGTACCTATATCCAACTACACTAACCAATATTCTTCATGCAATTATTTATTCTAGCCACACTTATCCAAAAATTCAAGGTTAACATAACCATAATTAGATCAAGGTTCAATCAAAATAGAAAAAACTTGATCACAAATATTACTGTCCATCTTAATGATAGATGCATGATGATATTCCTTCCTATTATCCAATGATTCATATATACAATAAATGCTATGCCTAACATCCCCAACAGTCTATCCTTACTATGCAATATATATCTGAGGCCTACCACCCTGATACTGCGAACAATTTCTCTTGATATTCTCCTTACGACATATCCAACATTCAAACCATCCAGGCCTACCACCCATGTCACTGTCTAGCTAAATTGAACTTCTTATAAGGTGCAACATTTTCTTTCTCTTCTACATTGTGAGGATTTTTTATATTTAGTTGCCATTTACCTGTGCCTTTATCTTTCCCTTTCCATCCTTGCTGAGATGCATTCCTACACTTTGATAGCTCATAACAATTATTTAATTCCCCAATAACTTCCTCAACTGACGAAGGCTAATCATACTCAATCAGATTTCTAAATTCTAATGAAAATCCAACGAAAAACCTTTAAAATTTAGTGTTATCTTCCTTAAGATATGGTACATAACTCAATAGCTATAGGATCTTAGACGTATACTCTTCATCTGTCATCGATCCCACCTTAAGTTCATAGAATTCCTTGTCTTTTTTGTTATAATAGCTTTCTGATAAGTAATTCTTCCTGAAAATTTTGTTGAATTCATGCAAACTCAACTATTCTATCTTGATGTCTCCGAACCACTTCACGTATTCCTACCAGATATTTTCTTTACCTTTCAACATGAAGATAACTATTATGGCTTTCATATTATCTATTTAATTATGCAACTCAACAAATTTATTCATACCAAGTAGCCAAGCCTCTGCATCTTCCAGATTCCTCAAGTCTCCATCAAAGGTAGGTTGGTTCACTATCTTAAACTCATTTGGAAATTATCCCCTGTCACTCCTCCTATAAGGGTGATAACAATGACAATCATAGTTCCTGTTAGAACCAGAACTAGAATATTACATGTGTCCATCACCTCTCCTATCCACAATATCCAATAATCTACCGCCTCTGATAATGTCATCTCTATTTGACCTATGACCACCATGATACCTACTTCCATATGCCCCATTAGTCCCATATTCCTATCCTATATTATCTAGAGTGGTCCTTATCTCTTCAATTCTGAAAAACTCAGAAGAATCACTGCATTGAATTATTCTTGTTTCTCTTGTTCTTGCATGATTTTGTCATTATATGCTTTGTAATTCATTATTTCTTCCCTCAAAATCCTCCATGTGTCTACTATGTCCAAAGAGTTCTAAACACCACGCTTCTTATTTGACTCATAGGGAGAATATGTATAGTCTACAATATTTCTATTCATCTTGATCTCTTCCTGCAAGGCATACTATGTGTGCTAAACCAAATCATAAAAAAAACAACACACCTTAGTATAATTCAGGGATGATATCTCATTTGCAAGACTGACCAGATGACCAAAATTCATATATAAACATAATCATAACAACATATAGATATCATCCTAATGATAATCAAGTCATCAATGCATGACCATATCAACCACACATCATAACCATAGGCATCAAAACTATAACCATATCAATGTATGCATGAAACATATAAATATTGACATGCATAATTTTTTCTTTATCCAGTCATACACTCATGATGACACATTAAAAAACAACCCCGTCAACCTTCACATGGTGATACCACTGCAACCATGACCACCACCATGTATATGAAACAAGAACATGGAACATAAGTATAATGAAGACATATGTAACCGACATGAATCATTACCAACACACTGTCCATCCAGTCGAAGGGGTGAACCATGAAATGGTACCACTCGGTAACACCCTCCTCCCACATTTACTTAAGTTAACCAGTATGCTAGGGTAAACATGTGATGGGAGGCTACTATGATATACTTCAACCTCCTAGGTTACCTTAAGGAAGTGGCACCAACAAAACACCACAAAACAGATCATCCACACAACCAAAAAAACCTATAGGAGCTATCCCACCTTTGCAGGTGACCAACCCATGAGGAAACTCAACAATTCAAACTCCTAGAGCCCTAGTTTCTCCCTTTCCAACCCCTCTAAGCGACTGTGGGTCCCAGTCGCTCCCATGAGCCTTCCCGAGTATGACTATGACCTTTTTCTTATAGTGTTACACCAACAACTACAATATTTAAGGCTGAATTCTAGGGATATAACTCAGTCACTACCCAAAAAATCATGAAGTTTATAGATATGAAAATAAACATAAATAAAATGATTCCAATTCAAAATATTGAATAGAGACTTGACTGGACCCCTACTAGCCATGACAGGAATTTCGTCAAACATGTCACAAAGGTGCATTCTACAGGTCATAATAATATATCTAAGCATAGGGGTCTTATACTTATCTGAGAATCACTATGAATAATTGATGACTTATATATTACACTTCATTGTCATCTATTAGGTCATATATTCATTGCTCATTCATTTACAAATGAAAACATGATAAGTGCCATACATCATCACTATCATAAAAAATTCTCATAACAAACAAATAACCAACATAAAAAATAAGAATAACACAACCATATAATCCTCATCTAAACTTGTACATTTTCACATAAAATCCCAAGGAGTAGAAAATCTTATTGATGAATGAAAAATCCAATCTAATATGGGAATACCACGTTCCACCTAACCATAGATTGGTTAAGCCAAATCTCTCTTCATCCAATCACCACTCTGCCATATTCCAAGCATGAATGTGGGAATTAAAACCAAAGGAACCAAGTGGACTTCTCGAGTCTAAACCACCTCACCCTCATCAATAGAACTTGGCTTTACCGCAATGCCCACCAGATCACTAGGCCATAAAAAAGGATGGATGCCACTAGATCTATCCACCTAGACCATGAGGAATTTTTACGTCTCAACCTCTCAGCTTTACCGTGTATCCCACCATTATCGGTCAAGGTATTCCTACGCCTACGAGGTATCCATCCTCTGGGATTTACCGTGTATCCTAACTTGGGATTCCTAGGCCGAATCAAGGGTACCACAACTGAGCTTTACCATGTATCATTCCATTCACTAGTTAAGGTATTCCTAGGCCCAATCGAGGTGTTGACATCCATGCTTGACCATATATCCAATCCCAGGATTCCTAGGCCTTGTGAATAATATCGAGACCACCCCACTCAGCATATAGTTCATTAGGAAATCTCTCTCAATGTAAATAAGACAACTTGCTACACCATGGCTATCCAGAAATGGAAAGGCAAGGATGACGAACACTTTCACACCTAGAAAAACCTATGCCAATGATATCAAGATAAGAAAGAACACACATTTATAGCCATGCATGCAAAATCTAGCAAGGATATCATACATGCAAATCGATACCTACAAGTAAATTCATTGTAGCTGCTTGATCCTGCTCTTCATTGCTTGATCTTCACTTCCTCTTTTCCTTCTTTTCCTTCTTTTCCTCTATTGATCCAAATCTGAAATTCTCCAAGAAAACTCTAAGTTCCTATGAGTGTGAGAGAGAGAGAATAGAGAGAGAGCTCCAAAAATGAATTGACCAGAAGCCATGAGCTAATACTCATAAACCTTTTTATTAATGTGGGTTCTATTTTCTTCATTTTCCATTATTTTCCCTTCATTTTCCTCCTCACATGAAACCTGTGACCTTTCATCTTCCTTTTCTCCCAATTTCCATTATTTTCATAAATAAAAATCCAGTTAATGCCACTTTGCCTTTCCAAATCCTTTTCCATTGCCTTTTCTGATTTCCTTAGCCATAATAAACCAAATGAATGCCTACACCAGGATGTTTTTCCCAACATTCTTCTTGGAATAAGTATCCCATAACTCTGGTTTTTATTTTTCCTTTATTAACTTTTATTACATGGAATTTTCACTAGGGTTGTTACATCGAGTGCCAACCATATCGAGAAAATACATGGCATTTTGTATTGAAAGGCTTCTGAGACACCTGATGTTTTGTGGGCCTGATGGGTAGAACCCTATGTTGGAACTCCAATTGTTACTGTCATCAATTTTCATAGAAAAATCATCTTTGTTAACTTACAGTTGGACCATAATTTGGTGTTTTACCTAATTTTAAGGTTATATCCCTTTAGTTTTGGTTGGCCTCAAGCTCATTCCACCATGTTTCTCTACTCCTGGACCTTGATCCATTTGTCACACCTGACCCCACTAGTGCCACATCAGACTCCACTTGTTCTTTATTTCCTCAAGTAGTTCTAGGGGGTTTGATGTCAGTTTTTTTGTGTGGAAGAGGAATTAATTCCTTCCATCATATGGCACATGCCTTTATAGTTTTAATATTCTAAAAAAATTTTAAGCCACCCTTTTGTTTAAGGTTTGAGCATTTTGGGATCCCATGAAATGAATACAAGCCAACAATATTTTGCGATGAACTGATCTAAACCACTCAGTGATGTGTTTACTCCCCCTAACCTTGACATCAATGATGATGTCGATCCATCTAATCTTCTTCTCTAGCTTGGGTATCCACTTAGGACTCCACCTAACTTTGATATCAATGAAAAGACATTGTCCAATGCATTAAACTCTATACAATTGTGTCCTGCTTTAGTCAATGCACTACTACAATAGGAGATTTTTTCATAATTGTAGGACATAATAAAAATTATACATACATTAAGTTTGATGTGATGCATTTACTATATATATATATATATATATATATATATATATATATATATATATATATATATATATATATATATATATATTAAAAAAATGACAGCAAAAAAGATGTGAAATAAAATATGGTGCACAAATATCTTTTTTACCATTATTATTGTGATTTTTTTGAAGAGATTTTCAAGGCACTCTTTTCATTTTTTTTAAGATTTTTCAAGCCTAAATACTATAAAAAGTTGTGCTTGAAAATTTTTCTTTCAAAAATTTCATTAACTTTGTATAGTTTTTCTTCTTTCCATAAAACATATATTTATATATAAGGAAAATGCATGTTTTAGTGATTGGGAGAATACTAAAACTCAAGACCATTACAACAAAACTCATCATATCACTTGTAGAAATTTAACATCAATAAAAGAATAACAATCACTTCTCCAAACTACTAGAAATAAACCAATTGATATTTAATTTTCAATATTTTATTATATTTAATATAATTTTTTTACTATTTATTTTAAAGTACAAAATTCAATCTTCTTTCCTCCTTTCTTCTTCACGCCACTTTTCCATTGTCCTGATTTTTCTCTTCTATATTTCTTATTTCTCCACTTTCCCAATTTCCCTTCTCTCCGCTTGTTTTTTCTCCCCTTTCCCATCTTCCCTTCTCTCCATTTGTTTCCTTAGATTTGAATAATACGAAAGGTTATTTTTTCATATCCAAAAATTTTGGTTTTGAATCCAATAATGTTTGAAAAAAAATTATATTCTAAATACATCTATATGTATTTTCTATGTCATTCATTTATTTTCACTCCATTTTTCTTATATGTATTTTCTATGTCATTCATTTATTTTCACTCCATTTTTCTTATTATATTTACAATATCATAATTGTGGTATATGTTTCCAATTATGTAGTTTACTTGTTATAGACATGAGTTTAGGTGGACCCACATTTGGAGCGATGATGACAATCCCATGAGAAATAATAATAAAGAAAAATGAAAACGGTATTAGTAGATATTACTAATTTGTAGATTTATTTTTATTTAGTTTTTATTTTCATGTATTTTCTATTTATTTTAAGGGTTTACATGTATTAGTATGTTTATTTGACTAAAACAAAACAAAATAAAATATAATAAAATAAAATTATATATATATATATATATATATATATATATATATATATATATATATATATATATATATATATATATATATATATATCTTATTATACAAGATCTTGAGGAAAGCGTCACTCAAGATAGGCAATACAAGCCTCAATAGATCATGTACATGAAATGTGAAATACACTGCTACACTAAGAATGCCCTAGGCTATGACTGCGCAGTTTATAGGAGGCATTGCAACATGCTAAATGATAATACAAAGATATAACAATATATAGCTCAAGAAATGTGGGGGAGCAAGCTCTCAACCCCTGGAAACAATAATACAACAATCCTTAGAAGGATTGGCTGAAATATATACAAAATGGAAAAATTGCAGAAATGTCGGAGTTGCAGGGTAGCAGCTGCAACTCAGAAAATGGATGGAGATGGCTGAATATGATGAAAAATATGAAATATAACTCATCCAATAGATATATCAAGTGATAGGCTGATCCTAACACTGAAGATCTCACCCTCCAAAATAGTGGTGCAAACCCCCACTGCAGATCCACACTGAAATAACGTATTCAAGGAGAGGGACTGTGCTGTAGTAGATGGGAGATGCTTGGCCTAATGCCAAAATATGAAAATTAGCTCTGAAACCTTCCTCACTAACCTCCTAGAGGAATATAATCTCCCTCCTCTGAAAGATGAGCCAAGGAAATGGTGTTGTGGAACCCTCCACTGCAACACCCTACAACACAACGTTATACTTAGCAGAAATAACATTGTAGCTAAAGGAGGTGGCTTGGCCTTGAGCCTATATGTGGAGAAATGAAGTGAAATCCTTTAGGAGGCCTCTCAAGAAGGGGAAGGAATCCTAAATAGGAATCCCACTGCAACTCTGCTAAACAGCCTGAGAATGCAAAGAGTCTACATAGACCAAAATCAAATACTCAAAAACATAGTCCTCTATGGTTGCCTCTTCCTCATTTTATGCAAATGAAAGCCTTCTTACCTTGGACCCCACACATTAGGGTTTCCTTCACTAAGTGATATTTGTCCCATTCAAACTTCATTATCTTCCCAAGTCATCCACACCCTCTTTGGCAGCGTTGTTGACTTGGTCAAACTTGACCTTGTCCTCATGCATTTACCCCTTTTCACACTGGAAGGTGAAAAATAAATCTACTCTATTGATCCCTTTCACACTATGGGGGGTTTTATTCCTACTCATGGGTCTCCTAACACATTTTATTCACCTCCTAGATGATTTAAGCAAAATCAATGTTCCAATTAGCTTCGTGCTAATTTTGGGAACATTACAGTCCTCGCCTCTCAAAGATTGCTTGTCCTCAAGAAAATGCAGGGATAGACTGAGTTATCTCTCCTCCTCTCCCTGTAACATCCATGTATGATGATTAAATTCTCCAAGTAAAAATATGCTATCTCATTAATCAAATCTCCACATTGCTCCTCCTCAGCATGCAAGTTAGCTATCAAGCTATCATCATGTAAATGTGAAATAATCAAGAGGATAACAAAGTGATGTCTAGAGGTCCCTTTGAGGAATGGGATCTGAAATATAATGGGAACTCTCTCCCCCATATGGATCCTCCATCCCCAAGCTATTACCCATGTAAAATTAGTCACCCCCCAACTAGGCAACTCCTAAAAATTTTCCTCCACCTTTGGCTCATGAAAATTAGGTGGGCTGAAAATCTAAATATGGTAGACAAGGTAGCCTACCCCACACTATCCATCTCTCCACTTATGATAAGTGTATAGTTTTGGCTGATCTTGGGCTGCAATAATGTTGCCCTCAAGTGGAAATATGAGGACTAGATCTCCAAATATCTCTCCTCCAATGCTGCAAATCAAGCTGTCCCAAACCATTCCATATATGATGAGTTGGAAGTCACCATCATATGGAGTCCATTCAATCCTATGGCCCCCCTCATAAAGAGACAAATGTGTTGTTGTGGTGTCCATATCATCTCCCATGCTCCCCTTATAACATGTATTACAAAATATATGGAGATCTTCTCTCCCAAAGGACACATCCATCCAATGTGTCTCTCTCCCAAACATGCTCCTCATAAAGACAAAAATAATAGAAACATAGGGAGAATAAATGAGAATCATGCTTGCTGCCATATGTAATAAGTGAAAAGGACAATGGTCACTCAAATGTAACCAACACAGCTTGACTCTCAACTGCAATAGAGACTGATAAAATGTGGGGCTTTTCAACCACTTTCTTGTTGCCCCCGATCTCCTCGTAAGTATGGAGGAAGTGAATGATGTATGGTGTAAGGTGAGCATGTCCTCCATAATACATATCCTCCCCAAGTCCTCTTAGGGAGTGGCTATCAATCATGCTTATGGCCTCAAGTAGACCACGAAGCCTAAAAGAAAGAATTCTCCTCCTTGGAGCAACATCTTGCACATATATGGTTGAGGGATACATACATACATTATACAAATCATCATGTAAATAATCAACACCCTTACCATATGTTTTTCTCATGCAAAGGGAATGGCTCATAGATGAGTCTCCTCTTATCTTCAAAGAGAAAAGAGGTGGTTGTGCTAAATCTTCTAATGAGTTATGACTCTGCTCCTTGTGCAACTGGTCATCCAATATCCTACAAGCAAGAATATTTTTGGAATACTCCACCAAAAACTCGAAGTTCCAATATGGATCTATCCTTCATAGTGACAACGCTAATGCTATATCATGAGGAATACATGTCATATGGTTGCCCTCTTCTC
The DNA here is from genome assembly GCA_034641835.2 of Pinus albicaulis. Classification (NCBI taxonomy): domain Eukaryota; kingdom Viridiplantae; phylum Streptophyta; class Pinopsida; order Pinales; family Pinaceae; genus Pinus; species Pinus albicaulis. The sequence continues at coordinate 1,575,557,394 of CM076575.1, read as the reverse complement.
TGACACCTCCCATGTCAAAGATGCAAGTTGGAAGGTTGCTATCCTTCCTTTGTTTCTTCTTCCACATCGCAAAATCTGAAATCAGAGTGGGTGTATATAATGTTGAGAGAATACCTCTCTCCTCCTTGAGTCTACCCAAGACTCCTAGCATTGTACCAAGCTCTCCCAAGGTCTACACCTCTATGGAATCAATGAGTGGTGCATGCAAATGTGAAGCATCCATCCTCCTTTGCTGATATAGTCATCTCCCCAGTGTAATGCCTCCATGCAATGAGACATCATCATCAGGATTAGACTGTATGTATGAATGGACAAATTTGTCCATGCTTTCACTACGCAATCCAGTCTCCCTCCTAGGTGCATCAAACTCCTGAAATCGATAGGGCTTTGTAATCCAATGATGTTGGTTCCCCTCCCTATCTACTCCTTGTGTCTCCGTGGTTTCACACCTAATCAACAATGGTACATGTAGATTGTGAGTTGTGCCTTGACCTCCACACAAGAGATCCTAGGGATTTCCTTACAAGGAAGCAAGAATCCCTCTAGTTGGAGCAAGAGCACCTCCTTCTTCTGCATGAGGTGCTAGATCAAATATAGATATGTCAGTCCTGTTGCCCTCAACCTCCTCATCATGAGTGGAAAACCTCCCATTGATTGGATCCTCTTTTGGAAAAGAGATTTGCATGCTTTCCTGCCCCAACATGTGTAAGTTTTCAGCCTCCTCTATGGTTCTCTGAAGTGGTTTTGAGTTTTTATGCAAGGTTTCTATTTGATTTTCCTCATTTGGCTCCATCACATATGTATCATGAATCCTTTTATCAAATATTTTCACTAATGCTTTAGTGAAACTTGCATAAGATGAAGCATTTTCATTTTTTAAGGAAAGGGAATCAAAGTTCCACCAGGCATAGGCCTTACCTCTCAAATGCAGTACTGCAATTCTGATGGCTTCATCTTCAAGAATTTGGTGCTACTGCAAGAAGGTGTCTAGCTCATCCACCCAATTTTTGGCTGAACATGCAAGTGAACCCTAAAAATTTGATAGAATAAATATATCATGTTGTTTTCTCCCCTTCACCTTGGTCTTGAAAAAATCTGAAAAACTGAGATGATATCTGAATTTATGAGTTTAAGACTCATACTTTTTTAGGGAATCATTAAGAGTTTCCCTCCTAGCAACCTCTTCTTCCTCTTCCATCTTTATCATGGAAAATATAGGCATGTGATTGTGCTATACATCATGGTGTGTGACTGCATGTTCACACTCTTCATATAAAAATCTAGAGTTTGTTTCAGAATCAAACTCTCTTGGAGATTCTCCATACATCTTATCTTCTTGAAATATTTATGAATGTTCTGTACAGATTTAGGAAGAATATTTGTAAGCCTATCCCCTTTTTCTCCTCCATAGGATGGAGTCTTTTTCCTTCTCATTTCTTTGTCTTATTTTTCATAGGAAGTGCAGGGTTCTTCATCTTCTATTTTCTTACCCTCCTTGTGGAGGTTCTTCATGGATCTGAAATATGATGAGATAAAACCCATCCTCTTCAATCTTCTAAACTCTTTGGCTGAAACTCACAGGCTGAGCCAATATTGAGGCTTTGATACCACTGTAATATCCCAAAATAGGGATTTTCTACAACAATAAGAATACCTTAAGGCATTCCAAAGTTGGAGATGCAGCAATGCGAGAACACATGTGGAGTAGAAGCGTTATATGAATGCATAAAATGTAAGAAGATCTCAATAGCCATCATATTAGATCATAGCAGAAAAAATGTATACAAGATCTTGAGGAAAGAGTCACTCAAGGTAGGCAATACAAGCCTCAATAGATCATGTAAATGAAATGTGAAATAAACAGCTACACTGAGAATGCCCTAGGCTATGACTGTGCAGTTTATAGGACACACTACAACATGTTGGATGATAATAAAAATATATAACAATATATAGCTCAAGAAATGTGGGGGAGCAAGCTCTCAACCCCTGGAAACAGTAATACAACAATCCTTAGAAGGATTGGCTGAAATATATACAAAATGGAAAAATTGCAGAAATGTCGGAGTTGCAGGGTAGCAGCTGCAACTCAGAAAATGGATGGAGATGGCTGAAGATGATGCACAATATGAAATATACCTCCTCCAATAGAAATATCAAGTGATAGGCTGATCATAACACTGAAGATCTCACCCTCCAAAATAGTGGTGCAAACCCCCACTACAGATGCACACTGAAATAACATAGTCAAGGAGAGAGACTGCATTGTAGTAGATAAGAGATGCTTGGCCTGATGCCAGGATATGAAATTCAGCTCTGAAACCTTCCTCACTAACCTCCTAGAGGAATAGAAGCTCCCTCCTCTAAAATATGAGCCAAGGAAATGGTATTGTGGAACCCTCCACTGCAACACCCTGCAACACAATGTTATACTTCAGCAGAAATAATGTTGTAGTTGAAGGAGGCGGCTTGGCCTTGAGCCTCTATGTGGAGAAATGAAGTGCAATCCTTCAAGAGGCCTCTCAATAAGAGGAAGAAATCCTAAACAGGAATCCCGCTGCAACTCTGCTAAACAGCCTGAGAATGCAAAGAGTCTACATAGACCAAAATCAAATACTCAAAAACATAATCCTCTATGGTTGCCTCTTCCTCCTTTTATGCAAATTAAAGCCTTCTTGCATTGGATCCCACACATTATTTTTTCCTTCACCAAGTGATCTTCCTCCCATTCAAACTGCTCGGTCTTCCCAATTGATCCACACCCTCTTTGGCAGCGCTGTTGACTTGGTCAAACTTGACCTTGTTCTCATGCATTTACCCCTTTTCACTCTAGAAGTTGAAAAATAAAGCTACTCTATTGATCCCTTTCACACTATGAGGGATTTTATTCCTACTCATGGGTCTCCTCACCCATTTTATTCACTTCCTAGATGATTTAAGAAAAATCAATGTTCCAATTAGCTTCATGTTAATTTTGGGAACATTACAACATTTCAAGTACAATCACAAGAATGTAATAAGAAACAAATTTACATCATACCTCAGATTGTCCTCAAATTTTGCCTCCAACTGGGATCTCAAAATAGGTATAATTTTCTGTTAACTATATTAGGAAGCTAAACATAAATAAGCCTCTTGGGTGCTATGAACCTTCGCCTAGAGAATCCTTTCCTTAGCTCTAAAACTCAACCCTGCCAAGACATCCTTCTACAAGCAGAACAAGATGATTCAATGTTTCTCTGCAACCTATCTTCTCTTTGTTCTATAGGCTTTAATTTCAACATCCTTCTATGGCCTCAATAAAATTCTTTTTGTGATAAATTTTGGACTAAATTAGAATTTTTCCTATGGCCTACATAAAGCTCATTATACGTGTAAATGTGGCTCAAAAAATACCTCAAAGCATAATCTCAGCCCCAATGAATCACAACAAGAAAACTAAGAAATAAAAATAAAATAATTCCTTCTTTAGAAGAAAACCACAATAATGATTTTGATCTTCTATCAAAGATCATAAAATGTGTTTCTTTTGATCTCGATCAATGTCGTTCATTTCCTAATATTTTCCCTTCCTTTATCCTTGGACTGCTCCACATATGTTTGGATTTCATATGTATGAATTGCTTTACCATTTAAAGGGAGAGGGGAAAAGATATTTATAGGTCTTGCTGAATCCAAAAAAATGTCTAATTTACCCAAGCAGGGCTGGCCTAATCTAAGGGAGGTCTCACTTTGTTGTGCCTAATAAAATCAAGTTTTGACTTGAAAAAATTCATATTTCTTGAACAAAAAGGAGTTAGAGGGCGAGGCATAGCTCGTTGGAAAGGTCTCAACGAATAGTACAAGATGGTGTAATTCATTCTTCTATTTTCCTTGATTAAATCCATGAAAACATGATTTACTTTAGGACTAATTATGCCCCTTTGACATCAATGACAAATTTCTTCCAGTGATCTCCCCCTTTGTCATTGATGTCAAGGTTTAGATTTCTAGGGCACAAGAAAGAGTCAATATTTTCTTCCATGGATAACTACTTCCAATGATTCACTAAACATTAATTTCACATATTATTCATCTAACGTAAGTAAGAAATTATACAAAATATAATTCAACCTTTAGACATGAAATATCCATAATAAAATAACCATAAAACCATCATACAATAGATACACAAATTAGTCCCGAGGTTAGGAAAATCCCACAAGGGGAAAATCCATAAACATTTCCTTATGAGAGAGAGAGTCTATTTTCAATCAGTACATCCAGATAAATAAAATATCAAAGATAACAAATAGCCAAAGAATTATATCACAAATGTTAAGTTTTTTCTTCTTTTCCTCTGATTTTCGTCCTCCTTTACTTACACAAAACTTGTTGGAACAAACATAAACATAGGTGATCCAAATTTTCCCAAATGCAGAGGAATGCCTCACATATAACTATTCTTCACAAGGGGTAGAATAGGTTCCTCTAAGGGGCCCAAGTGACATAAACAAAAATGAGATCAACTTGAGCAAATTTTGGAGCCAAAACATAAATTTAAATTTTCAAATTTATTCATGATGAAAATATGGACCATGGATACCATATTTCTAACACTCCCTATTATCCAAAGAGGTATTATTCATTCTCTCTCAAAATGAATCTCCTCTACCAATCCATAGATATCTCGGCTCATAGCCTAAGGGATAAGCGGAAGTCTTTCTCTCTATCATGATCAATCTCCCCGACCAATCTATAGTTTTCCCAACCCACAACCTAAGGGAGACATCATTAGTCTCATCATAAGGAAAGATACATAAAATCCAATACATACCACAAGCCACAACCCCATGCTATTTAGGTCAATTCCCTACTAACCAGTAAGATCAATCAATAAGGTCAATTAAATCAAATGCACATGGTACATATCCCAAACCAAAAACAAGGTATCCTAGCCCACAACGTAAGGGAGGAATTCCTATCTTAATCCTAAAATATAAATTCTCCCAATCGACGACCTAAGGGGGAGAACTAATCCATCTTGACCAAACCATAGATATCCCAACCATAACCTAAGGAAGGGAAATCAAGGTCAATATACCTGACCAAACCACAGGTATCCCAACACAAAGCCCAAGGGAAATATCACAAACTTAGTGCCTTAGAACCAATCTCCCCAACCATACTCACTGGTGTCTTAGCCCATAGCCTAATGAAGTGACAATATTCTTGACCAATCAATAGGTCTAGTGGCATGTAATATTCCAAATTTTCCATCAATTAATTGGAGTATTCGAGTTCTTAATTTTCTTAGTTATTTAAGTAATTAAAAGGGTGGAGGGACCCATAAAACCAATAGATGAATAAAATCCACTTCTATTGTGTGAATGTAGGTTAGTAGGTAGTGGATCAGCAGTATGGGGTGGTGGAGAAACTTATTAATGAAGGAGGAGTGGAGATCATAGAGAAATAATAAGGAAGATGATGGATATAGTGGAGGAATAAATGTAAGATCATGGAGGAATAATGATGAAGTGATGGAGGAAGTGGTGCATTAAATGAACACATGATGGAGGGAGTGAAGATTAATTGTAGAGATGATGGAGATCATGGATGAAAGTGCAATCATCATGGAGGTGAGTGGCCACATGTGCAGTGCAGTAATGAGGTGGGCCAATTCTAGGGAAGGCTCAAAAGCATAAAAGGAACGTGAGGGAAACCATAGACTTCATTCTGGATTTTGATATTGTATTTTTGTTTCGACATTTCTTTGCATGCTTTAGCTATTTAGCTAAGTTTGTTATGTTGTTTAGCACACGGGTGTCTCGGAGCGGAGATACTACCCTTATCCAAATGGGACTTTAAGTGCTTACTCTGGAAAGGATCCTTTGATAAACCATTCATCATCCAACATCTGTGCCACATTCAAACCCCCTCTTCAACACATTCAGCTCCAGGAATTATGCATTTTTGCCTTAGGTTTGAGAGGAGGAAGGTAGTTTCCAGTATTTTAGCTGGGAAACTTGCGAAGGGATCAGCCCTTCACCTTGTGTATCCGTTTCAATATTCCAGGAGTAGCATTGTGACATCTGGCATCAGGCCATCATTCTAATCCTCTATGGAGAAATAGTCCCTTAAGGAATAAGGCATTCCAGCTGTTAGTATGAATCTTAATCGTAAGCGTACAAAAAAGGCTCACTTTAGTCGTGCATAAAAAAGAACCCTAGGTATGGCAGCTGATGCTTGGGGAAGATGCAGCGCTAGGGTTTTCTGCAATGGTGGACCAGTAACGTCTGCAGGCCGGGCTTGCCTCAGGCCACGCGGGAGGCGAGATGGGACAGGGGTCCTCACCTGTCAGGGTCTCGCCTAACCTCCTACATTTTTCCATGCTAAGTCTTTATGAGTGCTTACCGAGATTGGAAAACGCGCGGTTTCATCCATAACCTGTAAGCTGATTACTTTTTCCAGTTTTTTTTCATCGGATCGACAAAGTTTTACCTCCTCATGGGTTTCCATCACCTACGGTGTCGGGTTAGGGTTTGCTTTTATTTTGCAGGGATGGGGCTCGACCGTGAACTGGTTGATTTGGAACCGGCGCCGGAGGATTGTTTGGTCAATTTAGTGTGTCCTAAATTGCTGCATTTAATTGTCAATCCGGGAATCGTAAGCTGATGAAGTGCGGCGCACTATATGTGCAAGATAACCTCTTTCTTAACTTTTTGTCATTTGTGGTCTTTCTAAGGTAAAATGGAAATTCTAAAGTGAAAAGCAAGCTTGGTTAT